>JBBMOE010000036.1:679826-703284 GCA_037975065.1 Chaetodon trifasciatus | reverse complement strand
AGAGTGTTATCAGGCCCAGCAGCTTTACTTCACTCTCAGCATGATTATTTTCAAATCCACTGTGGATACTGTCCCTTTCACCCATGCACCACAACTCTGAACTTATCTAGATATAACCCGGATTACCTTGGTCATTGTAGAATTCATGAACAAGTGGGCTTGCTGATAACATTGCATGGAAGGTGGCTCTTTTCTGCTTGTCTGTATATTGCTTTCCATTCATCCTTTGATATAACCGATAAGTCTGAATACATGTATAGTATTGATATCAACAGATAAACAGTGATCATTTTATATATATATATATATATATATATATATATATATAAACGCTCTGCAAGGGCTTGTTCTGCATTACACATATTGCACTTTATTATTTCTTCATAAGTCAAAGCATTACACTGAAGAAAATATGATTAAAGAGGAATCAGTCATGTACAGCAGTATGTTTACTTACTGTGTGAAGTACTTGCAGAATTCTTCAGAGATTATTGTGACAGCTTGGCCTAAATGTCAACACACGCTGCAAAATAATCTCCTTATCAAGTCATTTTGTCCCTGAAACTCTTACATTCTTAACTTCAAATATCTTCTAAAATACTTTCATTTTTCTTCTTTCTAGTACAGCATTCTTCCTTCATGCTGTACAAAGACGATCATTTCTGGAAAATTCTTCCAAAGAAAAAACATTACAGACTGAAAAGTTTATTTGATTTTCACTTCAGGATTTTAGGGCTCTGTTAAGACAGAAAATTGTTGGTAGGTTGGAGATTTTTTTGTAGTGTAACAGTAATTCGTGCCCTCGAAAAGCAAAAGGTGAAATACATTTTAAAGAAGGCCTTTTAATTCTTTCTGAATGTTGCATTTGGATTAGCTCACTAAGCTGATGCACTGAAACTGAGGCAGCCATATGCAAAAACATAATCCATATGTTTTGTGTGTAATATCTCCGCACAGTAAGCTGCTTTGAGAACAGCCTCCCTCCACCACATGCTGCGGTGTCTTCATACAACAGCCACTGTTGTTATAACAGCCATAGTGTGGAGTAAATATCAGTATATTTCACACTATAGACTCCATTTTGTCATGTTTCTCCTGCTGTCCCTGCTCCACAGTGGCGGGAAAAGCCTGCACTCTGAGCTCGAGCTCGGCCTCATTCAGCCCGCCCGTCACGTGCCGCTTGTGGCCTGTAGGTGGCGCTCAGAGCGCGGGAGACGGCTGCTTTCCGCCTCTCTGTGGCAGGACGGAGCGGGGAGAGAGAAAGGTGGAGAGACGCTGAAACATGGTTAAAGAAGGGAGAGAGAGAGAGATGACAGAAAAAAAGAAAGAGCCATAAGCATGGAAACATTTATTTACTGTATATATTTAAGTGTGGGTGGAAATGGAGGGAGGGGAATCCTACAGTTGGGGTTTGATCGTATGAATCAGAGAGTACGGCGGCTGATGGGTGTCCAGTCAGCAGCCTGTTTGAGCGTCATTAACCGCAGCTACACCCGTTTACATTTAATTTCGGGTGATGGAGACTCGGACCTGTGACTCCGAGCTGACTCTGCCGCATACAGTCGCAGTTTAAACGGCGAGAAACAGAAGCACACCGGCTCCGGTTATTCGCAAATGGCAGCTAATAGAAGTCGCCATATGAAAAAAAAAAAAAATGACAGAAAATGTTGGGAAATCCAAGAAGAGTTTAGTTGTTGGGGTGGATGCTCGCTCCGCCCCCCTCCCCCGGTGTAGTGTATAGAGAGTGTATGGGGGAGGGAGGGGGGAGGATGGGGAAGAGCTGAGTAGAGAGAGAGAGATAGAGCGAGAGGGAGGGAGGGAGGGAAGCGCGAGCGCAGCCGTTTGGAATCACTCCACTTTCTCATCACACACGGTGCGGCCGCGCGACCTGCTCCGTACTGGACCGGGAGGCGGACAGAGTTTGAAGCGGCAGAGCGGTGACCGCGCGGTGCGGTGGAAACTATCCGGACGACCGCTGCTGGCAACTCCCGGACCTACCGGACCTAGTGTTTCTTGCTTGGGTGATTTTTAACCGTTTTTTCCTTTTTTTATTTTTTTTTTCCTCCCCCGTCCCGGTCCTCCGTCCGCTTACACCACCATCACCACCTCCACCCCACTGTCTCCCAAAGCGTGCCATCAGCGGAGGATGCTGTTGCTGCTGTCGGTACAAGCCGCCCGGTGGTAACGTTCGCCCCTTCGCGGAGTGAGTGACCCCGGTCCGGACGGGTCTTCCCCCGGCTGGTCTCCAGCTCCAGCCGTTCCCCCGGTGAGAGGAAGGACCTCGGGGTTGACGCGCAGCACTGGTCACGACAGTAAAACTGGACAGAAATTGTGAGAGGATTTGGAGGAATAATTACCCCTGTCTGTCCGACTGGATTGTTTGATTTGTTTCCAGGTCTCTTTTTCGGCGTGGATTGTTAATTTCGGGTTTTTTCCCGAAGGTTTGGAGCGGCTCCGCCTGGGTACCGAGGAGGAGCGGAGCCTGTAGCCGGGCTGGAGCGCTCAGAGCTGGGGAACCGCGCGGCTCTCACCCGGTCCAGGTAGGAACTTCTTTCCACAGATCCGGTCCACACAGAATTGTATTATTAGATCTTTACATAACACCATTACGGTGACATATTTTATATATTTCCATCTGAATCCTCCTGCCAGTGTGCTAATCTGCCGGAGACGCTTTACGCACGATAATATGAGGAGTATATTCACTTTATTTTCAATTTCGCCTGGATGAGCACTTGCACCTTAATTAAAAAACATACTCGATGGAGCATAAATCTCTGCAGGCACACAGGAGCAGCTGTTTTTGAAACACTTGTTGGCAAAATAAAGCCATTTAAATCAAATGAACGTTCGTCTTCGGAGTCTAATCCCCGCTGATGGGTATTTTACCTATATTACACTACAGTGATATTGATCCGTATCGATCCCCTCTGTCCTCAACATTACCTCAATGTCTGTCAGTAATAAAATACAGCTTCCTGTGGGTCACTCCGGGTTTCCTAACCTCTCTGAAACTGAAAAATCACTACTGTAGCCCAGTTTGATGCATTTGAGGAGGAAAGTACAGTAGGCTGCACAGCTCCCTATAGTGCATATAGGAGCATCCTCACAGTTGGGTTTCATTATGGCTCCAGCTGAGGCTTCAAGAGTTCTGCAGGGACTCGGTCTATAGAGACGGATATAAAATGGCAGTAAAAAAGCCTGTCGTAATAATCAGAGGTTTGTCTTCCCACTGTAATATTAGAGCTAATCTGCCTTCAGGGACTCCTGGGGCTGCTTAAAGCAACAATACAACAGTCCATTCATCTGAGGCTGCTCATAAACCAGTCACACAGGCGAGGGAGCATACATCTCTCTCCATATCTGTGCCTCTGTCACTGTCACACTGCACCTGAGGCCTCCTGGGCACCTGTAGCATCAAATTTAACACCGTTTCCCGTCACGTCCACCCCCCTGCAGTGAGCAGCACTTCTGCTGAACGCTCTGTTAACGTGAGCTTTACTCCAAATAAAGGCGGTGGATTTCCAGTGTAAACTGTAAAGGTGGACGAGGGGGGCAGGTGGTGATGACACCACCACCACCACCACCACCACCACCACCGAGCAAGTGCACGTCACCACCTGGGAATCCAGTCCATCCGGTCCCTCCAGTCTCCGGCTTTCTAGTCCTCCTCCTTCCCCGTGCAGTGCTGGAGGGGGAGAAAGAGGATGGGCGTTCGACCTGCTCTACATGGGAGAGAGAGAGGGAGAGAGAGAAGGAGAGGGCGGGTGGGGGAGTTGAGTATTTACATGCAAACTGCATCTGCCTTTCCCTGACAGAGAGTGGGCTGGAGTAGGAAACGCCACCGCCGCCGCTGTGGTCGTTTTTAAACGTCCCCTTCAGGAGCGCCGTGCAAACGTTGTGCTCATGTTTCCAGAGCGCTCATGGGAAGCGTCCACGCTTCTGCTCTGTCACTTGACCTTTGACCCCGCTCCGTGTTTCCCCTCTCGTCTCGCTTTTTATCATTTCTTGTGAAACACTTAGGACACCAAGACACTGAAACAGCTCTGGCGTTTTGTGAGACTGAGCCTGAAACCTCGTCGCGGTCACATTCGGCTTCAACAGAGATGCTGCGCAGCATAGCTGAGTGGGGCCGGTGTATTTCCTGGAGGAATCGCAGTATCCACCTTCTGCGTTGGTGGTAACTTTGCTAAAAATGCAAATTTACAGCAGGCGTTTTGGTTTCCTCGTCTCTGGGACTGGTTAGAAAAAGATGGAGCGTCGTTGCTTGTGGCTTTAAATTGCAGTTTAACATCTTTGCTCAACATTTCTCATTTCTGTCAGAAAAAAATGTTCTCCAAACACATAAAAAGCTGAGTGAAGCCTCCGAGGCTGGCAGTGTGGTTTTTGGTCAAACGGGAAGGTTTCCCCTGGGCATCATATCGGACATCCGCTCTGGTTTCTGCCAACGTAAACGTATATTCAGGTTTGTTTTGCAGTAGAAGTGAATGAGGTGGAGATACTCTTACTGAGGTCTGCGGCCGGTTTGGACGGCGGTCCCTGCTGTCATCCGATCCTCTGCCGCCGTGGTGTCGAAGGGCGAGGTCTGAGGTTTGATACCAAGCCGCCTCTAATTTGGAGGAACATCCGTCCAATTTTGACCAGATAAAACAACAAACGTCACGGTCATCCACGGCTCTGTGGGTGTAGGGGGGGGGATTAGTCAGTGGGGAGAGGAAGAGGATGAAATGAAAAAAAAAAAGGAAGAGGAGGGAGGTCGAACCGAGTCCATTCTGCACATTTCTACCTAAAAATTGGAGATGTGAGCGAGCCGTGTTGCTAATGCCCATCATTAAAATGGGAGCTGGGAGAGTGGAAATGGGTTTGGTGTGTGAAATGGAAGCACACACACACACATTCACATCCCCGCTCTGCAGAAAAAGAGGCGTCCATGCTTCCGATTAAAGAGCTTTCATGGCAGGTTTCTCCCTCTCTGGTCGAGGTGTGACGACGAGCGCGAGAACGAGGAAGCCGAAAACTTCCACGCTGTTACAGGCCTGCAGCTGACGGCGGTTTTCACCATCAGTCAGCCTTTCAAGCCTTTTGAAATGTCTTCACACATCTTGTTATGTTTGAGCAATAGTCCAAAACCCAAAGATAATCAGAGTACGCTGATCCGAGATCAGAGAAAAGCAGCGTATCGTCCTCTGTGAGGCGCTGGGACCGGAGCGTGTTCGACATGTTTGCTTGATAAACGACCAAAACGATTCATCGATTATGGAAATTGTTTGCTTGGTTTGTTGGTGGATTAATTGGCTTGTTAGACCAGCTGTGAACAACATACAGCTTGAATTTGAATGCGAGTGCATTCATGTGTATTCTGTGAATCCTGGAAGTAACAAGTGATTATATTCAGTGTTTAGTCGTAGATGCACTTTGAGGTCGTGAAGGTAGTTTGCATCCTTTAGTTACTGCGTTCTTGGTAGTATCAGTACTTTAAAGGATTTTTGTGCTGTGATCATACTCTGTGATTGACCTTATAATAACAAGCTGTTAAATATCTGCTGATGAAGCAGCTGTAACAGCTGATTTTATCTTCACGTTATCGCTTCGTGTGTGCGAGAAGCTGCTTTACAGAAAGATCTGTTCTGAGAAGACGTCGATCTTTGAGCCGAGTCGAGAAGAACAACCGGCACCAGCTTAGAGTCCGTTTACGCTCACAGAGACGAGACGAGACGAGACGAGACTGACAGCAAAGACGCGCAGCGTGAAGACGTCCAGGAAGACATGAGATTGACTGAAGAATGAATGAATGCATGGAGTTCTTCCTCATCTCAGCCTGAATATGTTTTTGTTCTGTTGTTGTTTGTAGTTATTGATGCAGATTTCATCCCCGGTGTCGCTCACAGCTGTTCTGCGTTTATCCGTCAGCTGTAGGATGTCACGCTCGTTATTGATCCTCATCAATAACACTGAAGAATCTCACTGTTGAAACGGATTTTGGCTGATTTATTGTCACAGGCGTTTCTGAACGTTCTCCTTCTGCATCTGAGCTCTGATCGTCGCAGTGTGATGGCGTCGCCTCGCTCTGCGTCGCCGTGTGTCAGCTGTTGTGGTCAGGTGTTGGTTCAGCTGCACGTTGTCTTCTTTTTGTCCTCTGGCTCCTGCCGTAGTCTGACATGTGGAATAAATATGTTGCTGTGGATTTAAAAGCATCCTGATGATTCCTGATCTTTACTTCATACCAGCCTGCTGTTCGTCTGCCATCCACTCCCATAATCCCCTTCTGCTGCTGCTGCTGCCAGCGGATCAGTGTGTGTGTGTGTGTGTGTGTGTGTGTGTGTGTGTGTGTGTGTGTGTGTGTGTGGATCAGAGGTTAGACAGCACATCCTGTCAGCAGAAGGTCACACGTTTGATCCCTGATCCGGTCAGTCCTGCCACAGTGCCTCTGAGCAAGACGCTGAGCAAAACAGGAAGGAGACAATGCACCAAAACCAGTCATGAAACCATTAAAACCAGTGAGTCAGCTCGCAGTAATCCAAAGTTTCCTGTCTGACAGTAAAATGGCCGTCATGTGAAGCCGCCTCCGTCACATTCTTTTCATATTCAGCCCTGATAGCTGCACACACACGTTTACACAAGGTGTGGACACATGACACAACACCTGCCGCAGGTGTGACCAGCGTTTATCAGGACCGGTGTCATTAAGTTCATGTTTCAGAGCTTATGGCCTTTTCCACCCTTTGTTATAATATGTGTCAAGACTGAAACCTCAGTATGAGTACAAAAAACTACCAAACACCGCAAGTGTGTAATCTTGTTTGCTTCTTCCTGGATCAGGTATTTCCTGACTTCAGTCCGACTTCAGCAGATTGTAGATTTGTTAATTGAAGTTCTGTTACGTCTGCATGCGCTCAGACAACATTTGACACCTGGAAACAAATTTTCTTTTGTCAAATGAAGTGAAGAACAAGCCGGTGTTTCTTAAAATACTGTGTTTTTGGAAGTATCGCTCATACAGAATCTTCACATCCTGAACCGAATCCTTCGCTGCTCTCCAAACATTTCCATCTGTGTCCCTGTTTGGACGATTATCCGTCTCACCCCCGTGGTTTGGACATGGTTGAACAACACGTCTTACGCAGCACACACACGTGCACATGCGCACGTGCACTCACACGCACACACAGGTGGAGTCAGGAGGCAGAAAGGCAACAGTTGGCTGCTGCGTCTGAATAGGGAGGATGTGTGTGTGTGTGTGTGTGTGTGTGTGTGTGTGTGCTAATCTGAATCAAACAATGGTAGTGAATGGAGTCATTAGAGTAATCCCCTTTGTGCTGCAGGGCGGGGGACCACACACACACACACACACACGCACACACACACACACACACACTGGACTGTCCAGAGAGCTCACCTCGACCGTGAACATCCCGTCCTTCTGAGATCTGAAAACATCAAAGCATCTTTTGATTTTCTCTGTGCGTGTGTGTGTGTGAGTGTGTGTGTGTGTGCATGCGTGTGTGTGTGTGTGCATGCGTGTGTGTGTGTGTTATATATTATTCAAGCCAGGTCTGGTATGTGTGAACATGAAATACCCGACATTCAGGTTACTGTGGTGTATTTGAGGAACACTCACCTGCGCACACACACACACACACACACACACACACACACACACACACACACACATACACACATAAAGACACACACCTGTGAGGCCAGATAGAAAGTTTGAGAAGTGGTTTGCTGTTTGGCGACCGGCCACCAGCTTTCATTGGCAGCTTTGAGAGAATAGTCATCATATTTTAATGCTGTGTAATTGGTCTGATAATGTTTCTGTGTAATTATACAACACATTACTGCAATTAAAATGATTACTCAACCTTTTATGTAACACAGACGACTTTATTTGGTTTCCCTCACACAAACACGTCCACGCTAAAGAGAAGAACGCTTCATTAATTAGCTGGAGTAAACAGCAGCAGACTGCTGTGATTATCTGAAGCTGTTTGCAGTGATTTTTCTGCAGGAATGAACATTTGAAGTTTACCAAAGTTTTTCTACATTAAAGAATAAACACGTTATGTTTAGACAGACGAGAGTCTCCAGAGAAAACGGCTGAAATTAGCAAAATTCTGATGGACAAAGACGTGAACTAGATGTTGAACTGTCGACTGGCCCTGAAGTTCACTCGCAGTATAACTACACAGTAAAGGAGTAGTTAAACTAAAGAATACTGCAAACACATATTTGTTTGAGGATGCAGGAAAGTGATGTTTTTGTGTAGCAGCGAATGACCTTAACGTGGGGGCGGGTCATGTGTAGAGTAACCAATGGGCTGTTTGTCATGAGATGCTGCCTGTTGGTTGGACTTCTTAACAGCCACTCGTGCAGCGTGCGCTCAGCACTGGTGGTCAGTTCAGCAGCGAGTACCAGGAAGTACAGCAGCTGCTGAGGAGCGGCAGCTCAGGTCGGTTCACGGGCCCAGAGTTCGGTGAGTTCACGATGAATGTGACGGACGTCCGTGAACGAGGCTTTGCTTCAGGACGACTGGCTGTCAGAGGCTGTGGAGAAAATAATCATGAGGACTGTTTGATGTTGGTATCAGTGTGATAATGTTCAGTTTTTATTTCACAGGATGAGCAAAAGCAGACTCAGTCTGGGTTTTGTCTGTAAATAGTTTTTAGATTTATTTGTCACAGTTTGTGTGTCAGGATCCCAGTTTCAGAACGGATTTTAATTAATCAGTTTGATGGAGACTCGAGTTCAGTGATTTGGTTTCGTGGTGTACTGTGATTTTAGAGCAGTGCTGCTTTAGTGTATTGTAGTATTCTGTCATAGTTTGCAGTGGAGATGGAGTGTGAAGTGTGTTCTAATTATTATTATTATTATTGATCCCGATCAGTTTGTAATCGCTTGTATGATTGACAGAAATGATCGACAGCTGATGGCAATGTCTGCGGTGTGTGTGTGTGTGTGTGTGTGTGTGGGGGGTGACAGTAACTTTAAAGTGTGATATCGCAGTACTCCAGTGTGTGTGATATCGCAGTACTTTAATACTCCAGTGTGTGTGATATCGCAGTACTTTAGTACTCCAGTGTGTGTTGTATCGCAGTACTTTAGTACTCCAGTGTGTGTGATATCGCAGTACTTTAATACTCCAGTGTGTGTGATATCGCAGTACTTTAGTACTCCAGTGTGTGTGATATCGCAGTACTTTAGTACTCCAGTGTGTGTTGTATCGCAGTACTTTAGTACTCCAGTGTGTGTTGTATCGCAGTACTTTAATACTCCAGTGTGTGTGATATCGCAGTACTTTAGTACTCCAGTGTGTGTGATATCGCAGTACTTTAGTACTCCAGTGTGTGTTGTATCGCAGTACTTTAGTACTCCAGTGTGTGTTGTATCGCAGTACTTTAGTACTCCAGAGCTTTGCTTTTGTTGACTTTGTTGTGCAGAAAACGTCCCTGCTTGTGATAAAAGCTGCAGAATGAAGCCAAGTGATGAAAAACAAATATTTAGAAAAGTTTTGAACCTTTGCCACAGACCGGATTAGAGAGTGAGGAGGTGTTCCTGCTGGAGGCTCGAGAAGGAGACGCAGAGGAGCGCGAACCTCCGTGAGGCGTTTACGGCCGCTGAGGTTAATGCAGTGTAATGTGGGGGCAGCTGCAGCGCCGCGGCGTCTTTCTAATGTAATGTACAGTAGTTAAACTGTGATGCAGGTGGGACATTAACATGGAGACACACTCTGAATATCAATAGAACACACACACACACACACACACACACACACACAGCGGGGGGTAACAGGGCCATTGAGCTGCTTTGTGATGTACAGACGAGTGCTCTCTCTCCTTCTGTGTCCTCTATTGTGGCTCTTTGTCTCTCGCCCGCTCCAGGAGTCAAACCGTCAAACAGTGACTGCCTGGCTCCTTACACATGGAAATGTCTCTGTCCTTATATGGCCCTCCAGTGTCTTTGTGTCGTAACACACACAGACTGGTTCCAGCAGCTTGTTGGCTCGGCCTCTTTGCACACGAACGCACGCCACCGTACGCACACACACGCACACACACACGCACAGAGTGGCTGGTTGGTGAGAAAGTTTCAGACTGTGGGAAAAAGGACGAGCTGGACGATCTCCGGCTCACCCGGGACCGTCCCCGAGGAGACAGCGCACACACCAACACACAGCACACACACAGTGCACACCAACACACAGCACACACACAGCACACACACAGCACACACAGCACACACACAGCACACACTACATATCAACAAACACGTTAACATGTGACTTTTGAAGGACCCTCTGAGTCCATAAGTCACAGTTTGTCTCACAGGCTTCATAATTCACTGATTATGATGCATTCAAGTCAAATAGTGAATTTAAGTGTCGCTGGATTTAAATAATGTTTAATTTAATGTCAGCTTAACAGTCAGACAAACATAACAATGCTTGGTGACCCAGTTAGCCGCGGCGTCATCATGAAAGCCTCCTTTCTTCTCACCTGGTGAATTTCCTGGTTTATATTAACCTGCAGGCAAAACATGAGGTCACTGTTAAACAAACGCTGCCTTCAGGTGAAAGCGGCAGTGCGAGGTTTCATGTGAACAGACCAGGAAGTACAAGCGTGTTTACCGCCACATGTATAGTACATTACATGTGTGCTGCTAATAATGTGGAGCTAAACTCCCTGAAAATGAAGCACACGAACGCACCGTGCAGTTCACGTCTGACTGGTCGGTCCAGTTCAGCGCAGACAGACTGCTGCGTTCAGGGAACATCCGCAGACTGGACGTCAGCCAGTCAGCCGTGTTGCTTCAGCTCCACGGTGATGTGTGAAATGCTGCGGGGTCAGAGGTCAGAGGTCGTGGTTTGGGGTATTTGGCAGCTCTGGAAGAAATGTGACAAAAGAAACACACACACACACACACATTACACTGTAACACACACGCACACACACAGAGGTATTCACATGCACATTCACACTTGCAAACACAGTGAAACCCCCCACTTGCACACACATTTGTTCGCATTCGTGCAGGGGTAATTAGGTGTGTGTGTGTGTGTGTGTGTGTGTGTGTGTGTGTGTGTGTGTCACAGCAGGGAGCAGCAACAACAGCGTCAAACATTTGCTGCTTTCAGTCTCACACTTGTCAGGATTTTCTGCTTTTCTCTGTTCGGTTTATTGACTGCCGGTCGGACATTTTTCAGTTATCTGACCAGCTCAGAAAGGAATAGATTGATTTATTGATCACATGTAAAAACGATCAGCAGAATAATTGATGATGAAAACATCCGACGCTCCTCATAGTGAATACATCTGAAAATGTCCGATATTAAAAAAGTCTGTTTAGTTTAAAAAAAAAAAAACATGGCCGCCATACTTAACATAGCAGCAACGCTAATAAGCCGACTCTTCGTCTCCTCCGTCTCTCTCAGTCTGATAAATATTTTAGTGTTCCATTTAAAAGTTCAGGCTCGGTCAGAAACATGGCCAAAAGTGTGTGGACAGTGACTGAGAAGGCCTGGTTTCCAGTCTGTCCACACACTGTTGACTGATGGCTGCACCAGCAGGAACCAGTAAGAGTTCCCATCAACCCTCGGTTAACAGGCAACGCTTACGAGCCTCAAAAGATGTTCAGCTTAGTTAAGAGTGACACCGAACTGAAGAGTTTTGTGTAGGATCCTTGTGTGAGCAGAATGATGACTGTGGACACACTCAGGGAAAGATATTCACCTTATTCCTCCATAAAGAGCTCCTGTTCTCATCAACACTGATGACAAAAGATGAGATACGAACGTCTGAACAATAAAATGTAAAAACACGTTTTAACAGGTGATCAAAGACGCGTGAAAAAGAGCCGTGAAACTAACGATGTGATGAGGAGGAGGAGGAGGCAGGACGTGGCATGGCAGCAGCCTGTGTCCAGTCCGACCGACGTGGACGACTCTGGGAAATGTTTATACATGTTCAGGGCTGCGGTGTGAAAGCAACACACGAACAGAGGACGTGTTCTGATGTGTGAACTTTCATTTGGTGTTAAAATAACTTTTTAAAATATCCGTTTTGATGGATGTAGTGTGTTGCTTTTGTGAGCTACAGAAGCTGCTGGCAGAGTTCAGGCTGTTGATTCATTGCATGTCACAGAATGAATGTGCACAAGGCCCGCTGACTTCTCTGTAGGAGACTTAAGAGGCTCAGGAAACACAAGCCTTTACTCCTACGCACATGCATGCATGCGCGCACGCACACACATACACACACACACACACACAGTTCAGTAGTACACAGTAAAGTCGGTGCATCAGCGTTGTAGTGGACCGAGGATGAGGAGGAGGAGAGCATCAAGACTTCCTGCTCAGCATGCTGGTCCATGTTGCGGTGTGTGTGTGTGTGTGTGTGCCTGTGTGTGTGTGTGTGCCTGTGTGTGTGTTCTTCTCCAAATCAAGGACGTGAGGAGAAGAAAAAATTCTTTAGATTAACCTTGGCGACCCGCAGCCGAGAAACTCCTCCAGCACGAAACGCAGCGCGTCTGAGATGAATTACTGCCAAAGAAAACGGAGACAGAGGAGAAAGAGAAAGAGAGGTGGAGGGTGGAGGAGAGGAAGAAAGAGTTCATGTCTCACAGAGTTATGAACACCAGACTTCAGGTGAAAAGTTAGTTTGCGAGGAGAATATTCAGCCTTGATCACAGTCAGGTCTCAGCTCAGACTCTGAAGTGAAGCCTTCATATTGTCTCTAATACAGTGAAACAGTGTGTGTGATGTCTGCAGATGTGTAACATAGAAGTCACCTTTTTTCTCATTCAAAATGTTAAATCTGAGCCTCAAATTTATTATAAATTCAAGATCTTAAATGCAGGTAAGTATTTTGAATTTAGCGCCTCAGACGAGCTTTAGAATATAACGTCTGTGTAGTTCGTGGTTGCTCTGGTGGGACTGACCTCAGAGCTGCTTCGGACGGTTCGACATTCACACGTAGTTTTTCTGTCGTTTCACGTGAACAAGCGCTGCGAATCCTTTCAGTATCGTCCAACCACGTCTTTCCTCGTGTGAAGCCGCGCACACACGTTGGCCTGATGAGTCAGTCGTGGCCTGATTTGCTGACAATGGGGCCCTGGGCCAAAATAAGCTGTTGGGTCACCGCTGACCTCCTGTTACTGCTGCTCTCTGTGGACTGTGGGTGTTTCTCTGAGTACACATCCAGTCAGATCCTGGACTACGATGAGCGCCTGCATCAGCGGCTTGTTCGCACGTGTTCGTGAAGATGTCTGGATTTTACTGAGAGAGACGCTTTGCTGGTTTGTGTTCTTACCTCCTCCTCAGTGCTCCTCACACAGCCTGAAATGTGTCTTTGTTTCTGCTCTAATCAGCATAAAAAGGTCTCATGAAGTCTAAGTTGAGACCTGCGGTCGCCGGGTTCCTTCTCGCCGCCTCGCCTGTAGCGGCGCTCGGTTTGTCTGGCTGTCAGAGTGCTCGACTGGCAGCAGGAGGAAGTCGTCGGCCCGGGCCGCTCGGCTGCTCTCTGCACGCTGCAGCCGGCGGTGAGACCGGGCCTGAAACCTCGCACCCTTAGGTCTCACAAATAACTGCGTGGGACATGTTTAGTGGCCCGAGGAGACAAATTCGACCATCTATTCCTGAACGGCTCTGACATAAATCTGAGAGAGGAGCAGCTCTGTGGATCCTCAGTCAACTTTCTGTTATTTGGCGCTGTCTGTATGGCGTGCGGAGGATGAGTGACGGCGGCCGTCCTAATCGCTTTTCCCTGTCTCTTTCAGAGTGGTGCTGTCGGGCGGAGACATGGCGCTGAGGCGGGAGGTTCTGCTGTTCCTGGCGCTCGTCCTGCTGGTCTCCTGCAGCGCCGCGCCCACCGACATCCTGTATCGGGTTCCTGAGGAGCAGCCGCCCAACACGTTGATCGGCAGCCTGGCGGCGGACCAGGGCTTGCCCGACACTGGCCACCTCTACAAGCTGGAGGTGGGCTCGCCGTACCTGCGGGTGGACGGAAAGACCGGCGACATCTACACCACCGAGATCCCCATCGACCGCGAGACGCTGAGGGACTGCCGCAACCTGTTCGAGGGCGACAAGTGCTTCCTGGAGTTCGAGGTGTCGATCACCGACATGGTGAAAGGCATCGGCTCGGGGCCGCGGCTGATCGAGGGACGCATCGAGGTGTTGGACATCAACGACAACACGCCGCAGTTCTCCTCGCCCATCCTCACCCTGTCCATCCCCGAGAACACGCACATCGGCGCCCTCTTCTCCATCCCCATGGCCACTGACAGGGACTCCGGCACCAACGGCGTGGCCGAGTACTCGCTGAGCACCGGGCCGGACGCCGACCAGCTGTTCAGCCTACAGGTCGCCGTGGACACGGACGAGAAGCTGCCTCAGCTGGTGGTCATGGGCAACCTGGACCGCGAGAAGAAGGACTCGTACGACCTGAACATCCGGGTGGTGGACGGCGGGAAGCCGCCGAGGGCGAGCAGCGCTCTGCTGCGGGTCACCGTCACCGACCAGAATGACAACACCCCAAAGTTTGAGAGGAGCCACTACGACGCCGAGCTGCCGGAGAACAGCCCACAGGGGTACTCTGTGCTGCAGGTCAGTGCACGCACACACACACACACACACACACACACACACACACACACACATATACTGCATGTACTCATACATCATGGAGTTGGCCACAGAGAAAGCGTGTCATTAGTTTATTCTTCTCATCTGAACACGTCAGCGTTTGATAAACTGATTGGCAGGAAATTAATCAATAACAACTCATTGATCGGGCCGGAATGGCAGAGATTTGCTGGTTTCATGACAGAAAACGTCGGTTGCAGCCCTAATCTGAAAGCAAAGGCAAACTGTGAGCCGTTGTATTTTTATGCTTGTGATTTGTTGTCAATATTAACTCCCCATCAAGCCCTTAATCTCGCTGGAGTTTGCTCAGCTGTTCTAATTATCGTCGCTCGCACGCAGTTTTCCAGCTCGTCCTGTGTTCGGCTTTCTCTTCCACATCAGTGCTTCAGATAATTGGATTGAAGAGGACGTGTGATGTGAGGCTTCGTAGTAAAAATATGACATTATCAAAGTGACAGGAGTGACGGACAGAACAGCAAACATGAAGCCTGAAATGTAAGAAAACATCTTAAAGGAGCATAAATAAACCAATTTCTACATACTCACACAGGAACGTGATGAATGTTCACACCTGAGCAGTATTTCACCTGAATGTGGTGAATCGAGTTTGAAAGTGAGTTTAATTCATGAAAATCTGTCCCTGCTGGCGTCCTCCAGAGTCCGTCCAGACTCTTCTTGTCCACTGAACATTGTGGTTGAACCTCTGGCCGTGTTAACGCTGAGAGCTGCAGGACGACGCGGCGCAGTGGCTGCACGTAACACGCTGCTCAACTATCCGTGCGGACAGATGGTGCGCGGAGGTGAAGCGGGGCGTGGAGCCCTCCGCCGGGCGGCCGGTGCGTGACGTCACCGCCGGCGTGCCGTGCAGGAAGGCTCGCTTTAGCTCGGCGAGCGTCCCGACGAACCCGCCTCGCTGTACGAGCCTCCTCCTCTTCCTCTCGCTTCCCTCCCTGACTGCGGCGCGACCAGCCAGCCTTCCAGCGAGCCGTGCATGACTTAATCTGAGTCAGTCATGAGATTATCCACGGGGCTTATTGGTATTATTGCTCTGGATGTGGCTCATTGCATTTCAGAGAGCCGCAGAATTCATTTCACTTAACGTGCGTTTGAGAAGTGATGCTTTAGAGGCAGCGGGACAGCGCCGACTGACGACCCTGACCTGCTTAAATCGTCCAATGGCGGCACAGACGTGTCTATCCCTGCTTTTTGACTTGCTCTCTAAAGGAGCGTAACGCTGCTCTCTGCATATTTTAACCTACTTTCTTCCATTGTGCAACTTCAAAATTGAGCCGTCTGATTTTGGATGGATGTCCTTCCTCCCAGCAGCCGCTTGAGTCACTTTATCTCAGTGGAAGTCACTGTGAGGCGTTCTGAAAGCCTCCACGTTAATGGTTAAATATTCTACAGTTAATTATTAGTGAGAGTGGAAGTTCAGTTCACTTTGGAAACTGAGTTTACTGAACAGCCTTAACTCAAAGTCCACTTAAAAGCCTTTGTTTTTCTCATTTAGTCATGAATATTTGATTTGACACAAAGGAATTAGCTGCAGCTTTCTCCAGAGCTTTCAGCTGCATCTCATGGTCTTCCTCAGTGGATGGAGTCATCGGAGTACATGGATCAAAGCTGAGCAGGTCGATGCACAGTTCATCTGCTGTCAGTGTGATTTCATCCAAACAATCTCCTCACATTTTGAATATTGCTCTTGCATCTGGTTGGTTGACTGAGGTGTGTGACATCACCGCTCTCCTGACTGAGCCCCGCCTCCTTCACACGAGGAGGAAATGAACACAGAAAAACACGAGTGAAACAACCAGAACAGCTCTGACTTTTGCAGATGTGTGATGTAGGAGCTTCAGTCACTCATATTAACATGAACTGATCTACCAAACGCATGACTAATAATCAGAAGATTTCCTCGGCTGATTTATTAGATGATTGTAAAAATCAACCGGTGTCGTTGTCCCTTTTCCTGAAGGAGCTCTTCAGTTGTAGAGCTTATTAAAGACAAAATGATAATTATGAACATTTTCCGTAATGAGAGGCTAAACTGAGCTGCACGTTGATGGTTTAGTTAGTGAAAAGCGGTCAGGAGAAATCAGGTTCAGTTTTGTAAAACGGCCAAACCGTGCAGAGAACACGGTCCATTGGTTTAAGAAACGGGTGGTTGTCGCTGGTTAATTGTTAGCTGGGAGATAAACAGTGTTTGTGTTTGCTGTTCGCCCGGACAGAGCGGCCTTGGAGAGCAGCCAGCGCCGCTCTGGCCTCATCGCAGCAGCACTTTGCTCCAGCAGCCCAACTGTTCAATACACAATTCTCAGAAGCTGTCAATAATTCACTGCTGTTTGGTGATGTCTGCTGCTCAAAGCCACACCGGAGAAAAGGAAATCAATGGGCGGCAGAAATTATAATTTCACTTTCATGTTTTCTTTAACCTTAACCTCTCGGACTCGGATCAGTGATTTCCACGGTCACCCCTGGGTGTGCCGGTGACGGTCTGTCACAGTCTGTGATCCTGAGCAGGCAGGAAACCAGATATTTATGATGTGGCAGTATGAACTGGAGTCTGGGTTAAAAAGAAAATCCCTCAGAGAGTCTGTTGGCTGCATTAACCTTTGAAACCCAGATTTCCTCCTTAAACGTTCAATTAAACGTTCCCTTGACTCTCTGCTTTTTATGGCTGCAGCATTACATCAAATGCACATATTCTAGATTTTTGTTTTGCATTCAACTTCCCCAAATTTCAGCTCAACATTAAGATCAATACTCAGTGTCTGAAGGGAGTAGTTCGACTTTCTGGGATGTGCTTATTTGTCAAATACCTCAGTAAATATGAGGATACGCTGAGCAGCGAGTTAGCTTAGCACAGCTATTCCTTTTAGAAAAATGTTGGCATCTTCACCAGAACTTGAAGTGGACTTGTGTCCTTGGCTCAAACAGCAGGAGTTTTATTGTTTGTTTAAATAGGTTCAAATTTTACCCCGCTGGCAGATTTCTTTTTCCTGTTTTTTTAAGAAACCAATATTTTTTTAGGATTCGAGTTTTAGGAGATTATTTTGCTGAGTGCAGGCCTGGCTCGCATTCAGTTCCGCTTTAAAGGAATAATGGCCTTAAAATGTAAAAACCCTAATTGCATTACTGTAAGTCCCAGGTGAAGCCCGCAGAAACGCTGACCCAGCAGCACCTGGGACGGTTAAATCAGCTGTTCAACAGCGAGTTCATTTAAAACTACACACCGACCTACATTTCTTAACAGCAGCCGCGGCATCCAATGAATGCAATTACAAAGTATTAGATGTGTAGATGGAAAGGTGTCCTAACAAGAACATCCTAAGTGATATTCTGCTGACTGATTGTACCTCCTAATTGACTAATTACCTCCATTTACTTTGGGTTTGGGCGTACGAAGCTGGATCGTGGCCGATGTTGCTCTGTCCTCTCCAGTCTCCTAATGGGCCCCGAGGAGCCAGGGCTTTTCTGATAATGAGAGGAACATTAACATTCACTCATCTGCCCATTAGATGCCAATGACCCGCTGCACAGCGGTTAGATGTTGTTGTGTGGGTGTGTGCACTCAGCTTTGATCGTCTGTTATGTTTCACACACAGCAGAACAACCCCAATCCCCCCCCCCACCCCCCCAGGAACACGGAGGGCTTTGTAGTGTTACATTAGTCATGGTCGTGAGTCTTTGTAAGACAAAGATGCTAAATAATCATTAAAAAGTAGCTGAGGTTATAATGGGAAAACGGCGAGTCCAGGCGGCTCAGTTTTCACTATGAATGACAGAAATGAGCAAAACTCTGTAACATTTATGGTGGATCTGATAATTCAGTGTCAACTGGTCACCAAGTCTAAATAAAATGGCATTCTGGTTTTCTGTGTACTGAAGATTTCCTGCCTGTCATCCAAACTGACTTCCTGTCTGTCGTCTGTCAGCAAAACCTCCAACTGATTGTTCAGAGTTTTGACGTTTACTCAGATGAACCAAACGCTGTTTGGAGGATTTAAGAACAACAGAAAGGGCAGAACATGTTCACTGTCAAGTCAAAAATGTGCTTTGTGGTCCTGGATGACTGACCTGAGTCACTGCAACATAAAATTAGCTTATTGCACAACATTTTTGGTGAGTTGTGTGGTTCTTTTAGAACAACGTTTGGTCGTTAAATGGTAAACTTCTTTTTTGTCGTTGTAGGTCAGAGCCAACGACGCAGACACTGGCACCAATGGAGAGATCGACTACAGCCTCCATCAGGCTTCGGACACTGTCCAGAGGCTTCTGCGCATTGACCGCTCGACAGGAATCATCTACGTCAAGGGCCTGGTGGACCGCGAGGAGGAGAGCTTCCTCAAGTTCTTTGTTGGGGCCAAAGATCGCGGACCCAACTCCAAGAGCTCCAAGGTTTTGGTGACCATCAACGTCAAGGACCAGAACGACAACGCACCAGCCATCGAGATTCGCGGTATTGGCTTGGTGACACACCAGGACGGCGTTGCCAACATCTCTGAGGACATGCCCATCGGCACGCCAGTGGCATTGGTCCAGGTGTCGGACCGTGATGAGGGTGAAAACGCCGTTGTGACGTGTGTGGTTGCTGGTGATGTCCCATTTCAGCTCCGACCTGCCAGTGAATCAGCGAACGATCGGAAGAGGAAATACTTCCTGCAGACAACTACCCTGCTGGATTATGAGCGTGTTAAGGATTACAGGATTGAAATTGTTGCTGTGGATTCTGGGAACCCAGCCCTGTCCAGCACCAACTCTCTCAAAGTCCAGGTCACGGACATGAATGACAACACACCAAACTTTTCCCCTGCGATGCTCGAGGTGGACTTTGCTGAGGGCAACCAGCCAGGTGACACGGTGCTGAATGTCGTGGCGACAGATGCAGACAGCGGGACCAATGCCGAGCTGTCCTATAGCATCATCGAACTCTCTGCCACCAGGCTCTTTGAAATTGATGCCAACACTGGAGAGGTTCGCGTGAAGAACTTGCTGGATCGGGAAGAGACGGAGCGTTATGAGTTCCGTGTAGCTGCAGCAGACAAGGGCGTTCCTAGCAAAACTGGCACAGCTACAGTGGTGGTTAACGTTCTGGACCGCAATGACAATGACCCCAAGTTTATGCTGAGTGGCTACAGCTTCTCTGTCATCGAAAACATGGCTCCGCTCAATCCTGTTGGTGTTGTGACTGTCACTGATAACGATAAGGGGGAAAACGCCCAAGTGAGGCTGTTTGTAGAACCGGACAATGGCAAGTTTGTCATCCAGAACGGCACAGGGACCATACTGTCCAGCATCTCCTTCGACCGTGAAAAGGAGAGCACCTACACCTTCCGCCTGAAGGCTGTGGATGCTGGTGACCCACCTCGATCCTCCTATGTGGGTGTGACCATCAATGTCCTGGACGAGAATGATAATGCCCCCTATGTAACCAAACCGGCTAACTCCTCCTACACATACATGTCACCTGTCACCCCGCCAGAGACCCGTGTGGAGGTGGTAGAGGCTGAGGACATTGACTCTGGACCCAATGCTGAGCTGGTCTACACCATTACAGGTGGCAACCCATATGGCCTGTTCCACATCTCGCCCAGCAGTGGGGAGATCACACTGGCGCAGGAATTCACAGGCAAGCACAACGGGCTGCACCGCCTGGTGGTGAGGGTCAGTGATAAAGGCAAACCTCCCCGCCACACCACCGCCCTCGTCCACGTTTTTGTCAATGACACCAAGTCCAATGTCTCCTTCATCGAGGGGCTGGTCGGACACAGCCTCTACACACCTCTGGACAGGGACATTGCCGGAGATCCCAACTATGCCCTCGCTCAGCGCAGCAACATCCTGTATGGCAGCCTCGCTGGTATTGCTGGTGTGATTCTGGTCATTGTGGCAGTGATGGTCATCAGACACAGACTGCAGAAGGACACCAAGAGCGGCTACCAGGCTGGCAAGAAGGAGAGTAAGGACCTGTACGCTCCCAAGCAGGGCCCCAAAAATGGCAAAGGGAAAAAGAGCAAAAAAGGAAAAGCTCCTAAACCAGCTAAGCCACTGGAGGAGGACGAGGAGGCCAGCCTGCAGAAAGGCCTCAAGTTCAACCTCATCAATGACAACGTCAACGATAGTCCCAGAATCCACTTGCCTCTTAACTACCCGCCGGGAAGCCCCGACCTGGGCCGCCACTACCGCTCCAACTCCCCCCTACCCTCTATCCAGCTGCAGCCACAGTCGCCCTCTGCCTCCAAGAAGCACCAGGCCGTTCAGGACCTCCCCGCAACCAACACCTTTGTGGGAACGGGCGACAACAACTCCACAGGCTCCGACCAATATTCGGATTACAGCTACAAGGCCAACCCGCCCAAATACAGCAGCAAACAGGTAGGAGACTACGCAAACACGGCAATGTACCACAGGGACATTTATTGGACCAACCGGGTGTGGTAGTCACGCTGGAACTTATTTGGCACAGCCAATGTTCTTCCACCAAAGCTGCACTGATTCCCCTGCACAGCACCCACTTCCAAACGGCTGTTTTCTTTTTTCTTTTTGATTTCGTTTGGTTGTGTTCACCATTTGTGTTCTGTTCAGTTTTTGGTTTTCACCCCAACGAGGACACCACAGTATCACACCATGAAGGATTACATTAGGGATAGACCAGATATGGGTTTACCGATATTTAATTGCTGATATTCAGTGACCAGAACCCCCAAAATGAACTCTGTTGATCCGGAACATCCTGGAGGGTCGTTTTATACTGGATGTTTGTGTTCCTTTTGCTGTTTATGTTTCAATTCTTACACTATTTAATTCAGATATTTTCTGACAAAACAGAAGATTTTCAAGAAAACAACAAAAAAAGAAATAGGATGCAGAAATGTTAAAATCCTGAATAATCGGTTTGATATGGGAAATCCCGTATGGGTCTATCCTCAGCGTCTGTATGTTTTCCCTGTTTTGTTTGTGTTCAGTCTCACCTGCGTTAGACGGAGGAGGTTATGAGTTTCTCCTCTTTTATTATTCACAAGTGTTTTGAATCTAGAGTTCTTTGTGCGACCACTGAAAGGTTCACGCTGACATCCTCGTTAAGTCTGAATGTGTTTTTCTTTTCTTTTTTTTTTTTTTTTTGCCCGTAGAGCTGACTCGAGGTTTAAAGCTTCTCTTTATGGCCGGATCAGCTTGTTGAAGTGTGACAAAGAGTGACTGTGAATTCCTGAGTTAGTTTGGTACCCATTTTTATTGTTTCTGGGCTTTTTTTTTGGCCAGGAACGAGACTGGCTGAGCAGCACTTTAGAGTGTTTCCATCCAGTTCAGACCAATTTAAGGTAATTTCAGCTCGGTCAGGGAGCCAAGCAGTGAAGAAAGAAAGAAAGGGAATAAGGAGGAGGAGGTGGAGGTGGAGGAGGAGGAGGAGGAGGAAGGGGGGTTGTAAAAGCCACTACACTATGAAGGAAAAGGTACACTAAGACTAAATACAACCATTTCTTAACCTCGGCACCTCCTGTCAGGTCAGCTGAAATACGACTTTTAATTTTGCCGTGTTTCCAATCACTGGGGTTTAAAAGTCAATTGTTTGCACAGATTAATGGCAGGTAATTTTCCAGGCGCCCGCTTTCGCCTTCTTTTACCCAGAGTGCCTTGCTCTTTTCTATTTAATGTACAAAAAGGGGGGTTGACGGGCAGGGAGGGGGGCATTAACTGCGTGATGGTGACAAGCTTTCACGCCACTTCGGCTGTTCCGCGGCGTCACGTTGATGGACTGTGAAACTTACACTGTGAAAACCGTGGAGACAATCACGCCGTGGCGAGCGTGGCGGTGGAGTCCAGACTGTACATAGATGTGAACGACATGTCAAATGTTTTGTTTTGTACTTTTTCATCTGCTGTTTGTGTTGCTGCATTATTGTGTGTCGTGCGTGTGCTTAAAAAGGGCATTTCATTGTTCCCCCTGCTTCTGAAACACTTCAAACCATCTGAACACCTGAACCAAAGACTCACACACACACACCTGCATCCTCACCGTCATCACCATCGCACACCTGAAGCTGAAGCTCAGACTGTCCGGTCGCTCTCGTTCCCGCCGGTGTTAGCAGCTTGCTAGCACTCCTGCTGGGTTAATATTTAGCCTGTTAACACTCGAGCTCGCAGGCGCGACGCTTCGAGGCCTCTAGATGGATTTACAGGCGCACGGCCGCTCACCTGCTCGCCGCTCACCTGCTCCGTCATGTACTCTGCTCCTCTGGGGAAATATATGTACAGTGTTTTTCTTTTTGTTTTGTATTTTACAGCTAAAAGACAGATTTTATTTCAATAAACATGTTGTTAAATGTTGAAGTGGCGCTCTGTGCATTCACTGGGTGGTCGAGGTGGGCGGGGTGACAAACAGGAACTGGGAGCAGTGGGAACGCTGCAGGTAGAGGTACAGTATTCCATTCTCATTCCCATCCTTCACACCTGAGGAGAAAATGTATGTGGTGAACGCTCACAGCTGAATCTTTATAATCTGTTCCAATCTGTCAGTGCAGACAATGAATCAAACATACAAATATAAAAACAGGCATCAGGTCAAATCCTGACTGCTGATTTCATAGAGACGGTGCAAGAAGAGAGAGAGAAATAATACTGAATAATGTAATAGATTACTCCATACAGTGCACGTCTGACATGCATCTATTAATGGATACGATCAGATCAGTTGATCCCACTCAGGAAGTCAGAGGATAGAACGAGGTAAAGATCCAGTAAATAACAACAACACAACCAGAATTATTATTATAATATTAATGCTGATCTGCTGGGTCGCTTGTCAATCATCAATAAAGT
>JBBMOE010000036.1:640277-671238 GCA_037975065.1 Chaetodon trifasciatus | reverse complement strand
GTGTGTGTGTGTGTGTGTGTGTGTGTGTGTGTGTGTGTGTGTGTGTGTGTGTGTGTTGGTTAACTGCTTCAGCGCTGAGGCAGAAAATGACGCAGCGGTCTGTTGGGCTCAGAGAGGTTTTATAGAGCAAAAAGGGCTTCCATCATTCACTTCCTTCCATCATTCACTCCTTCCATCATTCACTCCTTCCATCATTCACTCCTTCCATCATTCACTTCCTTCCTTCCTCCACTTCCCTTCCCTTCTTCCTCACTCTTTCCTTCTGACCCGCTTTGCTTCCTTCCTTCTGAGTCTTCCACTATTTCCTTCTGTCCCTTCCTTTCCCTGTTTTCCTCCCTTTTCTTTCTTCTTTCTTCCTCTTTGTCCTCTGTCCTTTCCCTCTTGTCCACTTCCTTCCTTTCATTCCTTCACCTTTTCTCACTGTCCTTCTCTTCCTTTACTTTTCTTTCCCTCCGTCTCCTCTTTCCTCTCCTCTTTCCTTTCCTCTCCTCTCGTCCACTCCTCTCCTCCTCACCCATTGTCTTCCGTGCCTCCCTCCTCTGCCTTTTCTCCTCTGTCTCCCCTCTCGTTTTTATTTAATATGGCCGCCTCGTTCTTCACCTTGAATCACCTCTCCTTCCTGTGCTCAGACTGTGGCGAGGAGATAAGAGGGAAGGGGGAGAGAGGGAGGAAGATGTCGTTTTTTACTGGCCGTTTTCTCTCCGTATCACCTGAAGTGTCTGTTTGGATGGGAAACACTCGTCTCCTCTCTCCTCCCCCCTCTCTCCCTCTCTTTATCTCCCCCTCTCATCACCTCTCTGCCTTTATCTCCTCCACATTCCTCATCCTCTCGCTCTGCCCTCACTTCCTCCTTCCTCCTCTTCTTCCCCTTCATCTTCCTGGTTGCACTTTGAGGGCTCGGTGAAGGGAGAGCAGGAGGAGGAGAAGTCGGCTGTTGTGGTTTGTCGTTCAGTCACCAAAAACACTCTCAACTCGCCGCTTTTAGGTAATACTTAAATACTTTTACTAAAATAAGGTTTCGAATGCAGGATTCTTACTTATAATGGAGTGTTTCCAAAGCATGCTATGAGTACTTTTACTCAGTTGAAGTATCTGGATACTTCTTCCAGGCCTCCTCATGTTTTGGATATTTTCTGTTTTCCATCGATTCATTTTTCATGTGAGGGATCAGCGAGTTCACTTTCCAGTGCAGATCCTCATTCAAGCATTGAAGTGGGCTTCACTCAGGTCCTCAAATGCAGCACTTTTGCGTGCTCTGAGTGTGTGTGTCTGTGTGTGTGTGTGTGTGCTCAGTGAACAGCTGTTTCCTCTCTAATCCTCTGGCTGACCTCAACTCGTCAGCGTTCATGTCATCTTTTCTTTATTTTGATTTCCCTTCAATCTGTTTCATCGTTACAAACGAGAGATTTCAGAATAGACGACAACAAAATGTTTTAATAAAAAAGACAAAGTACACAGCTGACGGATCAAAAGCAGGCCGGCGTCCCTCTCTGTCTCTGTCTGTCTGTCTCTGCCTGGATTAGGGGCTCGTCCTAATCTCGGGAGGTTAAATTAGAGGATTGAGGTCGGATGTTAACACAGCTCCACATCTGTGACTTTTTCTTTGCTTTTTCTTTCTTTTTCTTCTTTCTTTTTTTTTCCGGGGAGCTGAAAATTTCCCTGAAGGTTTGTGTGAATCCTGTTAAAGCCGCTGCAGAGGCTCAGAGACAGAAAATAACAAATCTGTTCTGCGTCGGTGTTTGTCGGACAGCAGCGCTCATGTTCTCCGTTCAGCTGCTGTCAGAAGCCGAACGGGCAGAGACGCTCCTCGACGTCCGTTTGCAAAGAAAAGCGGCGGACGAGCAGTTTATGGGCTCAGACACGCTCTGACGGGTCCAACGAGCGCACACGTCAAACAAACAGCATCATCGATATCTGAAATAATCAATAATGATGTACAGTGTTACAGTAAATAAACAGGAGGATGGTTTGTGCCGGGCTGCGCTCCCTCTGGAAACAACATTATTAAACGATGGGTCGGCTTCTGCTGGAAATACAGTTTGACTGCACAGAATGGCCAAAAGTATGTGGACGCCCAGTCACTGACATCCTGTGTGTGACTGTGGAGTTAATGTGCTGCTATAACAGCCTCTTCTACAGACTTTTGGCCACACAGTGTATTAAAATCTGAGGTTAATTTGATGGATCCACACTGGAAATCTGCTTCCTGTCCAGCAAAGATGTGTTGGACCAAATAAACTCTCCGGTGCGTATCTATCCGCCACTAAAAAAGTCCCATCAGATGCACTCTTTCCTCTTTTTTGAGTAACATTTGATGAAATCTGTTTTGTTTTTTTTTACGTAGAGTTATGAAATTATGTGTTTTTAAAGATTTACATCTTAAGTAGGAACCAATGAGCTTGGAGCTGAGACCTACAGACAGGAAGTCAGAAAGCGCTGAGAGACGGACGAACACATCTCATGTTTTGGACTTTTCATTTCATTTATTGTCAATATAAAAGAAAGAAAGATCAACAGGAAATTAATTAAAATTATTTTGAATTGCTCCTCGCTGGTTTCAGATTTTTCAAAGCGAATATTTGATGCTCGTGTTTGTCAGATAAGACAATAAAGTGAATATTTTAGAGTTCCTGTCTGTTGGTCTGATAAAATAACAAATCTAAGTATGTTAAACGGACATTTTGCTCTTTTGTCTGACATTCTCTAACTAGCTCGTTGCAGCCCGGACAGCAGAATTATTCTTTAAAAAGTTAAATTTTCAGCGTTTTCTGTTTAATGCTCCAGTGTAATCTCAGACGAGGAGTAAACTGCCACAAAGTGGAAATAAAATTTTGTTCAAGCAGTGAGTTTTTGTACAAAATAAAAGTTCTTGCTTCGGGGATCAGACCTTTGCTTCACCTCAAAAAACCAAAACCTCACGAAAACGTGCCTCCAAAACCATGAGAGGAGAAAAGAGGCCGAGCAGCTGCTGAATCCTGATCCATTTTTAATCTGCAACCACCGGACTGAAAGTCGGTAATGAGATTTGGGAGTTTCAAGAGTCCGCTGTGAGAGTGTGTGTGTGCATGTGTGTGTGTGTCATTTAACTGAAAGCAGATAAAGTGATGGAGAGAAACGCCGCACAGGTGGAGAGACAATAGGTGACAGCAGAGCGATGACACACCTGGACGCCATGTTTGAAAGCCTCCCGCCTCTTAAACTGTCAGTCATGGCCGCCTGTCAGCGCCGTCATGGTAACAGCGACAGGAAGGAAGGAGGCCGAGACCTTTCTTTGAGAGCGGAGACGTGTTCGGGCAGGCAGGGATGTGAATACCTGGGCACACACACACCCACACACACACACACCTCTTCTTTCATCTGTGTTTGCATTAGGCTTTGCATACAGCCTGAGGTCATGCAGTGAAGCGTTTCCTTGACAACGGTGTGTGTGTGTGTGTAAGTGTGTGTGTGTGTGTGAGAGAGAGACAGGTACCATCCCTGTCCTACCCTCTCCGGACTTGTCTCTGTCCCTGCGTCCTCCATCACGGCGTCGCTCTGCCCAGCAGCTCGTTATGTGATGTCGCGGGTGGCCGAGCAGCCAATGGAGTGATCCTCGCAAACTAATAAATAAACACACGGAGAGCCGGCGTGCTGCTGCTGCAGGGGCTGCTGGGTAGTTTGGTCTGACTGATCCGCGATGTGGACCGACTGCTGATCTTCACACTGCGTTCATCTGTCCGCCTCAAATCCCATAATGCTGTTTGAGCTCAGTTTTTCTGCTGATGAAAGAGATTTTAAGGAATTTAATGAGAAAAAGTTCCTTTTTTTATTTCATTCCAGTTTCTTTAGTTGGTGGAATTTTAGCTGATTGTCATTTTTATTCAGTTTTAAATGACTGAACTGAACATCTTTGAAGACTAAACAATTAACAAGTTAATCAGGAAACACGTGAGCTTGAGATTCATGACAGTTTCCCTTTATGCTCAAATCTTCTGCTGAAACGTCAGAGAAACATGGACAATAAATAAAACATAGAAAATACAAATAAAAGGGGAAATACTGGTTATACGTATATGTAGTTGATTTTGTGAAAAGATATGTAAACATTGTTTATGTTGATACTCTACAATTAAACAATGTGGGTTAAAAAGAAATGTAAACGATAAAAGTACTGATGGAATAAAGTTTGTTAAAAGTATAAAACAAAATAAATCTGTACAGGTAAACGTGAAGGAAAACCTGTGATTTGAGTGAACGCCTCCTGCGCTTCTATTGGTCAGATCTGAGCCCAGTCTGAGTCAATCCAGCCAATCAGGGGGCGAGTGTCTTTTTTGAATCACTTCCACAGCAAACATTTTAAGTTGTCACAGAGAAGTTCTCTGGTTTTTTGTTTGTTTTGTGGGCAGAGGTAAACGTTGTAGCCTCTGTATGCTAACAGATGTTAGCCTGTTGGGAAGTAAACCAGATGATGTCCAAACAGATGACGCTGATGCTGCTGTGAGGTGAGTAAATGCAGCTAACTTAGGCAATAGTTTAGTTTGTTGATTAGCATGGCTGTTAGATTGTTAGCATGTTAGTTAGCAGTTAACTTGGTTGGTTAGCATGTTTGGTGGTTAGCTGGGAGGTTAGCTTGTGTCTGAGCAAGTTTGTTGACTGGTTAGCATATAATTTACCATGTCAGTTGGCCGTGCAGCATGCTAGTTAGCCAAGATTTTAGCTGCTCAGTGAGCTGGTTAGGTGGTTAAGTAGCATGTTAGTGAGAGGTAGCTGGCTAATTAGCAAGTGATGTGGCTACTTAGTTAATACGTGAGCAAGTTTTTCTGGCTTGTTAGCATATAATTTACCATGTCAGTTGGCCTTGTAGCATGCTAGTTAGCCAAGATTTTAGCTGCTTAGTTAGCAGGTGAGGTGGGTAGGTAGCTTGTTACTGGCTTGTTAGCGTATTAGTTTTCATGTTAGTTGGCACATTAGTAGACTATGAAGTAGCTGAGGCTGAATAGTAAGTGGTCAGACTCAACTGCTAACATGCTAGCATGTTAGTTAGGGCTAACATGCTAGCATGTTAGCAGTTGAGTTTGTGAAGGGGCTGGTAGGTTTGTCTTGCAGTGACTGTTTCTTCTCATTAGTTTGCAGGTTAGTTGGTTATTTGGTTTGTTGGCAGGTAAGCTAGCAAGTGGTTTGATCTAGTGGGTTGGCTGATTAGTTAATGTGAGTTTCTCTAATAATCAGGGTAGTTAGTCATCTAGTAGGTTAGTGATTAGGTGAACATGTCAGATGTTATTTTAGTGCTTGGTGTAAACATGATGTCTGCGCTGTAGGAAGAAGCACGTTAGCACGTTAGCAGGTTGCTTTGCAGATGAGTTGGTTGCTTTGCAGGTTGGTGCTGGTGTGTTAAGCTTGCTGTAAACATGGTGTGTCCGCTCACTGCTGACTTTAATGTGCTTCAATAACCGACTGTCCTGCTGCTTCACACAACATTAATATACATAAAAACTTGTATGAGACTGTGTGTGTATATTTTAGCGTAGCGATTAGCTTTGGTATGAGTGCTGCCTTGAAGGGCGACTGAGTGGGCTTACACAGGAGAAGTACACTGAGGCTGGAATTAACTATATTTACCTTGGTGTGTGTGTGTGCGCGCATGCATCTGCGCGTGTGTGTGTATGTGTGTGTGTGTCAGGCTGGAGGAGGAATGCCACACTAAATTGGCAAAATGAGGTGTAAATGTCTTGAGGCAGATGAGCTGCCTTTAGTGAGCGCAGCACTGAATATTTCACCAGCAGCTTCAGGAGAGCTGGTGTGTGTGACTCTGTGTGTGTGTGTGTGTGACTTTGTGTGTGTGTGACTCTGTGTTTGTGTGTGTGTGTGCACGCTTGGCAGCCACAGCCAATCATCGTCCATCATTCAGTTTTGGTTCTGACAGCTGGAAGAGGCAGAAAGTCCCTTAACGCCTCAGAGAAACACTTAACTGCCTCCACTGCTGCTCAGGAGAGTGTGTGTGTGTGTGTGTGTGTGTGTGTGTGTGTGTGTGTGTGTGTGTGTGTGTGTGCATGTGTGTGTGTGTGTGCGTGTGCGTGCGTGCGTGTGTGTGTGTTTGTGGGTGTGTGTGTGTGTATTGACATTAGAGGTGAGTTGTACTGAGTGTAATCGTCTCATTATATTCAGTAATCATTTGCAGCCTGATGTGCTGCAGGGTTTACGAACAGCTTTTAACACCTGAGCTGCCTCTTGACCTTTGCCCTCTCTGACAGAGAGCTGAGAGGAAGACACCCCTGGTTTGACCTTTGACCTCTGCAGTCAAACTCTGGTTGGAGCTTTCTGCTTTGTTCGACAGACAAACTTGAGACAATGGGAGGGACGGATGGGAGCGAACACATGACGCTCGAACACACCGGTTATTTTAATTTAGCCCAAAGGTGACGGAGTGATACTACTCTATGTACACAGTGCTGTGGTAGTACACTATAGTAATGTAGTAGTTGTATTTCCATGCGTTTCCTCTGTGACCCTCCAGCACTGTGAGAAACAAGGAAAGAAAATCATTTTCTTGCAGCAGTTCTTCCTGCCACACAGCTTTATAATCTTTCTGGATCAATTAGGAATTAAATTAACTTTGACTAATAAGCCAAACTGGATTTACAACATTAAAAGCCTGACAGTCTTGTTTGAGTCCTCCCGAGCTGGGGGTCAGGACCCCCACCCGCGGGCCACGGGGTGATGAATGTGACGCAGATCATTTGGAAAAACCTGAAGTATCAGGTTTCGGCTCGCCGGTGATTCTGGCATTTCGGTTTGAGCGTCAGTCCGCCTGCTGCTGTCAGCGTAGAGAGGAAGCCAAAGAGGAAGAAGAACAGCAGATTTAAATAAGTTAGAAGTTAGCAGCGTGCCTGATTAACTTTAAATGAGCTCTGGTTTCAGGGCGGCACACACACTCACGCACAGCTCCTCTTCCTCTCGTCCTTCATCGTCGTCACTCTCGGGGTCTTGGGAATGTTTGCTCGTCTTCGTCTGGGTGCTGCGACCTGCGACCTTTGACCTCGGGCTGTCGGTGAGGTGTGATGTCGTTGAGCTGATGGAGGAGCTCTGCTGCTTCGTGCTCTGGTTTGATCTCTCGCTGACGCTCGTGCATCTTTTATGAAACACGTGTTTTAAAATGTATAAAAATGTTTTCAAAGTGCTGCAACAACGAACGGCTGGATTCCTCCAGTGTTTGTATCACATGAAAGATTGGCATGCTTCACGGCTGGCAGAGACAACTGAGCCAATCAGAGCTTTGTAGGCGAGATTAAAGGGGGACGCTACCTGTTTTACACATCAAGGTGTTTCCAGGTGTCGGGGAATACGACTGCAAGCGAGGAAGAGGGCTAAAGCTAAAGGCTGTCCTCAAGTGATGTCACTTGAGTCGGTTAAAGACTACATCACAGGCTACAATCTCTGAGCATACTGTTGGCAGCTGTGTTGCATTGTGGGTAATGTAGGCGCCAGGAAGAACAGTGTGTAGAGTAAAATGTGGGATGTTAATTTTTTTTGATCTGTCCATCGTGACTCAGACAGAAAACCAGAGTGATGATAAATTAATGAGCTCTTTAATGTTCTGATAGCAAAGGTGCAAAAACTGAATGAAAAATTGCCACAAAAATGGCTGGAAGCAGGTTTCTGTCCAAAGACAACTGACACAAAGCAATGACGACCACAGAGCCTGTTAACCGAAGGTGACGGATGTGCCGCAGCTGATTGGTTGGAGCAAAAAGCCTCCTTTGTTCAGGTGAACACGACGAATGAAGTGAAACAGAAATCTGTTTGTCAGGCCGAGATCGCAGTTTAGCAGCATCGCTACAGAAGGCTAATGGCTGCTTCTCTTCGTAGGACGTCTTTTCTGTCTTTTCCTCGTCCTCGTTATGTGTCCTCTCTGATGGTCGCTGCCGTCTGTCTGTATGAATATTGAATCTCTTCAGTAAACGGGACGATTGATCAGTCAGACTCTGAGTACACACCGCGGCGCTTTGAGCAAACGCCACCATTGATTTGTCCACAGAAGGAGGCTGATGGGAGGGACGTGGGTGGGACGGCGTCTCCTGTCCGCCGCCGTGACATCACCCTGCTGAGGGCTTCTTGTTTCCCCAGTGACGCCTTGTTGTTATTGTGTCTTTCCTGGTTTTCACGTCAGCAGCAGCTCGCCACTCTGCTGGGTGGCCACATTTACAATGCTAATGTGTGTGTGTGTGTGTGTGTGTGTGTGTGTGTGTGTGTGTGTGTGTGTGTGTGTGTGTGTGTGCGCAGAGCCACAGCCAACACTGAGGACGCTGACGTTATGTTCAAAGTAAATAAATAAATCTGACATTGTGCATGCTTTATTTACCGGCTCCAGTGTTTTCAGAGGAAACAGAAACCAAAAAGACGAGCTTGACTTCAAATGATCTTTCACTATTGACAAATGTAAACTTTTCAAAATAAAAGCATTTCACAGGCAACAAACAGACCAAAGAGAGCGTGCTGCGGTGTCTGATCGTGACCGCCTTCACCTGAGACAGATATCACCTTTCGCTACCGCCATAAATAACCAACTCGCTGTTTCAAAATAAAAGCCTGCCCCTCAGGGTGAAGGACTGAGGCGCTGCTTCACGCTGAAATGTTCCATATTTCATGAGAGCAGCTATTGTCGAAGCAGTCGTCTGTGAGCTGAAATGATGCTGAAGTGAGAGGCGTCAGGATCTGGACGGTTCACCACCTCAATTAAACCGTTTCTGTGTCTCAGTCAGTCATTTATCTGTATTCTGATTCGTCCTCAGGCCCGTTTTTCATTGGCTGCTGCTTGTCTGAACTGTAGTTAAAGAATGTGTTGATGTGGTTTGTGTGTTCTACTGAGGACCTACTGGGTTTCTACTGCTGTGACAGACAGACAGACTGTAGACAGACAGACAGGCAGACAGACGGACAGACAGACAGACAGACTGTAGACAGACAGGCAGACTGACTATGGACAGACAGATAGACAGACTGACTGTAGACAGACAGACAGACAGGTATAACTCATGTCAGTGTTGTCCTGGTTGATGCTGTCAGAATGAGTAGAAGTAGGGCAGAGTGAGTGAGTGTGTCTGTCTGTGTGTGTGTGTGTGTATGCGTGTGTGTGTGTGCGTGCGTGCGTGTGTGTGTGTTTTGTGACAGATGGTGTTTAGTTGGACTCACGTCGCTCTCACAAACACTGCTTTAAGGTCAGAGCAACAGAAACGATGCTGAATGTTAAACATTAGTCGATATCAGCAAAGCGCTGAGTGTTAGTGAATTACTAAAACATCCTGGTGTTTCACAGGTTTTAGAGGTCCACTAAAAAACTACAGCCTTTTGATCTCTGATGACATGTGTGGGTTTTCATTTTTTTACATTTTGATTATTATTATTTTAAGTTTTAACCAAACTCAAACTAAACTAACAAACAGGTGAAGCTGTCTCTCTTTCTCTCAGGAACAGTTTGACTTTTTTTGGACTTTATTTATACTTTCTTTTATCTTTCCATTATTTATTCATCAGCTTTGGTTTTGTATGTTAATCAGTGAGCTTTAGAGGCGCTGGTAGGTTCGTTTCCTTTGGACAGAGCCAGGCTAGCTGTTTCCACCTCTTTCCAGTCTTTATGCTAAGCTAAGCTAACTAGCTGCTAACGGTACAGTGGTATCAATCTGAACTCTGATAAGCACATTTCCCAAAATGATGAAATGTTCCTTTAACACATGAACCCAGATACACACAGACACACAGGAAGTACATAAATAAGCGTATTGATCTCAAAATACCACCTTAACAACATCAACACACTCATTTAACTCGTTCCTTTAACGTCGAGTCGAACCTGCTGCTGCTATTGATCTCTGATCGGGGTGGAACAACTGGGTTAACATGTAAACCAGGACAACCACTCTGGACCCGAGTTTCTGGGTTACTGAGCACACGTCACTCACACACACACACACACACGCACACACGCACACACACACTTTAAACAACACACTGGATGACTGACACACGTTTGGGTGCCTCTCGGGGAATCTGAATATTGATTGGCCTGGAACAGTTAGTCATCCATGATGAGTGTGTGTGTGTGTGTGTGTGTGAGAGAGAGTGTGTGTGTGTGTGTGTGTGTGTGAGAGAGTGTGTGTGTGTCAGAGAGACGTGATTTGATGAGAAGATAACACATCATCGACGGACTAATGGAGGGAAGGGAAGTGTGTGTTAACCTAACAGAGTGTGTTATTGTTGGTCGATTGTCCTGACACACTCACACACACACACACACACACACACGCACACACACACACACACACACACACGGTGCAGCAGGTCAGAGCTGGTGTGTGAGTGTCTGAACACAGATCTGATTGAACCTTTGATGTTGTCAATCGAGCCACCGGGCAGGAGAGACACTGAGCATGCTCAGAACGTGTGTGTGTGTGTGTGTGTGTGTGTGTGTGTGTGTGTTTATCTGTGTGTGTTTCTATGTGTGTGTGCGTGCGTGTGCGTGCGTGCGTGTGTGTGTCACATATAAATGATCACCCTGCAGCTTCCTGTTGTCCTGCTGTTCAAACCTGTATTTTCAAAGCACAGAGCAGAATATTTTGCTTTACTGATTAAAAGTAATAATACAACAAGGTAGAAGTACTCAACTTCAAGTGCTGCATTCAAAATCCTGTTTAAGTAAAAGTACAGAAGTATTATCAGCTGAATGTACTCATGAGCTGCTGGATGCAGAAAATGAGGAGGTACACTGCCGGCTGACTCGTCTTCATCCCATCTCATGCCCATATTTCTGCACACTGAGCTCATTAGATCTCTCTTTTCTGCCTTCGTCATCCTCTTTCCTGCCTTCGTTCCCACTGTTCTGGTGAATTCACGCTAATATCCATTATTCAGAGTACCGTTAAGACGGTGTGCTGCACGCTGTAATTATCTGAAGCGCAGCCACAAAGCATGCGTTAGCACACAGACCAGAAACGAGCCACAAACTGATGACGCACCAACAGACTGCTCTGTCTGTCTGTCTGTCTGTCTGTCTGTGTCTGTCCCTCGTTGCTGATTCACGACCAACATCAGCGCCGTCCTTCCATTTCCAGCCTCTGTATCGGTGACGGCAGGGATGCGTTCAGCGGCCTGCTGAGGCTCAGACTCCTGAAACTTTGGGTTTTGTACCGATAACACAGCGTGACTCGCAGCGCGGCTTAACGAGGTCGTTATCGGCGCCTGTTCCCACCTGAGCGTTTGTCAAAGTTTCAGTTTCTCAGGTTTTTCAGTCCAGGTGAAATCTTCCTGTGTGGGGTCAAAGGTCACCCGGTGTTGCTCCTGGTGTTACGGTGCTGCACGTGGTCCTGGTTATCTCCCAGTTACCGTTGCCCACTGCGACCAGGTGTTGGGTGATTGATGAGGGCCTTTTTTATCCTTCTTCTGCTAATGGACAGGAAGTGACCACCCACAACCTCTGACCTCACTGACCCCCGCTGCATGCTGGGTAACAAGCTGAGTACCTGTCACACACACACACACACACTCAGTAACACACTCAGTAATGAGGCGGTGAAGCCAACAGCTCGCCTCTGCTCTCTTTCATCTTCCCCTTTCTCTCCATCCCGCTGTTTTTTCTCCCGCTCGCCCAGGAGGATTGTGGGAAGGGGATGGTTTTTGGCGGAGTTTTTTTGGGCTGACCCTCAGAGGTCAGCGGAGAGGAGGTTTTCCTGCTGCGTTCAGCTTCAGCAGCCTTCAGCAGCTTGTTTCACTGCGGATCTGTGCCTTTGAGCGAGAACACGGAGCTCCTCCTGACGTCTTGTTCCTACAGAGCGCCTACGATGACGTCATAACATACTTCAACACATGTGCATGATTTCTACTGTTAGCGCAGAGAAAATACTGATGTCTGATTGGCTGGCACTTCCTCATGTTCATCATTAGCAACAGCAGCTGCAGCTTCACTCATAATGATGATCTGTGTCAGACAAAGTTTTACCTTCGGCTCTGCTGGTTGAGCTGCATCACCAGTTAGCAAAATGCTAGTGGAACTCAATGGAAGCATGATTAGCATTAGCATCAGTGACTGACACATGAGGATGTCTGTACTGTGTTTGCGACACTAACAGCCTTTTTTTTATTGGCTGTCAGCACTGAGGGGCAGACTGACAAGCTGTCAGTCACACTGGTGTCCAATAGGTGGCGAGGAGCGGTGGGAGGAGGTGGGCGGGGCTTGATGATTAGCCTGTCCCCGAAACAAGCAACATTAATTAACCCCGGCAGGTAAACAAGAAGGGGGGCGTCGAGACTGTGTGTGCATGAGTGTGTGTGTGCGCGTGTGTGTGTATTCCACCGAAATGAATGTGAGGTCCCCCAGAAAGCTGCCTGTTAATTATCCAATTTAAACTGATGAAATTGAAACTTGAACCCCACAAATGAATTAATTAGCCTAATTGTCGCTGGCTGTGTGTCTGTGCAGTTTATCTTTTTCCTCTAGTGTGTGTGTGTGTGTGTGTGTGTGTGTGTGTGTGTGTGTGTGTGAGCCTCTCCAAACCAAACACACACATGGATGAAATATTTCTGCATAAAAACAAAGGAATTGCATATGCGTGGTCTAATTCTGAGTAATAAATAAAACATATGGACTGTCGGGCCGAACTAACTTTTAAGTCTGTACGAGTTAATTTTGTTGACAGGCTGAAACAAACTGGAAGAAACAAAAGTGTATGAAGAGAAAATGCCCTGCAGTGATTAAAAGAAGACATTATTTGTAGTTAATGAGGTGTTAACGAAGCACTGGCTGGTTTCTGAGGGGACGGACAGAGACGTCTGCAGGCTGCTGTGACCTCTGACCTCTGACCCTATCATGTACTTTGGGCTGTCTTTTTGTAATTTTGGGCGATCTGAGGCTCCACACACACACGGTTCCCCCCTCCCCCCCTCTGACACATGCTCTAATGAGGTGGTGGAAGGTGACGGGGTCAGAGGTCGCGCTTCGGCTCGGCGGTCGGCCGGCGGTGACGGATTCCTGTCTGTGGCGGAGGTCGGAGGTCAGCAGGCGGCAGACAGACGGGGTCAGGGGTGAAGTGGTGAGACTGTGGCGCTGTTAGAGTGCGCAACGCTGAGGCGGCAAGTTTTCATTCAGTCTGCGTCGTCCTTCGTCTCTCGTCTTCGTCTTCAGTCGTAGTTCTAAACCTTTCGATCGTTTTCAGGGTAGAAACGTTTCTACACGGCGACTCGGGAGGAAGATGAAATGAATTTAAGTCAAAAATAAAATGAAATGAAGAATTCGTGGTTGCAGACATACAGTACACTCGTAAAGCTGTGTGGATGGGGTGTCCACATTATTTTGTCCATATAGTATCATTGTAAGCATTAACATGCCGCCTGCTTCCTCTACTTTGCAGTTAATCCTTTAGACAGTGACGTTCATGTGATATATATATTTTATTCCTGTTTCTGCCGAGCGTCACATCATCACATTCCCTTCATCGTGATGGCCGCCGCCGTGTGACCAATTTGCACTATTATCTAAAATGTTCCTGCCCGCCGTCGCCTGAAGGTCTTCGGCAGACGCCCTCAAATCTCAAACTTTTTAGGACTCTCAGAAGTACAACAGTGGGGAAGCTTTAAATTGGAGATTCGGGACATGAAATCCTGCTCAGGGCCCCAGAAAGGTTTAAACTGGGCCTATTAAGAGTGCTGAATGTGGACTGGACGAGTGGTGCTGAACCCTCGCTGCTCTCTGTGGCAGTGGATTTACAACACACACACACACACACACACACACACACACACACACACACACACACACACACACACGGAGCTGCCTATCCGAGCTGTCAATCAAAAAAGCCAGCAGCTTCCTGTCTCTTGTGACTCAGCACATCAGCTCTCCCCTCTCTCTCTCTCTTTGTCCTGCGGTGTGCAGCGCAGCTCGCACGCCCCGGTGTCCTCGCTTAACAGCGAGCCGGGCAGATTTTCTCCAGACCGGATCCAACGAGCCGCGCTCTCGGCGAATCTGGTGCCGCGGGCGCCGAACAGCAGGTCGGCTCGTTTAATGGCGTCCCCCGCCGGAGGGAGGGGCCTGTGAATCACAGCGAGAGCAGACGTGGCTCAGAACATGTGGCCCAGGAGCTCGGGTCGACCGGTTTGTGCTGTCGGCTCACACTGTGGCGATCGATGTGCCAAATTTGATTCTTCCTCCCGTTTGGCCAGTGAGTTCCCACGACAGCTCAGGTTTCGTGTGGAGCGTTCTGACAGGCTGCGAGCGATCTGAATGTGCGAGGACAGAAAGTGACAAAACAGCAATCTGAACAGCAACAATAGTCCCGTGACATGACAGGAACACAGTTTGTTCAGCGACACGCTCAAATCGCAGAGCTCTGTCTCATCAGAAGACGAGCGAAGCCGGCGTGGTGCAGCCTCAGCGCACACACCTGACAGGTGAGCACGCGTCGTAGAAGAAGAACGCACCATGAAGGAAAGAGAAGCGGCAAACGTCTTTTAACAGTGAGAAGAAGAGCGATGAACTCCTGCTTCATTAATGCTGAAAACACGAGCTGTGAGGACATTTTTTACAGCGTGGTTTCCCACATCCGGAGCTCAGCTCGGACCACATGCTGGTTTTACTCCTGACCTCCTCCGCCCGACACCGACACCCCCTCCCCCACCCGACCTACCACTGTCAGCCCTGTTATTACCCCCCCGCTCCCCTACTGCAACCACAGCCTCCTCCTCCAGACCTCTCGCTCCCCTCTGCACCTCCCCTGCTCCCCTTTCATTCAAATGGTTTCCTTTTGTGGTTAAAGCCATTTGTTTCTCAACAGGCTGCTCAGGAGGAGACTCCTCCTCCTCCTCCTCCTCTTCTTCCTCCACTTCATCTTCCTCCTCCAGCTGGCTATTTGTACTTCATTACAGGCAGATATTGTATTTTTTACTCAACGGGTTTAATTTCCTTTAATTACACGTGATCAGCTGATAAAATATACTTTTTTAAAGATAAAACAGTGGCTGCAGGACTTTCACTTATATGAGTATTTTCAGTGTGGTATCAGTACTTCAGTAAAGGATTTTAATACTTCTTCCACCTCTGATTTGTAGTTCTCCTTAATGTTTGTTGAACTTTTTATTCATCATTTCAACATGCTGAGCTTTAGAGATCTCTGTGCGACAGACTGCTGATAGAAGCTGAAGTGGCAGTTATATCAGTTAAAATCAGTTAAACTCCGTCAAAAATCAGGGTTATAGTCGAATAAAGTTAAAGAAAGTTATTTCAGCAGCAGAAGATGGAGGTAAATTGAAGGTAAATGAAAGAAATGAGGGTGTATGTGGCGTTTGTCCCCTCTGCTCTGTGGAACTATTTGGCTGTAAAGTCTAATTAAAAGAAAAGAAAGAGAAGGAGCAGGTGGAGGAGGAGGGGGGAGACGTGGGAGTGCTCTTCACTTCCTCCTCTTCATCAGGAGACACAATGGAGACAAACATGGTCACCAACAAAAGTGTCTGTCTGCAGGAGACGGATCCCGAACAATGAGCTTTTCTTTAATCCGATGAAGCGTCAGCGGCTCGGCGGTGAATTCTGCTCTGAAGCAAATTAACCTCCAGACTCTGAATCAGCTCGATTCATGATCATAAAACCTGCTGAGCGTTTTCCAGCAGAGTTTGGAAAGTTCCTGTGACTGCGAAGGAGGTCAGAGGTCAGGTGTGGCGTTCCCGTCAGACTGGAGCGACGGCTGACAGATTGTGACTCGTCGTTCATGTCAAAGCAGGATTTTACTGTCCGTCGAGATGATTCCTTTCATTCTGGATCAATCTGCTGATCATTTCCTCCATCGATCAATCGATTGATCGTTTGGTTTGGAAACACTGTGAAAATCGTGAGAAATGTGGTCACAATGAGCCCAAAATGGCGCCTTCACCGTGTTTGTTTAGCCCAAAGCTCAACAGCACGTGACGTAATCAGAGCATTAATGCCTCCTGATGCCGTTAGCGTTAGCATCGCTAATGAGCGCAGAGAGCTAAAAGCAGCAGCAGCATTAGCGTCGCTAAGCTAATGATGACAGTGAGTGCTTTAATGTAAATGCCTCTGAGAGCTGGAGATGCAGCTTCATGTTCCTGAACACACCACCCCACCAGGACACACACACACACACACACACACACACACACACACACACACACACAGCTCGTCCTGTTCTGTCCTGCGTCTATATTTAGCCCCCGTTCGATCCTCGCGGCGTGTCGAGCAGTCGATAAAATAAGCCGCTCGCCGTCGGACATCGTGTCTGAACCCGATCCACCCCTTCCCCCTTCCCCACCCCACACCCTCCTCTTCATCCTATAGGAGGAAGTGGTGGTGTCCATCTGAGCACTTCCTCCTCCTCCTCCTCCCTGTCTGTCTGAACAGATGAAAAACGAGCGCCTGCTGCTCTGGGTGGAGAGATTTCAGTCCACTCAGGTGTCCGAGGTTTAATATCAGCCGAGTCACCTTCACATCCGTGATCGGTCAACATCAGGAGAGGTCAAAGGTCGCAGCAAATACTGCTCTGAGCCCTGAGCGATGGCGAGCAGAGAGAGAACAGCCAGAGGTCAACCTGCATTTGTCTGTTTACTCCTTTAAATTCAGATCTCTTGTTTTGACTCATATTCTCAAAGTAATTTTGACATAAATCCATCAGTCCTCATAAAGACTCATCGCCGGCTGAAGACTCTTTGAACCTCAGAATGATGCAGCTTTAACGCCGTTTAACAGCAGAAACACTTGAAAGAGGTTTGCTGTTCCACTTCCTGTCTGTCAGTCGGCGCCACAGCATCAAACCGGAGGGACGTGAATCCCGTGGCGGCGTGCTCGTATCAGCCACACAAACATCTTCACCGGATGTGGACTCAGAAATCCAAATCCATGCTTTCAGCCCACGACTGTTACATCACGATAAGATGAAATTCACTGTTTAATCAAAAATACATGAAGCTGGAGTCTTCGTCCAGAGCTCGGCGAGCAGGAGCTGCTCAGCTCATGGCAGACAGACTCGGAGTCCAGGCTGCAGCAGCTAATGGAGATAAATGAAACTGAAATTGATTTTATGAAGCATTTTGTCTGTTTCGCTCTTTGTTTTCTCTCCAAAGTCTCAGTTTCTTGCCGGTGCAGCTGATCAGAGAGCAGCTGCGTTGGTGATCTGTCCCGCTGTCTCTTGAAGTTATGACTTGGCTTCAGTGGAGGTGCTGCAGATTATAAGGAAGACGCTAAACAGGATGTGATGTCACATTCCTGCGTCTGGTGTGGTGCGATGGCGGCGGCAGGCGTCCGCTGACCCGCTGACCGTCCTTCACGTCTCTGATGTCTCTCTGTCAGAAGAGATCAGATGAAACTCGGCTCATCCACACGCTGGAAGCCGGCAGATTTGTCCGTAATACCATAAGACGTCCGTCTCCTTCCCGCTTTTTTCCCCGAGCCTCACAAAGCCCGACTAAATCTCACCGACTCCATTTCTGTGCCGCTTTTAGTCTGAAAAACATCCGGCGAGAGTCGAGCGAGCCCGTCAGAGAACTGAGTTTAGATGATGACATCGACGCCCAGAAAGTCCAGAATTAGAAGAAAGTTCAGGATGAGAAGAGAAAGGAAGCGCTTCAGTTTCTCACCTTAATGCCGCGGCTGCTGGTTTCCAGTCTGCAGCAGGTGTTGCATCAATAGCTAATGCAGATATTGATAATGGGGATGGACAGACGGACGACTGCGTGCTAATCTCATCCACAAAGACTGAAGTCAGAGGTTCACTTCTTAAAACCAGACCAGCAGTGTGTCCTCTGCCGTCTCCAGGACTTCACATGTCAAGTCACACCCTTTTTTAAAGCCTTCAAGCCTCTGTCCCTCCGGCCCGAGCAGACGTTTCCTTTCTCATCTCATCCGTCTTTCTGGACATGTGTCCGTCTTAACGCCGTCTTCTTAGTCGATAAAACCGTTGTCATTTTGCGAGGGCGAGGCTCGTCGCAGCTGCGGTTGTTGAGTGGCGTTCAGGTTTGTTCAGAGAGGCGAGGCGGCAAGGGGAGGGGACAGGAAGGAGTGTGTGATCCAGGTGAGTCAAGCTTCACACCTGTTCAGGTCAGTTTGTCCAGAAAACGACGGACACGTCAGTCGATTGGACAGTTTTGGTGATGTCATCCTCATCAGCACTACATGGAGATCAATGGCTGCACTGTGGGCCCGTCCAAAAGTCCATATTAGTTAAATATTTCATGTATGCCGGCACAAATATCCCACAATGCAATGCGGCAATGATGCTAGCTCGATATTAAAAAAAATGTTGGATTAAGGTTAATGTTTACGTTTTCCAGTGATTTCAGGATCACGTGGCGATGAAGGTTATCGATTGTTGTTCTGATTCCTGCATTACCGCGTGCACACACACTGAGCTATCCTGACAGAAGCTGAGGTGACGTCACCGTGTGTGCATCTGGTTTCTCCTCAGAGTCAGACCATCAGTCCAGACAGTAAACTCTAATTCTATTGTGTTCTACTGTGCTGATGGATGGATGGACGGACGGCGTGGAGCCACTTTGTCTTTTTCCTCCTCGGCTGCTTTTTCCTTCGACAGCCGAGCGGCTATACAGACACAATCTGACACACAGACGCGCACACGCACACACGCACACACACACACACACACACACACACACACACACACACACACACACACACACACACATCTACCAGTATATACACATCCTTTCAGCTGTGTAGCAGCCGAGCAGACCTGCTCTGCCACTTTTACTTGTGTGTATATGTCTGTTTCTGTGTGTATAAGTGGAGTGTGTGTGTGTGTGTGTGTGTGTGTGTGTGTGGTATCACCTCACACACACTTGAGTAATTAATTTTCAACATGGCTGGGTTTTCACCATGGCTGTGTGTGTGTGTGAGTGTGTGTGCAGTAGGGGAGGTAGCTGCCGTCAATACTAATTTGGTATGAGGGAAAACAAATGTATTTAATCCCTGGTTGTCTTGTCCTGTTTTCCTCTTCCTCCCTCCTCTCTCTCTCTCTCTCGCCTTCCACCTCGCTCGCCCCTCGCTCGCCCCTCCCCACCCCTCGCAGGCCGATAGCCATTAGCGCTGCAAAGGGAATTTTAATGCAACGCCGGCTTCAGTGGGAAGAAATGAATATTTAAAACACACTCTGACTGGAGCAATAAAAAGAGAAGGACATATCCTTCATCTGGAGAGCACACACACACACACACACACACACACACACTCACACACTCACACAGACGCATGCAGGAGTGTGTTTATGTGACTCTGTCTGGTTTCACTGAACCGGTTCAGCTGGTCTGACTGGGGATCAGCCGCTGCTGTTTGTTCTGTCTCGGCGCCGCGTTCACGTCCTGTCGGGGCCTTAAGATGAGAAAGGTTGCCATGGTTACGACTTGAAAGCTTTCACATCGGGCGTAACGCCACTCCACATCGCCTTCCTGCTGCTCCTCACACGGCCCTGAAGCGTCCCGCGTCGTATCCCTCCTCATCCTCGCCGTGTGTTGTGTGGTCGACGCTGCAACGTTTAACACTCCGTCAGTGTTCCTAAAGCTGCGAGTCCAAAGGAGCTGAGACGTTAAAGGTGGAGGACCTTCAGCATCAGTGGAGCCTTCAGGGGCTCAGACCAGAGAAGTTTCTGGATGTTGTTGATATGTGGCTTTTAGCTTTGCATGGTGGAGTCTGAGCTCGTGTTTGTAGATGCAGACATGACCTGAGTTCACTGACAGGAACAGTTTTCTGAAGTGTCTCTGAGCTCATGTGTTCATCTCCTTCATCCAGTCATGTGTTCACAAAGTGGTGAACCTCGCTCCATCGTCTGTGAACGACTGAGACCCGTTTACACTTAGGGAAAACTGAAATATGTTGTCATGCGGTTTGGCCTCTCGTTTACACGCAAACGAAACGATCATTTTTAAAAACTCCGGCCAAAGTGGAGATCCCTGAAAACGCCGCTTATGTGTTGGCGTGTAGGAGAGTTAAACGGCGTTTTAGGTTCTGAAACGTCACAATGTGCGACTGAAAATACGTCATGTGAGCGACCGTTGGTTTGGCAGTTATGATGCGCTCAACGGCGTATTTATCCGGGTTCAAGTAAACGACAACATTTTTGAAAACGATGTCGTTTGCACGATGTTATTTTTGAAAATGGAGGGGCCAAAATATTCTTTTTCCAAAACACCCTGCGATGTAGCCTGAGCCTTTCTAGGACGCACCTTTTATACCCAACCATGATCCTCTCACCTGTCACCAATGAGCCTGTTTACCTGTGGACTGATCCAAACAGGTGTTTCTGGAGCGTCCCACTTCTTTCAGTCTGTGAAACGTGTCGCTGCATCAGATATTTACAGAAATCAATGAAGCTGATGAGGAAAAACATTAAATATATTGACTTTGTGCTGTTTTCAGGTCAGTTTGTGTCAGAGAGGATCAGCCAATCATCAGACAGCTGCTCTTTCAGTCTTTTTTGTAGATTCATATTTTACAGGTGTAGCAACATGTCAGTGAACGTGACGCCACATAAAGGTTTCAGCACAACGTGCATTCGATACGTAACATGACGGTAACGCGGTGTAACAAACCGTACCAATCACAGGTCACGTGACAGTGAAATGTTGTCATGCAGTGAAACTCTCGGTCAGTGTCGTCGGCCTGAGGGTCAGAGGTCATAACACCTCAGTTATTTAACACTGAGCCAGAAGAAGAAGCTGTGTCACTGCTGACGCTCGAGCACATTTTATTCCAAATACTGATGCTCCTTTAGTGAATTAGGAACTTGAAAGCATGGTTTCTGCTCATCCATTTGAGTGTTTTTATAGCGGTGGTAATAGTTCTGTATGTCTCTGTTTGGTATCGATGCAGCCTAAAGTTCAAGAGATTAAATGAGTGCATTTGCTTCTCAGAAATGTACAATTGTTTTTGTACCTTTTTACACAAAGAGCACACAGAGGAGAGCAACAGGTGAGCTCAAGTGAACGGCTGTTGTTATGGAAACAAGGTGCACTGTCAGGTTTTTTTTTTTTTTTTTTTTTTTCTGGGGAGGAAAAAAAAAAGAAAACCGCCTCAGGCAGCACTTTTTCTCACAAACAGACGAACTCAACCTCAGCTGCTCTGCATTCAACACATTTTCTAAAAAAATCATTCAGATTTAAAGGCGACTTTAAAGCACCTGTGGAGGAATGAATGGGAGAGCGAGGCCTGGAGACAGCAGAGAGAGAGAGAGAGAGGCGCAGTCTGTACCTGACCACCTGCAGCAGCACAGCCTGTCAGATGAACCTGAGACTCAAACACGGGTCATACGTGTGTTCTCATGAGCCAAACGTGGCGCGGTTTGACTTGACACGGCGATCTGCTGAGAACACGGTTCAGTGTGTGTGTGACGCTCATTTCAGGCCGGAGCTCTGTGGTCTCGTGACACGAGAGGAACGCCGATGTGTTCACGTAAACACACTGACACACAAACCTGTCGGCTCCCACAGACCGAAACCTCGTGTCTTCAGACTGCAGGTCCAGTTTAACTCTGAGCGAGTGATGGACAGATAACGAAGGCTGTGTCTGTGTGTGTGTGTGTGTGTGTGTGTGTGTGTGTGTGTGTGTGTGTGTGTGTGTGTGTGTGTGTGTGTGTGTGTCCGTCCGTCCGTCCCTCGTTGGCAGTCATAATTCTGACGAAGCTTCAGTGAAACCTGAGATCATCAGAAAATCATTGAGGTATGAAGAGGACGATTTACAGTTTCGATTGATCTGCACTCTGGAGAGTGTGTGTGTGTGTGTGTGTGTGTGTGTGTGTAAGGCGATCCCCTCCAGGTGTATTGGGTGATGGATCAGTTTTCTCGGGGTGTGTTTTCCAGCCGCTCAGCTTCCTGCGGAGAAGGGAAGCCGAGCTTGAAAACGAAGCAACTGTAAACTGATCCTGGGTCAGATTTCGGGCTGTCGATGCTTCATCACCCTCCAAACCTGATTACACTGCTGTCAGGGAAAACGCTGAGTCCTCATTGGCTGACAGGCAAAACAGTATAAGGAGATCCATCAGCTTAACGAGCATCCTTAAACCCGTCATCCAAACTGCAGGTGACCGTTGCAACAGTACTTTTGATTGATGCCGACTTACTTGCCCATACAGGTATCAGGTGAAGCTGGCATGCTAGTAGCAACCTTGCTAACATGTTAGCATTAGCATGCCATGTAGCATGTCAACATTAGCATGTTGCATTAGTCAGCATGATAATATCCAGCAGTCTTTAACTTCTGTGAAAACATGCTTCCCTTTCATGTTAGCCGTTAGCATCATAGTAGCATATTAGCTTATTGTCAGCAGTCCAACATGCAGACGGTCATTATTCTCGCCGTGTCGTTGGCGTATTATCTTGTGATGATTGTCACTAATTAGCTGTCAGTCTTTCATATTTCATTCTTCTATAAATATTTCCTAATTGCGCCGTTTGTGTGGCTTCGTGTCGTGTTTGTCATGGAGCTAACGAACCGAGCTAAACGAGCCGAGCGCTCTCACGTCAGCAGAACCTGAGTTTCTGCATCCCGACGGTCGCCGCTGTGAGAGGAAGCAGCTTGAAGTGTAGATGACAGGTGACGCCGCCTCTTTCTCGCCGTCTCCTCGCCGTCTCCTCGCTCTTCGTCGTCTGCCGTTAGCGGAGGGATTGAAGCCGCTTCATTAAAAGCTGCTGGATGGAGCGCTCGTTCGGCTGACTCCCTCTGCATGCTGGGAAAATCTGCTGACGGCTGCACAGCGACGGAGAGGAAGGAGAGGAGTCGAGATGAAGAGGGTGAGAGATGGAGAGGCGGAGAGAGAGAGTCCTACATTCATACAGAGGAAAAACAAAGAAACATGTCCCTGCTCGTTCTCTGCGCTCCATTATCTGTCCTTCTCTTCTTTCATTTGCCCTTCCTTCCTTTCTTCCTTCCTCCCCTCCTTCCTGCCTTCCTGTCAGTCTTTGTTGATCCTCCCTTCCTACTTCCTTCCTACATCTTTCCTCAATCATTCCTTCATTTCTTGCTTCCAAACTTCCTCTTTCCTTCCTTCAGAGCTTTGCATAATATGTGAACACAGAAGTCAAAGGGTGGAGAGACGGCAGACAGATGGACAGACAGGTGGACAGACAGATAGATGGAGAAACGGACAGAATCTGAGTTTAAGGAAACGAGATCTGCCCCCCCCCCAAAAAAAAAAACAACCCAAAACGCCATTTTAGCAGTTTCAGTTCTGACAGCTGAAACCTGACAGGACGACAAACTGCAAGTCAGCGAATCAGGAGGCTTCGCTTTGTGTGTGTGTGTGTGTGTGTGTGTGTGTGTGTGTGTGTGTGTGTGTGTGTGGATGGAGCGCTGCTGTAATTGAATTTTACCTCTCAAAAAAGCTGTGACATTATTGTATTAGAGGAAGGAGACGCGGCTCGGCCTCAGAGACAAAGCGAGGGAATCAAACCGCAGGGACCCAGCTGCAGCCGAACGCGGTGACATCATCAGTACATCCGACCAATCACAGCCCTTTGTTCCCTGCCAGGATGTAGCATAGCGTAGAGCCGCGTCTGTTCTGTACGTGAAAGAACACTGACGAAGAGGTGCGTTTGGCAGCATTGCTGCAGCTCCCAGGCGGGTGGAGTTTGGTGGCTGAGCTCAGGTGACCTGGTGGAGGTACACACCTTCAATCTGGGGCAGCTGCTCAGCCAATGACGGTACCCACAGGAGATGGCAAACACCGTCAGTCAGTTGTTGATGAAACTGCTTCGCAAGACGTGTTTTTGTCGCGCAGGCTAACGTTAGCGACCCGAGCCGACCAACCGACGCTCACCTCGTTACAAAGCCTCACCTGATTGGGTGAAGAAATAACCGAGCCCGCTGGTTCGTGACGGTGGTTTCTGTTGTCCTGCAGCAGCGCCGCCTTTTATTGCCCGACTCCATTTTTGATAATCGAGAGACCGAGAGTGACTTTCAGATTCACGTTCGAGTCATTTTAAAACATCTCCAGCGACTTCTCAGAAAACATGATTTGATGGAAACTCGTTGCTGACTCACACTTTGTTTTGGCAGGTTTCGGGTAATTTGTTCAACAATTCTGCAACATTTGGACCGAAACAAGTATTGACAGTTTGAGTGTTAATCAATTTCTATCAGGCGCAACTGCTGGCAGAGACGTCTCTGTCCCTGTCTCTGTCTCTGTCTCTGTCTGTCTTTGGTGTTTAAGGTTTGAGGTAAGAGGAGCTGAGGAGGAAGTATCTCCTCCTGTGCCTCCTGTAAGACGAGATGTAACGCTCAGTCCTCCTGCTCCTCCTCCTCCTCCTCTGCGCTCCACGCTCTGTTAGTATCTGACCGGTGGCTGTTCATTAACCAACCCTGACCTGCCGTTGTTTAATCTGAGCGGAGATGAAGAAAGACGAGGAGAGAGAGAGAGAGAGAGAGAGAGAGAGAGTACTCACTTGTCCTCGATCGTCCTCTGAGAGAAAGAGAGAGAGAGGAGGTTTCAGCTCACAGGGGTTGGTTTCCACTGAAAGGACTCACACACTCTCACACACTCACACACACACACACACACACTCACTCACTCACACACTCACTCACTCACACACTCAGTCATCGCACACTGTGCTGTTCCCACCTTGCGTCAATATGAGTCTGTTTGCACACGGCGACCTTTGACCTGGACAGCTTTACCTGCCGGGAAACAAACATATGGTCAGACAGTAGAGGAGAGAGAGGAGGAGGCTTTGGAGGAGGAGGAAGGGGAGAAGAAGAATGAGTAGGAGGAGGAGGTGGAGATGATTTATGAGATAAGAGGAGGTGAAGTGGAGGAGAGCGAAGAGAAAACAGAGCGATATTAAAACAGCTGCACTTCATTTACACATCTGGACACTGTTCTCTGTGTGTGTGTATGTGTATGTATGTGCGTGCGTGCGTGCGTGTGTGTGTGCGTGTGTGTGTGTGCGTGTGTGTAAAATATTTAATTCCCTGCGTATACAGAGAGAGATGTTTGAATGTTAAAGCGACGAGGATGAAGGTGTCATTCACAGCTCAGTGACAGAGAGAGACGTCAGTGTGTGTGTGTGTGTGTGTGTGTGTGTGTGTGTGTGTGTGTGTGTGTGTGTGTGTGTGTGTGTCCTGTTTGAAATTCTGCTCGTCTGTTATCGGACTCCATCCAAGAAATCCAGAGAAAGAAGGAGACACAGAAACAGGCAGAGACACATTCAGTGTATTTACAGCCATTCACTTCTAACAATGTAACTAAGTACTTTTACTCAAGTACTGTACTCAAGTACACATTTGAGGTACTTGTACTTTACTTGAGTATTCCCATTTTATACAAACTCTGCTCCACTACATCCCAGAGGCAAACATTGTACTTTTTAACTCCATTACATTTGTCCGACAGCTTTAGTTACTAGATTACAGATTACAAATTTCATGCACTTCCTGTCCAGTGAAAACCACGTATCTCCGTGTATTCCTGGTAAACTGAAGGATGAAGGAATTTCTCCTACTTGAAAAAACGTCTTTGATCCCAGAAACAACATAAAGAACACGTGTGTAAGTGTAACACATGTATATGAAACAGTAACACACTGACAGGGATTATTTTACTGCACGATGCGTACTTTAGATAATACTTCTGTACTTTTACTTCAGTAAGTTTTGAGTGCAGGACTTTTACTTGTAGTGGAGTACTGTGTGGTATTAGTACTTTTACGTGTGCGAACATGTTGTGAACCACGTGACACGCTGTTTCCAGTCTGGATTTCAGTGATTGGACTTGTTAGAAATGTCATCAGACCGCCATCTTTGTCCCAGTGGACTCCTTTGTCTCTCACACTGATTGTCCACAGTCGTCTCCATGTGAAGGTCGTGGCTTTACAATCAATTAAACTGATGATGCGGGCGATGACGAGCTTATTGCCACGTTAACAGGTTGGGTGAATACACAGCACAGAGGAACAAACGTTGGAACGGCCACAATGTCAGGAAGGTAAATAAATAACGTTTAAGACGAGCGCATCACAGAGAACATTACCCTGATCAAAGTCATAAAACCTGCATCAGATGGGACTTTTAATGTCTTCTACCAGGTGGGCGGGGCGCAGGGCTCCGCAGAGGCTTTCCTTTATTTATCACGCTCTTCATCACTCCATCCGTCTCTCGTCCTCCCTGTCTGTCCGTCTCCCCTGCAGCTGCCAGCTGGCAGCGGCTCTGTGGGCTCATCAATAAGACTGACTGATTGGAGATTGATGACGGCGACTAACAGAGAGGAACCTGTCTGTCTGACAGATTACCGTCCTGCAGAGAGACGCACAGACAGACAGACAGACAGACAGACAGACAGAGACACGCTGAGGTCTTTAATTGTGCTGCATGCAGGTAGAAACACACTGACACGACTTGCTGGAGTTGTCGCTAAGCTAGCAGTTTACCCCCGCTTCCACTGTTTGTGCTAAGCTAAGCCATGCTAAGCTAAAAGGATCAATCTGTGTAGTTATTATTGACCTAGTCATCGTGTGTTAACCAAAACTGAACGTTTCAGAACAGAACAGAACAGAAATGGAGAAATTTATGAGGTTAAAAGAAAATTGGAAAATTTTCTTTCTTGCTGGGAGTTAAATGGGAAGACTGGTCCCACTGTCATGTTTGTTGTTGCTGGAGCGAGCAGCTGATAGCTTAGCTTGTCTATGATGGTAAACATGGTAAACATTACACTTGCTAAACATCCACATGTTAGTATTGTCATTTTGAGTGTGTTAGCATGCTGATGTTAGCATTTAGCTAAAAACATTGCTTTGCCTAAGCAGCCTACAGCTGCTAGCATGACTGTAAACTCTTAGTCCTGTTGTTATATCAACAAGGTAAAGTTGGCATGCTACAAAGCTAACATGCTAGACAGACACCACATGCAGCTTTGTGAACATGTTAACATTAGCATGCCATGTAGCTTGTCAGCGTGATAATACCCAGTAGTCATGAAGTTGCATGTAAACATAGTTTGAAATACTAGCGTGTTTTCCCTCAGTGTTCGCAGTTAGCATCTTAGTAGCATGTTAGCTTATTGTTGCAAACAGTTTGTATTCAGTGTGTGGGACTGACTCCGTGAGAGGTCATCGTGGACGTGAGACTGATATCCATCATCTCATCTGACTTTGGATAAGACACATAAACAAGATGTCTGAATGTCAGACTTTAGATTTAACATCAAAAGGACGGAAAGAGGAAAAAAAGAAAAGAGACAGCTGGCACTGGAAGTGTCCTCCGAGCCAAACGTCCCATCACCCTGAAGATTCCTCAACACAGGAAAATCCATCAACTGTGTGTGTGTGTGTGTGTGTGTGTGTGTGTGTGTGTGTAGCACTATGGCTAACAAAAGGCGCAGCAGAGACCCATTAGGGAGGGAGAAGTTAACGAGCTCCATAAAGATGGAGGGAGGAAGTTATTGACTGCCATTTGTCTCTGTTGGTATGTGTGGCAGTGTGTGTGTGTGTGTGTGTGTGTGTATGTTATGAGTGTGTGGTCTTTTGTTTGAGGGTAAACAAAGCCAGAGGTCGCAGTTGTCAACACGTTGCAGTACAAGGTGACAACAGAGTCCAACTGTTTAGTGTGTGTGTGTGTGTGTGTGTGTGTGTGTGTGTGTGTGTGTGTGTGTGTGTCTGTGTGTGTACAGACAGGTTGAGTAGTGTCATGGTGATGGGATTGTGGTGATGTGACGTCATTGGCTAAAAGGTTCTTGGTCAGATTCAAACCCAGACGTCACAGTCACATGGTACAAATATGTAAGCAAACCGAGCTGCGTTCGGGTGCTGTTAGACTGCAGGAAATGTGAAAACTGAACCTCATTTTACCACCAAAACAATCAAACACCCTCATTCATCCACAGATCTGCCATTTTCTAATAATTTCCAGGAAATGAAGAATATGCTTTGGTGCTAATTCTGGAAAATGGAGACAAAGTTCGGAGTTATTTGAGTTAGCTGTGTTGCGTTTAGAGGCAATTGTTTATTTGAGTGAAAGAAAAGCTCAATTTGAATCCAGGCATGTTCTTTTATTGGAAACTTTATTCTCCACGTGTGCTGAAGGGTTTTCTTGCCTGAACATCTTCTTTTCCAAACACCTTTGCTGGTGACGACGCAGGCGTTTGTGGCAAATGTTGATCCAGACTTCTGAATCACCTTTTTATCAATGACAGATCAGCTAACCAATCAGAGGTTTGCGGGCAGGATTAACATCTTTTTCTACCAGAGCCAACAATGGCCAGAAAAAATCGACTTAAATCAGCGAATTTGTACCGCAGCTGACACGTCGGCTGGGATCATCGACGGGACGTCAGTCATTGATTTTCAGTTCAGGCGCAATTAGCCGAGTATTAACGAGTATTTTTACTCATCTTGGCTTATTATTTCTGCACGTTGCAAACATCCTTCATTCTGTGAACAGCTGTACTCCAGTCAGCATTCTGCACATACTCCATTTTATATTTTTGGCTCTTTGCAGTTCTACTTTTTTGTCGTTGTTGCACCAGAAGTCAAACTCACGTTCCTCAGTGGTCACTGACTAGTTGTTGGATTTAAAAACGTCTCTTTGTTCTTCCAGTTGCAATTTCTTAGAGCAGTAGGAGCTTGAGAGTTTGTAAGATGCCCCCCCACACACACACACCAACACACACACCAACACACACTTCAAGGGATTCCCCTGCAGCAGGACAGGGAGCGCTTGTTTTTTCCTCCTCTGGCTCTCTGTTGTGGCTCATCCATTGTTATCTTGTTCCTTCCTGTGTGTGCGTCTGTGTGTACATGTACATATGTTAGTATAAGTACATGTGGGGATGTTGTCCCCAGGGGACATCTTTCACAGCCCACACACTTCCTGAAGCCGGCGTCGACTTGCATCACTGCACAGGAAGTGCTGACTTCACTTCCTGTGTGTTGGTAAAATGCTGCAAAGGTGAGAGTTCAAAGAGAGGATGAGACACTTTCCAGGAAGTAGACACATCCTGCTCCTGAAGGAAAGGAGAGAATGTGAAATAGAGCTGACCCCATTAGATTGATTAACTGATAAGTCAAATTAAATATCAATGTTTCTTAAATATTTGAAATATTTTGATAATTTATGAGTAAAAAATGAGAAAATTTGCCGCTTTCAGCTTCTCAGATGTGAAGCTTTGCTGCTCCTCTGTCTGTAACTGTAAACTGAATATCTTGGTCATATTTATCACCATTTTCTGATGTTTTATTAACACGTACTTTTCACTGCTTCCATTTTCTGTCACTTTTTAGATGGATTTCCTGCCTTTCAGCCATTGGTTAGTTCATTTATATTGAAAAGTTCAGAGACCTGACAGCTAAAGAAAAAGGCTGGTTGTGTTCTACTTTTTTCTCATGATCTATTGCTGTCATTACATTAAAAACAAATCAGAATATAAAATTATGAAGCTTCTCTTTTAAAAAAGGTCCATTAATGTCCTGAAACAGCTGCAGCTTTTATCAAACGTCACGTAAACAGGAGGAAATGGAGTATTTGTCGGGGACTACTTTCAGCGGCGGATTAATCCGCATGTGGTGCTGTAGTGAGTGTTTGTGGCAGCAGGATGGTGTGTGTGAGTCAAAATAAACTACTGTGTGAGCGTGCGTGCGTGCGTGCGTGCGTGCGTGCGTGCGTGCGTGCGTGCGTGTGTGTGTGTGTGTGTGTTCATGCTGATGAAGGAGCAGCAGTGTGGCCCATTGATGTGTTTTAGGAGCTTGATGGCACAGAGGAAGATCTAACAGGCTGTGATACACAAACACAGGACAACATAGCAAAACTCAGCTGCAGGAGTATTAATTATGTCTTACATGTTAATTAGTACTTTCCCGTTAATGCACACGTGAGATGGCGTCGCGTCTGAGCGCGGCTGCGTCGCGGCGTTCAGCATCATGGAGAGCAAAGACGAACGTTTCAGATTAAACCGCTGACCTTTAGGAGCGTGAGACAGAGAGGCGTGCCTTCTCCGAATCTGCCTTGAATCTGTGCAGCTGAACCCCCCCCACACACACACACACACACACACCCCCCCACACACCCACACACACACGTGTGTCAGATCAGCTGCTGTGGGCTCCTGCAGGTTTTGGGGGTTTAATGACTTTTCCCGTGTGGACAGACACAGTTTGGCTTTCAGCTGCTTCTCACTTCTTTACTGCTACATCCTGCCTGTAGTCTGCGAGTGTGTGTGTGAGAGTGTGTTTGCGTTCCTGTGTCAGTACTGCCTCGCTAAAATGTGTGTATTTGAGTGTGTGTGTGTGTGTATTTTGTGCATGCAGGTGATTTATCTAAGTCAGTGCTCGCTCGGCCGACCACCGCAGTTGAATCCTAATTCTCTCCTTCGCTCTCTCTCTCTCCCGTCAAAGAGCTGCTGTTCATTCAGAGTGCAGAGGATGGGGCGTTCGAGGGAGGGCCGACGCTCCTCCTCTCCTTTCCTTCTATCCTTCCGTCCTTCTGTCCTTCTGTCCCTCCTTCACCCTCAGGTAGTTTTCTGTCTCTGAGAGCTTTTGCGTGTTTGCAGATTTGCACCGACGGACGCAGATTTAGCAAAACTGTGCTGTTGGATTTAATACTTTATGACACACACACACTCAGAAAGAACACACACACACACACACACACACACACACACACACACACACATACACAGACTCAGAAAGAATACACACACCACATTCAATGGAGTAGAGTGTATTTTCCTGCTCTCCATCCTTCATCCTTGTTTTGTTTCCATCTGACACAGTGAAACACACACACACACACACACACACACACACACTCTTTTTCTTCCTCTGAATCTGTCTTGTATTATTTATCCGAGTCGTGTCATCATCCATAAGTGATAAACTCCCTGCAGAGTCAAACAGGAAGTTGCGGCGAACGACGAGACGAGGAATGTGGCGTCGTCTCTTTCTGCCGTCGTGTCGTTCTTTTCCATTTAAAACCACAGCCCCCCCCCCCCCCTTCCCC
>JBBMOE010000036.1:628252-639982 GCA_037975065.1 Chaetodon trifasciatus | reverse complement strand
GACCCACCCACACCACCACCATGACCACCGTCCACGGGAAAGCCCCTCTGAGCCGTGGGACCGTCCTGTCCGGCGAGGCTGGAACCAACATTTTCTGATCAATAATTAAAGTTTCTCTCTGCCTGGAAGAGCATTCGAATCAGCTTCTGGTCATTGTGTCTCAGATTTCTTCTGGTTTCCGGTTTATTACCAAAGAAAACAAAAGCAAAGAAGTAAAAACCAGTCGTCCATTCTTCTAAACTTCCCGTAGCTGCTGTGGTTTCACCGTCCGTTGGTCGGCGAGCAGAAGCTCCCTGCGTGACTTCTGGTTTTGAGGCACATTTCACACATTATACTGGTCAGACTGGAAGAGGAAGCTGGTTTTTGACATCAAATACTAAGACAAGATAAGATAAGATAAGATAAGATAGAACTTTACTGATCCCTCTGTTGGCTCTCGACAGGTGCACTGCCTCCTGCATTGTTTGCTATATGATAATATTTTGGTATATAATTGAATCTAACGCAATAAAATCACACATGATGGTATCGTGTATTAAAGTATTTTATACTTTGGTATTTGGTATGTAATGGTGTATTATGGTACATGGTTGTATATGACATCTTATATGAGTACATTAGATTTATGGTGTTGTACATGTACTATCATTAGGTGGTTGTGGAACAGTAAAATATGTGTTTACGTGCCATGTGATGGTGTGTTTTGGCTTGGTTTAGTCTGTTATGTGATGGTAAATGAAGGTCTGGTATATTGCAGTATCATATGATACAGAATGGTACATAAGGACATACTGTGGCTTTATTATGGTGTGGTACTGTACATATATGGTGCTATATCTCGATTTGAAATATGATTGTATATGATTGGACAGGATGGTATATGGTGGTATATTATGGTGTAGTGTGGGGTATAGTATATTGCAGTACAGTAAAAAAATGATACATTTAGACACTGTATGGTACATTTTGATATATTGGGGTACACATGGCATGTCACAGTACATTGTGGTATGGTAGAAGTGTGTGCTATGCAGTGATTTTGTCATTTGGTTTGCCATACTGGGGCATATCCTGGTGTGTTTTCGTCCGTCACTGGTGGTATACTGTGGAGTGGTTTGGCCGGCTGAGTGCTGAAGTACAGTAGTGCAGTACATCTCAGTGTGTGTGGGATCAAACTTTATTAAACAATCCAACCAGGACGTAAAACATGGAGTCATAAAGTGGAACGCAGATGATTCACAGAGCAGTAAACATCAGCGAGGGGCTCAGCGCTTTATGTTTATGTGTTTTTATGTTTTGGTTCCCAGCAGAGGCTCCATCTTTCCGCCCCGCTCTCTGTCATTAGCGCGCCTCTGGAACGCCGCCGCTCGGTTAACCACGGCATTCTCATGACTCCACCCACTCCGCCCGTCACCTCCCCGCCCCCAAAAAACCCACTGCTCCCAGTACCACAGACCAGTTCTGCCAAAAACCAATCAACACATTCCTCAGTGAGTTTGTTTTTCTGCTCGATGACGGAGAACAAAAAGCAGGAGGGAAAGATGGGATGAGGAGAAAAACTAAGGAGGGCTGGATGGACAGGAGGAGGAGGAGGAGGAGGAGGAGAGAAAGGAAGGAGGGACAGGAGAAGAGAGAGGCTAATGCAGTCTGATGTATTAATCACAGTCAGAGGTAATTGAGAGGCCGAGCGAGGACCGGGCGAGCGAGCTGTCCTCCATCACTGTCTCATTCTCTCTCTCTCTGTAAACACTGCTACTGTACCAGCTGAATATTAATGCACTGATACACTCCCTGTGTGTGTGTGTGTGTGTGTGTGTGTGTGTGTGTGTGTGTGTGTGTGTGTGTGTGTGTGTGTGTGTGTGTGTGTTTTAGAGTGACTTATGGTGCAAGTGTCCTTACAAGAGTCTGTGTTGTTGTTCTTGTTGTTGGCATCGGTGTTGGCTCAGACAGAGTGTGTGCGTGTGTGTGTGCGTGTGTGCGCGTGTGTGTGTTTTCTTCTTTGGCTGACACTATCACTTAGTTCATCCTCATGATTTTTAAAGGGAAAGTTCAGCATTTGTAAAAATCTTGTTAACCGTTTCCCCCAGAGTGCGATTAGAGGACGGAGACGGTGTTGGAGTTAGCTTAGCACAAAGACTGGGAGCGGAGGGAAACTGGTAGCCTAGCTTCATCCAAAGATGGAGTTTCTCTCAGAGGAATCAGATTTTAACTGTACTTCAAGTATTGAAAGTAAATGGAAGTATTCCTGTAATTTTAATTTGTAATTTGAGTACTACAGTCGTCCTGTGTACTTTCTCAGGTGAGCCTCTGCACCTGTCTCTCACCTGTTGAAGGCCCACAGCTTCACTTTTAATAACTTTCACACCAGTTGAACCAGTAGCTGAACCTTTTTACACGACACAGAAAAGAAAAAGCACTTTGCATTTTTACTGCTCACAGTCTCTTTTGACGGAGCTACGCTAACAGTTTCCACCCGCTTCCAGTGTTTGTGCTAAGCTAGGCTAACCCCCTTTTGGATTTATGTCTTGGTGACACGAGCATCCATCTTCTCTCCTAAATATTCTACTAAATCCTGGACTTTTCCTTTAACAGAGCAGTTTCACCATGCGCGCACACGCACACACACGCACGCACATAGAGGATAATTGGATAATAAGTTAGAGGACATTGTGTCTCTGAATCGCTTTAATTTATTTTCCTGTTTATCATAAAGTGCTTCTCCACTCTCACTGACTCGCCTCATTATTCACTCACAGTCATCACTGAATACACTGCAACATAAAACACTGATGATAACACATGACAGCCATATCTGGGATTCAGGTCTCCTCTCCGGTTCCTCCTGACGAACCTCGGCGACGCCACCGACCGATGCTTTGTTTTCTTTTGTCCATCGTTTATCATCTGGATTAAATATCATAATAAGGTTTCCACCCAAATTTAGACCATTATTAGAAATTTGACCATTATTGTTCCAGTAAGATGACATTAAAGTCACGATCCACAGCGAACCAGAGGACTGTAGCTCCGCGTCATCGGGTCTAAACATGGACGCCGGCGGCCAGCTGATGTTTGAATGTTGAGTGTGTAAACTTTAAAGCAGGTGGGAGGAGCAGGCAGGTACCTCGAGCAGAACGTTTCACAGCACAAACACGACGGAAAGTGACAATAGATGAAAAGATAACTGACGAATCTGTGGCGCTCTGACTTGAACGACCGTTTGGCCGCACGTCCGACCTAAAGTGGGGGAGTTTGTTTGATTGACAGGAGTCAGCCTGTCACACGCTCACCTCTTTTACCCACATTAGGCTTTTCAGGCATCGACAGAGAGCAGAATGTCCTGGATTGCATTCCTTCCTCTTCGAGTCTCTGGTTCGGTCGCTGTGTTTGCAGTGAACCAACAAGCAATAAATCAGCCTAAAAAACATTTTCTACGACTCAGAGCAGAACACAGGCTGAAAAAAGAGAAAGCAGACACTCTGCCTTTCGTTTTCTTCTTTGTCTCTGCCCTTAAAAAACACTGTTATTAAATTATCTGCCGGCTGACAAAACCCGGCTTCCTGTTCCCCAGCAGTAAACACGTTCCTGCCTCAGACCGCAGCAAATTAACCGACGAGGTGGAGTCATTGCTGCTGCAGCGCCGACTTTAATTAAACCCACAGATGCAAACGGAGAGTCAGCTCCAAGTGGAGATATGAGGTTTTCACCCTGCAGCAGACGCACAGAGCCGCTGCCATTTAGACATCTCTCTGTTTTACATTAAAAACACTTTATTTTAGCGGCCCTTTAATTTGCCACTAATTTCAGAAGCATTTCTGGTGTGTAGCTGCTCACTCTGAGGACGCCTCCTCAACACGAGACGGTAATTTAGCTGTAACTCTGAGGGACAACTGAGAAGGACTTCAGCTGGCGAGCGCTCATTATATTTGAGTTTTTAGGAAATTATCTAACAGAAGAAGACCTGAAGGAATGAAAGAGCAGCAAAAACTTTATTTCTTGGCAGTGACAGTGATCCAGAGATTGGCCCTTTATTAAGCCGTGATAACAGCACGTCAGCCGTCGCTAGCAGCCGAGTTAGCCGTCGCTAGCAGCCGAGCTAGCTGGATTCATTCAGCTTTGGATAGAAGCGTCTGCCAAATGACTAATTGTAATTTTAATTGTAATCTTCACAAGCAGAAACTCTGCTGTTGAGCAAACATGTGACACATGGAAGTAATGGAGCTGCGTTGTTTTTGTGTTAGCGGTTAGCTAGTTAGCGCTAAGAAAACTCACTTTAGAGATGCATAATTTCCAAACACTGAGGATGAAGCTAAAACATGTGACCCCACATAATAAGATGTTTAAGATGCTAATGCTATGCTAACTCTGGTGCATCCCTTCAAAGTGAACACACCTGCGGCTCCTCGTTAAGTTATGACTGAACAGTTTTTCACACATTTCAGTCAAACCTTTAATTTCAAGCTGCAGTTTTGAGCTACGCAGTAACAATACTGAATAACTGCAGTTTCCTGGAAAGTAGCGGCCTCTTTCTGAGGCGTTTGTCCTGCGTCTCAGTGAAAGGTGGCGTGGAGATGGATGAGGGGGACAAAACAACGCTGGCACCAAAAAAAACAAGCAGCCATTTGTTGTATTCTCTACAAATAATGAGAAAGACAGCAGCTCTTCAGACGGGTTTGAGAGGAACAAAAACACATTTATCCGTCCCCTCCTCATGACAGCAGCCCCTCAGTTCATTTCAGACGCGTTAAAATGGACAAACGAGCCGCACGTCCTTCAGTATCGGACTTAATTACACGTCATTACAGCACGAAATCACGACCCAATTAAATGTACGATCTGAGCTCGTAAAAGAGCTTCTGCTGCCGGTTTGAGCACAAAGAGCTCAAAGTCAGAGCAAACGAGACAAACAGTTTGTCCTGCAGAGCTACACTCAGTGTGTTTACTCAAGTACTTGTACTTTACTTGAGTATTTTCATTTAATGCAACTTTATACTTCCTCTCTACTACATCTCAGGGCTAAATATTCTACTTTTTACTACATTTGTCTGACAGCTTTAGTTAGTAGTAACTTTTCAGATTACAGTTTTCCCTTCCTGTCCAGTGAAAACCACGTATCTCCAGACATTCGTGCTGAACTTCATGTCTTGAGAAAACTCTTCTTCAGCTCAATAAACTCTCTAAAAAGCCTCTCGGATCAGCTGAAAAAGCATCGTCACAAAGCTGAAAACAGCCGCATTCAAAGTGAAGCGACGAACGAATCAGCTCAGAGAAACATGAAGCTTCCTCGTTCTGTGCTGGAAGTCGACTCGCAGCGATAACACAGTGTGTGTGTGTGTGTGTGTGTGTGTGTGTGTGTGTGTGTGTGTGTGTGTGTGTGTGTGTGTGTGTGTGTGTGACCTCATTTCACACCTGCTCACTGTGCCAAAGGTGAGCTGACTGGCTCTCAGAGCGGAGATCTGAGCAGGTTGGAGGTTGTTGTTGTTGATGTTCATCGCTGTGTCTCGGGGTCAGAGTGTCCTCAGGTGAGCTCTGCCGGGGGTGGGGGGACACGGAGGGCCGGGTCAGAGGACAGTCCTGGTCCTGGTCTGTCTCTGTCAGTCCAGTGGAGGAGGATCGTCATCTGCGCGTGGTGCGCTCAGAGCCTGGAAGGTGTTTTTCATAAATTATAATAACTCTCTTCTCAGATCTTATTTCCGACCCTCGTTTTAATAATTTTCACCTTTAATTCATTAATTAGTTCCCCAAATTAATCATCTGTGACCTTTTCCCTCTAAATCCTCGTGTCCTTGTCTCCTTCGCTGTGGCTCCTGTTTGATCCGGATCAGGGACTCAGATACGAGGATTTACTGTTTCAGGTTTTTGCAGTAAAAGACGTCTTTGTGTCGTCAATGATCTGAGGACACGTCTCTCTGTGAAGCAGCGTGGGATCATGGGACACGTTGTCTTAAACCATTGCTGATGGAGGTTTTAGCGTCCTAGCCTCAGTTAGCTGTGCTGAACCAGCTCGTCCTCTGGCGTCCTCACACACACACTGTGTTTTTTTTTTCTTTTAACTGAACTTTATTGTCTGAAATAGATTAAAAAACGATTCTTTGCTGCCGTCAATCAAAAGGAAGATAGAAACGTGTCTGAAAACGGTGTCGGCTTCAGTTTATAGTGCATACCTCTCACAACAACAACAACAACAACAACAACAACAACAACAATCAAAAGAAAAACAAACAAGTGTGTCACTCTTCTTCTACTCTTTCAAAGCAGATGTGGACAGTACGAGTTCGAGTGTCCACGTCACAGAGTGTTTCCGGTTATTGTTGCGTTTGGACATCTGCATGTCGTCAATGCCAGAACTGTTTATTGATCCCGGTCCGTCCCTGGTGTCCGTCCCTGGTGTCCGTCCCTGATGTCCGTCCCCTGCAGTAGAGCTTCTGCTGGATGTTAGCAGTTTTAGCTTTGATGTACCCGAGAATGATTGCGGCATTGGATCCTACATGTTTGAAACCCGTCTCCTCTGTCCTCCTCAGACACTCCTCCTCATGCTCCTCCTCCTCCTCCTCTCCTGTTGTTAGTTAGGTTTGATTTTTGGTTTTGACTCGACAGTCTGCTCCGCTGTTTGATTTCTGTCAGGCCTTTTTCTCTCGGCTTTTATCGACTTTATGAAGATGAGTTTCTCTTCCTTCATTGTGATTCTGGACAAACCGCTGCTGTCCTGCTGCCATCTTCCTCTCTGTCTCTCCTCCTGTCTGCTGCTGATTAGACTTGGCGTTAGCATTAGCATTAGCCTGTCCAGTCGTTCCCTATGGGCTTGTTGTCTCTTTTGGCTAGCTGCAGCAGCTTTGGCAAGCTAGCGGCTAATCCAGATTGGATGCTAATGAACTCTGGCCAGCGTCCACCTCGTTCCTGTAGAGACGTCTGTTTCTGTAAAGCCCAACGGCTAACTGGCTAGCATGCCACCAGTCCACCAGTCCACTGGCCAACATGGACACAGACAGAGAGACACAAAGACAAACCACCTGGAGCAAGCTAACTGTTAGCCGCTAACAATACAGGAACATGTAAAACAGGGTAACCAGGAGCAGAATTTGAAAAGTGATTTGGATTTTTTTTTTTTTTTTTTATCTTCCTGACAGATGGACCTCTTTCTCACACACACCTGAGCTCCAACCACGCTGTTTTGTGTGTCTCACCTCCACAGAGACGTTGGTTGGACTTCCTCTAGCTGTCTTTAACTGACTGACCCTGCAATGATCCTCATGCTGCTTGTTTACAGCGCTGTGCATTTTCATTTTCAAAGTCTTCATCCATCTTTGAAAGCTTTGTTTTGTGTTTGGAGCTCCATTTCTTTTGCTGCATCGATCATTTTCTCACCGATGTGTCGCCCTTTTACCTCCACAGAAACTCTTTAATTACAGCGTTGTTTTGTTTAACGAATGAGGAAGAGAGGCTCTGTGCACACACTGTGCATCTTAAGTAGATGAAGAAAGTGAAGTAATGCACCGAGAAACAAGACCAGTAAAAATAAGACGCAGAAAACACACGCTTCTGAAATCTGCTCATTCAGCACATTTTAAACATCCTTCAGACTCATTTTCATCCTCGAGCTTCAGTTTAGTCTTTTTCCACATTTTGCTGCTTTTCGACCTAAAAGGTGTGACCAGGTCTGAGGTCCAGGCAGCTGACTCCAGATCAGCGATGAGGCACAGAGCAGAGCAGGAAGCGTGGGACCATCGTCTGTTCCATCAATTAACAGCTGACGCGAGCGGAGGTCGCGGAGTCGCTCGTGCGTCTCATCTGCTCAAATGTTTGCATCCAGTTTTCCTTCCTGTTTCTGTTCGGCTGCTCGTCTTTATTTAGACCTTGTTTGTTCCCACAGAGGCTCCTCGCTCACGCACGCTCGGCGGGCCGCGGCGGTCCGTCAGCGTTTTACTTCCCTCTTTTGTTTCCAGACAATCGACCTGACCTGAACACCCCCCCCCCACCTCTGCTGTGACTATTTTTACTGGTCTCACACACACGTATTGAAATACATGCATATAGACCCTCGCCTCCCCCAGGCGCTCATGTACACCTGCACACACACACACACACACACACACACACAGCGCTGAGCTGTAGGCAGACGTCCTGAGACTTGCTGTGATTTATGACCTCCATGTTTGGGGGGGGGGGGGGTGGTTGAGCCGTGTGGGGCTGGAAGCTGGAAGTGAAGGAGAAACTGGAGCTTATAGGATGACTGGCTGTGCATTCAGTGTGTGTTCACATGGATAAACACACACACACACACACACACACTGCTGTTATTATGCTAACCGGGTTGCATCCGTCCCCTCTGCTGCTGCTGCTGTTATAATAAGAATTCATAGAAACATAAAGAAAACATGTTACAGTTAATCCACTTATTCCCAATAATCCCAAATCTATTAACGCACCCAATATGTTGTTTAATACGGGAACATATTACAGGACTATAAACAGATGTCACACTTCTGCTGTTCGCGTGTGTGTGCGTGTGTGTGTGTGTGTGTGTGTGTGTGTGTGTGTGTGTGTACAGTATACCGCTGAACATGTAAACAGTCGAGATGCTCGCTGAGCTGGAAACATGTTTTCAGTCAAGGTCATTAACCAGCAGCAGCTCTGAGCGACGGTGCAAAGTAACTAAGTACATTTACTCGAGTACTGCACCGAGGTACAAGTTTAGGAGGCAAACGTTGCCCTCAGCTGTTTTTAAATCAGACTTCTCCAGTTTTATGTTTAGTTAAAATGACCCTCGGATGAATAATAAGAGAAGTTTCACATCAGCTGCTTCAGATTGCCTTCAGCTGTATTTGATCATAGTATCAAAGAGGAAGTATTCACATTGTTTACTGCAGTAATACACGGTAAAATGTCCCCTGTGACTGTTCTATTGTTATATATGATATCATTAGATTATTGAGATCAGGTATGACTTAATTGATCCCATGCTGGGTAAATGATGCTGGTACAGACTGCAGTAATGCCAAGAAGAAAGAATATTTCTTATTGATTTGTATTTTTCAAGACATTTAAAATAAATGTGTTTATGTGCATTATGAAGAAAAAAGTGTAAAAAATAGTCGCCTTTCGAAGGTAAAGGTGGTTTTACTGATGGATCTCAGACTGAAACTAATGATCGCTTTCTCCATCAATCGATCGATCGTTTGACAAACGTCTTCAAACAGTCGCAGTTTATTGTCTGATGAACTAATCGACTGATCGTTTCAGATGTGCTCGTACAAACTGAGTACTTTCATTTATAACAAAAGGTTGTATTTTAGAGTCTCTTAAAGTCACTGAAGCTGTTAAACGTAGTACAGCACAGTATTTCCCTCTGGGATGAACTGCAGTACAAGTAGCAGTACAGCAGCATGAAAAGACTCGAGTAAAGTACAAGTACCTAAAGTGCAGTACTAGAGTACATGTACTGTAGCTGCTGTCACATGACGCATCAGGACGTCACTGAGCAGCAGTTTTGGTGGTCGTCAGCAGCGGAGGTCAAAGGTTAACCTGCATCATGTGTTCACACACACACACACACACACACACATACGCACACACACAGGCAGCAGTACAGTGTGAGTGGAGGCACTTTTCCTGGAAAAGGTGGAGCTGATTGAGTCTTCTGTTCCCTGAACTCGCCTCGCCTTTCAAATCCTCCTCTGTGAACGAAATCCGCAAGAGATGGATGAAAAAACCCTGTCATCCTTTTTGAAGTGTGTGTGTGTGTGTGTGTGTGTGTGTGTGTGTATGTGTGTGTGTGACGGGCAGGAGAAAGCAAAGGGGAAAAAATTCAGAAACCCCCCCCAGCCTCCTCCTCCTGACCTCCGCCTTCAGCACCACCCGCCTCAGATAGACTCGTGTGTGTGGACGTAAACGCTGCAGCTCACTGCTCGTCTTCATCCGCTCGGTGTGTTTTATACAAAGTGTTCAGCTTAAATCTTATTTTCTAATGTTGCCGCAGTCTGTTTCCAATCTGCACCGTTTGTCTTTATCAGGGAGCTCGTTGACGTTAGATTACAGGTGATGAGGAAGCGTTGGAGAGAACATCCGAGCGCGGCTCGTTGGAGCGTCGGAGGACAGGAAGCAGAACTTTGAGGTTTCCGTCACAAAGACGGGAATCGCCGTCGGTCGGGTCGGGTCGCCCCTCAGGACGGCCGTGAAGTTCGCTCTGAATATTCCTGATGGGGAGATTTCCAACAGCAAGAGACGAGTCGACTGTGAGGAGAGAAAACGACTGAAGGGACGTTTGTCTGGTCTGCGACCGCGATGCTTAAAGTTCAGACACCTCCTGGCTGAGCTCAGGAAACGATGGCGGTCGTGTTTAAAACCAGCGAACGTCCTCCTCCATTGTTGTTATCGGCGTCTCCACAGGAGGCTATTTGACAGGAAGAAAATGCTCAAAAATGTCGCCTGTGGGTCCGTTTTAATCAGATTCTCCTGCACTTTATTAACTTTACACCCCATGTTTAAGTCTTCAAAGTGTCACCGTGCAGGTTCACTCTAAACTGTTTCCTGTGAGTCTGTTTGTGCGTGTTCGGCTCCTCGTTGGAGGCCTGAACCGCTCCGACATTCGCCTCGACGCCTCACAACAACGTGATTTTGTTTCTGAAAGGATGAAACTGACCCACTCGTCCCCTGAATTCAGCAGATAGCTCTGATCTCACGTCTTCCAGCTGAAACCAGGAGGGAAAAGATTCACGCAGCAGATTCTGAGCCTGAACTTCACACAGAAAGCTGGAAATCAGAGTTTCTTCTCCTCCACGCCGAAGCCGGACGACAGCCGAGCAAATCAAAACCAAATCTCCCCGCTCACATCTCTCCCTCTTTTTCATCACTCCACCTTTCTCTCACTCTTTCATCCTCCCTCGCTCCGTCCTGGAGCCAATTATAACCTGCTGCAGCATTCCTGACTGCAGGAGGAGGAGGAGGAGGAGGAGGAGGAGGAAGGGAGGTGTTTTTAGGGATTAACATACCAGAGCTGTCAGCTGGAAACCACTTCATCCCGCTTTCTGCTGTTTTTCTCAGCCTCAGTTCAGTCTCAAGTTTTTCCTGCTCATTATGAAAACACACTTTACGGTAAATCACAGTACACACACACACACACACACACACACGTTAACACGACCTGTAAACACACACACATTGTCAGGGATGAGGAACACATATAGAACGCAGTAGTTTGCATAGAAAAACACCGTCTGCACGCAGAATATGGAGCGATTATGAATATTTAAATACACAGAATCTTTAGTGAATGCAAGGAAAACAGACGTCAAACCTGCAGCATGGACGCACACACACACACACACACACACACACACACACACGCTTTCAGTGCGTTATATAAAGACTGAATAAATGAATAAACAAAAACTCATCTTCATCATGTGATGCTCATGAATATGGTCCACATGAGCGAACAAGAGGCTTCTGCTTTGTTCCGCAGCTCGTTCTCAGAGCGACAGTTCAGAAGCGTCAGCGAGGCACAAACGCTCGTGCACGCAGAAACACAGCAGCCCCGCGCAGCGCGACCCCCCCCACCGTCACCGGGGGTCAGTTTGGGGGGTTTTCCTGTCCGCGCGTCACCCGTCAGCGCCGCGTTCACTGTTGTCAGTGAGTTTGAGCGCTGCGTGAGAGAGCAGCGAGGCAGCAAATTGAAAAATACAAGCTGGAGAGTAAGATTTATTCAAGTTTGTTTCTCTGATCTGAGCGTGT
>JBBMOE010000036.1:612176-623252 GCA_037975065.1 Chaetodon trifasciatus | reverse complement strand
CTCTCACACACACTCTCAGTTATCTCCCTCTCCGTGTCTCGGCTGACAAACAGCCAGCGAGGCGTCGTGCGTTTCTCCTCTCGCTGGTTTTTAATCATCTCTGAACAATGTGGCCCAGTGAACGCGCCTCCTCCTCCTCCTCTGCTACCACCTCCTGCAGGAGGATGAGGAGCAGCAGCAGCAGGAGGCCTGGCCCTCTTATCTCTCTGAACCCACGGCTGGCCTCCTCCTCTACCACCTCCTGCACGAGGACGAGGAGGAGCAGCAGCTGCTCGTTTTCTGTCCAGCTCCTCCTCATTTCTCCTCCTTTCTTCCTCACCTACTTCCACTGCTCTTTACTGTCCTCTCCTTACCTCATTACCTCCTGCTCCTCTCCTCCTTGTTTTCTCCTCTTCCGCCTTCTCGTGTTGCTCTTCCTGTTACTTTTTTTTGCAGCCTCCGTCCTCCTCATCCTCCCACTCTCCTCTTTCTCTTACTCCTTTGTATTTTCTTCCTCCTCCTTTTAGTCCTCCTGCTGTTCCTTTTCTCCCTCCACTGGCTTCCCCCTCTTCCTACTGTTTTTCCTCCTCCTGCTCCTTTTCTTTCTCCCTTATTTCACTCATCTTCCTCCTTTTTTACTGCTGCTTCTTTTCTAGTTACTCTTCCTCCCCTGCTGTCTTTCTTCCCATCCTCCTCCTCTTATTCATCTCCTTCCTGTTTCCTCCTCTGGTGTGTACCTCCCGCTGCTTCCTCTTTATGCTCCTATGTCTCTCCCTCCTGCTCTCTCCTCTACTCCACTTCATCCTTTGCATTCCTCCACTGCTCTTCTTCTTCCTGCGTTCACTGCTGCTCTTCTCCACCTTTTCTTCCACCCCCTTTTTTTATCCTCTACCTTCCTCTTCTTACTCCTCCCACTGCTCCTTCCTCTTCTGCTCCTCCTCATCTTGCTCTCCTCCCTTCTCTGATTTCCACCTGTCTTTTCTGACCATCCTTCTGCTCCTCCTTTTCTTCTTTCACCTTCCTCTTCTCCTCCCCCTGCTGCTCTCATCGCCTCTCATACTTCACCATCCTCCTCCCCATCATCTGTCTCCTCCTTTTGCTCCTCCTGGACCTCCTCTTCCTCTACAATCCCACAGAAATGTCATGCAAACACCTTCAGCTTGTGTCCGTGTGAGTTGGGTGGGAATCGGTCGTTTCAGAGGTCGTTTGCGGGCTCACGCTGTCGGCGCTTCGCTGAGAGACGCTGAATTAATCGTCCTCTCGTTTGTGTCGGATTCATTTGGTCACCCACGGACTCTCAGATCTCATGCTGCTTCCGCTTCGCTGCCATCTTGTAAACTCTGCGTTGTGCTCCATTTAAAGCCTTTTTAATTCTGCCTTTGTGCACGATGCATTTGGCAGCATATTCATGGCCTGAGTGTTTCCCTCAGCGATGGTAATGAAGGTCAGTTACTATGGATTCAAGGAAAAACGGTTCATCATGCACCCTTGTTTTACATAAACGTGCATATGTGCATGTTGCCTGCAGAGGACTGAATATTCTTCAGCGGAGAAATAATCTCCATTCAAAGTGCAGCATTAACAGTTTGCTGTTGAGGAAGGAGGCCACGACGAGCTGCTTCCCTTGAATCCTTAATTGCTGACCTTCATCACCTTACAGCGTATTCATCGACACACACGCATGTCCAGAATGTACAGTGTGTCTGGAGGCTTAAACACAGAATATTAACAGCTTCAAATGGAGAACAGCAGGCTGCTGAGGAGAGATGATGATGACGATGATGATGACGACGACGATGATGATGATGATGATAAAACTTCAGTGTCATTGTTTAATCTTCAGATTTACCTCCAGATTTTTTAGATGCACCTGATTCGTAGTGACGTAGACCTGATCCAGGACCTGAGTCTGGGTGCACAGTGAATGATTTGAGATCAGGTTGGACCAGTTCTGTTGGTGGATGTCACACCAGTGTGTCTCAGATCGGGTCCAAACGGTGGAGCAGACTTTTCATCCTCTGCTTTGTTTTGAGGCTTCTTCCTCCATCAGTCATGATGAATCTTCTGAATCTGTGATTCTCACCGTCAGTCTGCAGGTTTCCGTCTCTAAAGCGTCTCCTCCAGCTGTGGTGGAGGACTTAGGCTGTGGAGGCCTGCGCCCCTCCAAGGTTGAGGGCGGCCATTAGACAGAAGACAGAGCAGCGAGGAACGCCGGCGTTTGTGGTCAGGCAGAGGGCGGCCATTTTGTCCTCCACGTGGAGGCAGTCTAGAACGAGAGGACGCTGAAGATGGCGGCAGCGGCCGGGCGGAGGCTGAGGCCGAGGTGGAGGTGGTGCCGGATCTTGGTTGGTCTTTATTTTCCTCCCCTCTGATCTGCTCCACTTTCACACGGTGCAACCTGCTGAGGCGGCGTTTCTTTTTCCAGCAAACAAACAGACGCTCGCACACGAGCAGAAGCTGAAAAAGGACAGAAAAAACAGGGATTTGGAGTGTGTGCGGCGTGTTTGGGCGCGCTGGAGGTGACAGACAGGCAGGAGAGGGATCGAGACGATTTGATCCGCTTCATTTCTCCCTTCATGTATATATAGATGTGATTTATTTCCTAATGCTCACACAGCAAACAGAGCAGAGGAAGCTGGAAGCAGGAAGCGGTTATTAATAACACACTTCGCTCTCTGCCTTCCCCAACACACACGTTTAACTGTGAGACCGCTGCAGGCGCTCAGGTAGGGACAAATCTGAATATCTGGCAAACGGAGATGTTTCTTCTTTGTCAACGTGCTCTCTGTGACAACACGTCTAAAGTTAACAAACTGCTGCTTTTGCACATTTCAGCTCCAAAGATCACATTTTCTTTCCGTGGCGTCCAACGTTTCCCGGCGTGAACTCCGTGATTGTGGATTTTTCATCTGCTTTTCCGCCTCCAGTCACACTAAGCACTGATATGATGTGTTCAGCACATTTTAAACAACCTGCATCGAACTAAACCGTGAGATAAAGTCACCTGAGTGCCGCCGCCAGTCAGCGTCAGAACGTGACCGCCGCCACTCGGGTGGTGCTGGTTGGATGTTAGCATCAGTATCTGGGAGCAGCGGCGGCGTGCTCGAGGAGCAGATGATTGAACTGAATCTGCTGATGTAGGAGAAGGTGATTTGTCACCGCTAAGACAAGTGGAAGCTCGAGGGTTTGTGATTGGTTGAGCCTCCTCATCCAGGGAGGCAGGAAAACAGATGAGATCACGAGCGGGTGAAGAGCGGGTGAAGCCTTCCTGATGAAGGTCTGCTGCGTTTGAGGGCCAGTTAATGTGATCATGCAGTGCAAGGTGTGGTGAGACGCTCTGAATTCAGAATTTTGTGGGGTAATCGCCCTCGGACGACGAACAGCGAGCAAACGCGGACGTAGTGAAAAGGAAAGTGTACAAGCTGACAGGTTAAAACACTCGCTCGCAGCACACACGCCTCCGTTTCATCCCAGTAACAGAAGAACACAGTCAGTGACCTCTGTGAACGCCTCTGCTTTCAGGGACTCTGCTGAGAGTGTGACAGGAAGTGCGCTGAGAGGCCGTCATTACCGAGCGTCTGAATGTGTTTACCTGGAGAGGAGCCCGCCGCCTGAAGCACCGGGGATCTGCCTTTTGATGCCTCAGCAGCACACAGTGTCCACACAGTTTAAAGGACAGCTCCGCCGCGGCTCGACTTCTGTACCTTTTCCATCAGCGTGACATTAATTCAGCCTGTCTGTAGCTGCGTGCTGCACGTTTAGCCAAACCGCTCGGACTGCGTCTGGTTGATGGCCAGTGGGTCGCTGGTTTGAATCCCAGCACGAGGAAAAATAATTTTCATGAAGCGCTGCACAGACTGGAGATAAAGGCTCTAAAAAGAGCTCAAACCAGTTTGTTCTGTGGGATGAGTGAGGACGTACTGGTTACCATTGTGATGCAGCGTCTGCCGAGGCAGGGATGCTGCTCTTAATCAGCCTGAGCCGGTCAGGTGTGTGTGTGTGTGTGTGTGTGTGTGTGTGTGTGTGTGTGTGTGTGTGTGTGTGTGTGTGTGATTGAAATGTTTGACAGTGCATTGTGTGCTTTTGAATTAGGACACCGTTTGTTTGGCAGCGCTCGGCGTATTTGCACATTGTCTGTGTGTCTGCGTGAGTGGCGTCCAGCGTCCCTGCAGCGCTATAGGGAGGCTAATTGTATTTTAATTACAAAACCATCAAACACACGAGTCAGACAGCTACCTTCCACCCCCAGAAACACAGTAAATGGAGCAGTAAAGTGTGTGTTCAGCCTGCTGCTTTTATTAAAACAATCTGCTTCATGACAGAAACGACTCTGTGGGAGAAGAACGAGCGCATGTCGGGGAATTTTACAGGAAACTAACGATGAAGTGTCGAATCGAATCGAAATCCAGACTCGTGTGAGATTCTTCTTCTTCTTTTAAAATACAAAATATACGTCACTGAAAGCGAAGCAAACACTTTTAGCTTATTTTGAGTTTTTTTTTTCTTGTTATTTTGAGGTATTTTACAATCAGTAATGAAAATCCACAGCTGAACGGGGAGGAGGGACGCTGCTCATGGCCACCAGGCCGCCATTGATCTGAAATATCTGATAAGTATTGAACTGGATGATTGTTTGTGTGCACATACGCATAAACGTACATTTTGTCTGATGCTTTGTCAGTTTCACACTCTGGTACTTCAGTAGTACTTTATTTTAAGTGTATTTTCTGGCTGAAGTGATGAACTTGAAGCATATCGGCTCATGGGGAAACCTCTATCGGTGAACTCTCTGATCACGTCTTGTCAGTCGGACAGCCTTTCCTCGCTGACGTGGGAAAACGCCAACGCGCCGATTGTGTTTTAAACCTGCAGAATCATTTCGCTCCTCGGGTTTGTGGCGGCGAAGCTGAACTTGACGTCGGTCAGAGAAAGCTGTCGTGTCGACTGGGTTTTAAATGAAATATGATAAAAGATGAGCCGAGATAACCGGATGATGTGCAATGAGATGACATGAGAGCAGTGATAGGACGACACGAGATGAGATCTGTGGCGATGAGATGAGCGTTGACTGATCGTCGAGGTTTGAGCAGTAAAATGAAAGTAAAAAAACATCAAACCGGTGAGTTTGAGAACAGAGTGCAAAGAAATGAAAGTTTTGGGAAGTGAGTCTTCCAGTCGCTGTGTCTAAATGACTTCTCTAAAGTTATTTTTACAGTCTGGCTTCTTCTTGATGTCTTTAATCATTTAAACCGCTTCATCTGCATCAGATCAAACTGAAAGTGATTTCTAATAAAACCATCTGCACGTTAAATTTAACTTAAAGTGTCATTATGAGTTCTAATCCTGCCCCTCTGTGTCCCTGTCTGCCAATCACAGCTCCCCCACCGCCGAGTGACCTTCTCCACGGCCAATCAGGCGCAGGACCTGCAGGACGCGTCCCAGCACAGCTACTACGACAGCGGCCTGGAGGAGTCGGAGACGCCCAGCTCCAAGTCGTCGTCGGGGCCGCGGATCGGGCCGCTGGCGCTGCCGGAGGACCACTACGAGCGGACCACGCCCGACGGCAGCATCGGCGAGATGGAGCACCCGGAGAACGGTAAGACCAGGTGGAGTTTCCCCTCCCTCTACTCCTCTTTTCACCTCCCCGCCTCCTCCATCCATCAGCAGACGCACACACATGCACACACTTCAAAACCAATAAACACTGCTGGCTTTCACACACATTAACACCGTTTTCATTACACACACGCACACACGTTGCACTGTGCGTGGAAATACAGTGTGTCAGCAGGAACGCTAACGTTGTATTTTTAATCAGACTCCCACAATTCCCTGTGCTGCGTATACCTTCGTTAAAGAGGTGTGTGACCTCACAGCAGCTCAACACAATCAATATGCAACATAATCAACTCCCATGGCTTAACGAATTAACATCCCAATTATGTAAATCACACCGATTCCAACCTTCCATCAGCTCCACTTATAGATCCACAGAGGGAGGCTAGCGGGGAGTGCGCTAACACAACACACTCCCTCTGTCTTCAGTCGTTAGCATGTTGTCAGCCTGTTATCATCTTGTTAGCATGTTGATTTTTATATGTCTGCCACTGTTTGTCACTTGCAGGACAGCAGCTTTGAAAGCAGTTAGAACTCCCACAGATTATGGGGATGAAAGCAGACTTAGCTTGTTAGCTTTAGCATGTTAGCAGTAAGAAACTGACACGGATTCACCACAGCACACACCAAAGGGTTTTCACAGTCTTGTTAGCATACTGCTACCATGACTCAGCATGTTGACTCTTAAGCTCTGTGTTGATACAGAAATGCTAAAAGGGAAACATTCGCTAACATTACTGTGTGTTGCAAATTATGCTAACAATGCTACATCCCGACACAGATTTACCAGTGTGCAAACGCAACAGACATGAACATGTTTTTTTTACTTTTGATGCGTTTAAAGCCAGTTTAGCATGGAACAAACTAGCTGCAGTCAAACGTAGACATCTTGTTAACGTGTATCATCATAACATTAGAAACCATAGACTACTGAAATTTGGAAAATACCTCCGTGTTGTGCTGACTTGCTTTCTTTTAACTCAATAGCTTTGGTGTAACTTAATAAATGAAAAACCTGAAGACGGGAAAACAGACTTGTTAGCGCTAGCTTGGGCATTATGCTAGTATGTTGCAGTCAAGTACACATCATGATGCACACTGACTCTTTCCTGTCTCTGTTTTACCGCCTTTAACGTACGAACTTTAACGTACGTCAAAGACTAGAAGTTGGCAAAATGTACTTTCTCTACATCACTGGTCCTACATGTTAGCTTATTGCTAACCTGATGCATCTTGACTTTAATATTTCTATCTGTGCTGTAGTGGAAATACCAAACGGCCAACTTTATGCTGCAGATGAGAAATTGTGTGAAAAGTTAAGAAGTTACTGAACTTTCTGCTTTAATTTAAGCCTTTTATAGAGAATGATGGGTTTTATTGCAACCCTCTAGCATGCATTTTAAAGCAGCACCAGGTCTTGCTGTGCAGACTGTAGGTCAGTTATCACATGCAAAGCCGTCTTTCAGTCTTTGAAGTCCCAGAACATAAACCAGCGCATAGTCAAACTGTATTTAGAACCGATGTTTGCAGTCGCATTTCTTATTTTTCCAGGCAAACAGGCCCACTTGTGTGGCTTTGTTGCACAGACCCTCTGATTAGATCATGATATACAGTAGCTGTTGGCTTTTATTGTTCTACTTTCAAAACTCATTTTCCCTCTGGTATAAACAAAAGACTTCATTTACCTGCTTTCTGGAGCCAAATGATTCATTAGACACACGTCTGAAAACACTCCGCCATCTTTTTTTACTTATGTCACCGCTCATTGTTCTGCCTCGGCTGTTAGCGCCTCGTTACGACTCACGCCAATTAAGCGAACTGAAGTGAAAACACGGCAAAAAATAGAGAGTGGAGAGAGAGAGAGGAGGAGAGAGAGAGGTTGAGTGTAAATGTCATCCCTGTCTTCTTTTGTGAGGGCGAGAAGACCAACTCTCTGCCTCCCTCTCTCAACCCACAGGTCGTACGTATGCCATCTGTAAACACAATTATTCACAGCTGCTCGCACACCCACAGGCTACTGCCACCCTGTGTGTGCGCGCGTGTGTGTGTGTGTGTGTGTGTGTGTGTGTGTGTGTGTGTGTGATGCAGCGATAGACAGCAGGAGAGTGTGTGAGTGGCTGTATCTCCTCACACACACTGGAATGAGGTCAGGGTTATGTTGTGTGTGTGCGTGTGAGTGTGCGTCTGCTGCAGTGTGAAGGGATTGTACAATCTTCCACTTTGATGGTCAAACATGTTTTAGCTGCAGGTATTTTCCCAAGGAAGTGTGTGTGCGTGTGCATGCGTGTGCGTGTGTGTTGTACCAGCAGAGAGGTCAACAGATTACAGCGAGTCCTCTGAGGATTAACACACCACCACAGATACACTTTACTCTCTCACTTTCTCTCGGATTCAAAACGTAAACCTTTATTGCCACGACGAGCCGAGCGCCGTCTCCCGCTTCACACTAAAACCTTTATTGCACTTTTTTTTCCTTCTTTGTCTCTTTCGTTCCAGCTGTTCGTTGATCATCCCCCTCTTTGCGTCCGACCAAAGCCCATTCAGAATTCCTTTGATTTAGTCTGCGTTTTAGCACTTTGACAGCTCTTTTCTCTGTTTTTCGGAGTGAACGCGCTCCACACACGAAGCACTGAGTTAGTATATTGTGCGCAGCTGGACATAATTAAATTTCAACTCTGAATGGTGAGTCCAGCCGTAATTGTGGCAGTAACAAACCAAGCAGCAGAATGTATTTTTCCTAATTAGTTTTTTGAAGCAGGGACTCGGCTCAGCTCTGTCTGTCTCCTTAGCAGCCTGTTTCCTTGTTTTTTCCACTGCTGCAGACTGAATCGATCATTCGGCTGTGTGACTGATTGTTGATCAGTCGGATCTCAAGTGCTTCAGACAGACTGATGAAGAGCTGCGGGAACAAACCGACCGGCCTCAAACACATCCTCTGTCTGTGCCCTTCCACCGATTGTACCATTTAATCAGAGTTTATTTACCCTCAGCAGTACGATGTGACTCCAGTCAGTCGGCTTTGAGTTTGATTGCTCCTGTCTGCATTTAAAAATTAAATCCATCCGTCTGAAAAGCAATACCCCGTCTTCTCATTCAAACGTTACATTAGCTGCTTCCAAACACTCAGCTTTTTTAACCTGCTTCCTCATTTTAAAGTCAGAGTAAAGTGCTGTCTTCAGGATTAGATCGTCTCATTGCAGGTCACAGCTGAGCCAAACCGTGCAGCGGTGGATCCTCGATGGCAGCATCGTGTGACACTACGCACCGACCGTGAGGCGTTTTGGTGCTATTTGTGGAGATGGATGCACTTAAAGGCAGAATGAGGAGGATTTTCCTGAGAAACAATGTAAAAATAATCCCTCTGGATCATCACGTATTCACAGCGTCTGTGTCTGCAGAGACTCGGGCCTCCACCTGCTTTTTCTTACTCTGCTGTGTTCTGGGCGTCAACTTTGGGCAGTGGGTGTTTAGCCCCCAGCCAATAACAGCACAGCAGGGTGCGAGGGCGGGACTCTGTAAAAACAGAGCGACCAGGTGCCAGATCACAAGCATCCATCCAAGAGGAAGCCGCGAGCCGAGGCCAACTTTACCAACCGCATCCCACAAATCCTCCTCACGCACCTTTAAATAACACCAGACCAGAGTGTGTGTGTGTGTGTGTGTGTGTGTGTGTGTGTGTGTGTGTGTGAGAGAGGGAGAGAGTTCACTTCATTCTTAATGCATCTTGGTTCATTTTCCAGCTGCTTTTATAGGTGGATTATCCACATATACGTACATACTCATATAATCTGAGCATAATCCGGCTGTAGTCTGGATGCTCACACAGGACACAGGCGGGGGTTAACTGGACTCCAGCTGCTGTTCCATTTCCAGCACTGAGCTGAAATGTACCACATGTGACATGAAGGAGGTGAAACACCAGAGCCTCAGAGCGGCGGTGGATGGCGCTCGCGTTGATGATCCAGTTTACCTTCATGTGTTGTGTTTCGTTCTTTCCGGTGAAGCATACCAGCAACAGTTTATCATTCTGCCATCGTGTTCGGTTGGTTGGAGATAAGACAGCAGGAATGGCTGCTGGCTAACTTTCTGTCACAGTAAACACGGGTAGCTGACATTTAGATGAACTTCAGAACAGTTTCTAAAAGGTGCCATCACTTGTAGTAAACGAGGATGTGATTTAGCACCGAGGAAGTCATTTCAGGAAACATTTAAATGTCTTAAACTTCAAAATAAAAGCACTTTGACCACGTACATCGACAGTATATTCAGTCTCACCCTCAGCAACACATCTGACTTCTTCAGGATGCATTTGAGAAAAAGTTTGAAAAATTTCATGAAAAATAAGAAGAAACCAAAAATAAGGTCAAGCATAATAATAGTAATAAGTCAGTTCACATGCGCTGTTGGACTGCTGCCCCAAATACTCACTGATGCACTAAACGTGGATTCATCCGCCACTGAAAATAGTCCCCAACAAATGCACTATTTCCTCCTGTTTGACTCATGTTTGCTAAAGACCACAGCGAGCAGCCATTTTGGGAAATTACTGAGCCTTCTTTAAAGAAAGGAAGCTCTAAATCTGCGCGAAGTTTCTAAAGATTTTCAGCAGGAATCAATGCGCCTGGAGCTCAGAGCTACAGGCAGGAAGTCCGAAGACTAAAACATTTACTGGTTTTGCTCTTTTCAGTCAATCTGTTAACAATAACTATACAGAAAAACGCAAGCTGTAACCTTTAAAGGGGGTTGTTTCAGGGTGTGTGTTGCCACGTTTGGCAGGCGTCTCTGCCAGTCACACTCAGCTCTGGTGTTTACTGTTTGCGAAGCTAACCAAACTGCCCACACGGACAACACAAACATGTTTTCTGTGGTTTGTTGTGCAGAGCTGAAAGCACCGACGAAGCTCGATGTGGTGAGATCTCTATCATTTCACTTCTGCTCCTCCTCCACGTTTCACCCTGCTCTCTGTCCTGTAAATGGTCAGATAATGGACGTTAATTCCATCAGCCTGTCTTCACTCTGCTAATGCACCCACTTCCTGTCTGTGATGGACGGACGGAAAGAGGAGTGAAACCGACCCGAGAGTGAGGACCGGTGGGAGGGGAGGAGGATGTAGTTTGTGGGATTTGATTGCATGTGTGTGTTTGCGGTGAGAGACGGAGAGATCGAGTGGTGGAAAGAGAGAAAGGAAGTTAAAGAGAGGGAGGGGAGGAAGGAGTGAAGAGATAGAAAGTGGGCGAGAGACGTAAAGATAATGTAGAGAGAGAGAGAGAGAGAGGGGAGAGAGAGAGAGAGAGAGAGAGGAATCTGCTGCCTGACACTGATGGTTGCTGGATAACAAGCTGATTTATGAAGCATGTGTGTGTGCGTGTGTGTGTGTGTGTGTGCGTGCATGCATGTGATGTACTCACCTCCCTAGATAAAACCACATGCAAACATACTGTATTTGGGTACACACACACACACACACACACACACACACAC
>JBBMOE010000036.1:575020-612078 GCA_037975065.1 Chaetodon trifasciatus | reverse complement strand
GTGCAGGATGACGTCAGCTGCTCTAATGCTGCACACACACACGCCTGCACACACACGCCTGCTAACACGCGCCTGCTAACACGCGTGTTGTGTGTTACAATAAGCCCGATCTCACGGGGAGATAAGCGTGTCTTCTTTTGGTGATTGTGTGTTACAGACGTGTGTGGACTGGAACATGTCAGATGCAGACGTGTGTTTCATAAATCTAAATTATTGTGAAAGTGCGTGAGCCTGATTCCCACTCCCACAGTCGTCAGACGGCCGTTTCAAACCTCTAGTTAGTTTGCTCCGGTCGAGTCGGCGGAGGAGTGATGTCTTTTCCTGTTGGTTTGGTTTCTCATTATGTGACGAGGTTCACTCATTGGTTGGATGTGTCTGGGGTCGCAGCAAGAAAGCAAAAACAGGAAGAAGCTCCTTCCTACTCAAAGAAGTCAGTGTACTTTGCTAATCCAGATCAGACCTGGATTCAGTCTCTGGCTCACTGCTAGCAGTTGCTGACTCGGCTAATCTGAATCCCAGCATGCAAAGCTCACCTGGCCGCAGGTGCCGTTTACCTGAAACTGGTGCACCGTGTCGTTGGGTTGGAACATGGTCAGTTCATGTTGCCATCACAAACAAACCACTCGAGAAGTTGTTTGTGGTTATTTTGGTTCTCGCTCGAGTACAGTTGTTGTATCCAGAGCTGCAGAAACTGATCGTAGCAACAACAAAAACAAACCAGGATCTGGTTCAGCAGCTCTAAACAACGCAGGTCTGAAAACACTCACAGACTCACCCTGAGCCCACAACTTACATCTAACACCCGTGTTCACTCACCCAGTTTCTCAATGGGAAGAATGACAACAGAAACGTTCAGTTACACTTCACCCAGTCAAACAGGAGAGGCCACAAAGAAATCAGCAGAACGTTTAGTTTAGTGTCACACAGAAACAATGAAAATGTTCCAAAGCACAAAACGAAAAGAACAGACACAGGAAGTGATTGCAGCGCAGTGAAACACCTGAAGAATGAATTAAAAGAACTGAACTGAGCGCACATCAGCCATTAAAATAACATTTATAATCAAGCTTTGATTAGCATAATACAACATTGTTGGGTGTGAAGACACGCACTGTCAGTTTGATTGACTGCTTCAGAAAATAATATTGCAAATTAGACACGGTGCTCTCAACTTATTCTTCCGTTTTCAGCCTTACCGTCTCGCATTCAACACCCTCCGGAAAGTTATGTGTAAACTGTGTAGGCACACGCAGTATGACTGTACGACTCTTTCTTAAATGTTAGTGTTTGTCGGGGAAATGTGTGTGCGTGTTTCCTGAAACCCTGAGCAAAGTCTTACTCTTAACGGAGATGTAACTCAACATGTGGGGTGTAAATTTTCCATGAAAACAGAAAGTCACTGAGTCAGCACGATATGAAAGTTTGGGGGTTTTTTGCGGCTTGAAGGCTGTGAGAGTATGTCAAGAGTTTAATACAGGAAACAGAAAAGAGGAAAGATGAGGATGTAGAGAGAAGAGAGGACTTTTACTTTGATGTGAAATTGATGAGTTTTACTTTAAAGATGGAGAGAGAGAAAGAAAGACTGAAAGAGAGGAGGAGAGGAGGTCGCGTTCTCCTCAGTGAAGTGCATCGCCTCCATCTGTCTCCTCCTCCCTTCTCCTGCTCCTCTACAAGAGGCCTCGGCTCTCTGACTCCTATCTCTCCTCTCCAGGGACCCGCGCTCCCTTCTTTTCTTGCCCCTCTTCTCTCTTCCTCCATCATCCCCCCCTTCTCCTCCTCCTCCTCCTCTCTCCGGTGGGTGATGATGGGGGCCAGCAGTTCTCCTCCAGCCTGTCAGAAACTCCCAGGATGGAACTGTTCTTTCTGGAAACTCACACATTATTTTTAGGATTTCTCAAACTCGTGAAGCCTTCATGTCCAACGACTCAGAGATTTCCAGCAGCACTCGCTGTTCAGCAGCTTCCTGTATTTCCCAGCAGAAATAAACTCTTCACGTTCCACATTAACGAAGCAGATGCTGAATTACATTGAGAAAGTTCCACTGAGCAAGTTCCTTGATGGGTTCCTGATGTTTTCTTGAGCAAGTACCTGGATGTTTGGGGAGGTCTCAGGGGTCGAAGGGTCAGTGGGAGTGCATTAAAGGGTGAATCTGAAGTTTGAGGGGTCACTGAGTGGGTTCCATGGCTCCTTGAGGTTGTCCAAGTGCTCATGAGGTCTGAGGAGTCAGTGAGGGAGTTAGGGGTGGGTTCCACGGCTCACTGAGAAGTGGAGGAGGAAGGAGTCTTATAGTTTCAAAAGTGGTTCCAGGTGTTCTTCAGGACTTCCTATTCCTTAAGGGCATTCCATGTTCAAGGAACTCCCAAGGACCACTGACAAGAATCATTGAGACGTCCCAGGGTCACAGAGGAGACTGTTTCTGTCTCTGAGGAGCTTCCAGGGGTTTCTAAGGAGGTTGCAGTCATTCAGATATTCTACAGATCTAGGGGTCATTAAGGGGGTTCTTGGTCTCATTGAGGAGGTTTCAGTGTTTCTTGGATAGGTGCGTCTGTAGGCAGAGTCGGAGGGTCACTGAGGATGGCCTAGATGCTGCTGATGGAGTTCTCAGGGGTTCTTGAGAAGCTCCAAGGACTCCTTCAAGAACTCACAGGGATTCCTCGAGGAGCTTCCAAGAAGAATCTTCTTCCCTCCAGGGGTCATTGATAAAGTCATTGGGCTCAATGAAGAGGGTCCAGATTTTTAAGTATATCTGTGATGAATCCAGGGATCACTAAGAGAGTTCTGAGGTGGCTCCAGGAGTCACTGAAGTTCCAAGTCATTTAAGCAGCTCTAGGGTTAACTGGAAGGGTTTTAAGATTCCTCGACAAGGTTTCATGGTTTCTTTAGCAGTTTCTAGGTGTCACTAATGAAGTTTGAAGGTGCCACAGAGAGTTCTTAAAGAGTTCACAGGTGCTTTCAGGTGTTTTAGGGGTCAGTGGTGAGGTTCACGGGCTCTGTGCGACTGACTCGTGTATTTTCACAGTATCAACAAACAACACACAACAGGCAGTTCATTTCCTGTTTTGTTACTGCTTACTTTGCAAAAGCCCAATTTACTGACTAAGATGTGCATGTGATGGAGACACACACACACACACACACACACACACACACACACACACACACACACACTCACACATGTTTCCATCACTTTTGGGAACATTACATCGGCTCATTTCCCGGAGACTTTCTGTAACCATAACCGCCACTTGCCTAACCCTAAACTTAATGCAAGTCTTCACCCTGAAACTGATTGATTTATGTCATGGGGACTTTGTCCCCAAAAGGAAGGTGATGTCCCCACAGTGTGACTGTAAGCGGATTTATGTCCCCACAACATGAGTAATACGTATCCACGCACACATACACACACACATTCATTAGAGCCTGTAGAGTTACACCACTTCATGCTGAGGAAAGAGGCTAAGTGTTCAAAGCCTTTCTGGACTGAACAACACACAAACACACACACACACACACACACACACAGCTTTACATAATGATGTAAGTAGCGGTCCATAGTTTTGGAAGTGGGACACTCGCTGAGAGACGTTCTGACGAAACCAGAGTCCTGAGGACGTGTGTGTATGTATGTATGCAACTTATTGAGTGTGTGTTTGTAGGTTTCTTAAGTGTGTGTGTGTGTGTATCTGCTCCTCATTAACCAGTAGATAAAAGGAGTGTGTGGAGTGATAGAAGAGGTGATTCCTCCCTGTGGAACCATACCTCTGTTTATTATTTGTATCACCGAGTGTGTGTGTGGTGTGCGTGAGTGTGTGTGATGTCAAGAAGCTTTATAGTAACAGGCGGCGTTCTTTGGATGCCCTCTCTCGTCCCCAGGGAGGTAGCGAGAGAGAGGGAGGGAGGTGGATTTATTTTTCCAGGTCTGTTGTTTATTTGAGCTTATCTGTGGTGGCCGCTGTACACTACAGGAGGTGTGTGTGTGTGTGTGTGTGTGTGTGTGTGTGTGTGTGTGTGTGTGTGTGTGTGTGTGTGTGTGTGTGTGTTTGCATTTGGCAGTAGCTGTAAATCGGAGCTCGGCCAGCATTCGACTGATGTACAACAGCGAGGGCCGCAGCACACACACACACACACACACACACACACACACACACACACACACACACACACACACCACAGTGTGTGTCCTGATTGGATTATTTTGGTGGTGTTGTAGTGAAATATAGATAGTTTTTTTTCCTCTCTCTCTTTCTTTTGGTCAAACTCAGAACTGCCAGAGTTCTTGTGGAGGTTCCAGAGGTCATTGAGGTCCCTTTAAAGGTTCTACCAGTAATGAAAGAGGTTTAAGGGCTCATTAAGAACGGTACAGTTCTAGAACTTAGATGGTCCAGGTGTTTGTTCAGGTATTTTTTCAGGTCATAAATGTTCTATGTCTATTTTATGAAAGTACATTTGACACTTAATGGTCTAAGGGGTCATTGAGAGTCTGAAAGGGTGAGCAGAGGTCCTGTTACAGGGGTTCTGGGAGTCACTTAGAGGTTTCAGAGCCTTTTCCACAAAGATCAGAGCTCTTTCAGGAAGTACTCCAGGTCCTTAAGGATGCTGTACTTTAAAAGGTTCTAAAGAGGTTCTGGTTGCCTTTGACAATGGTTCAGGGGGCACTGATGACTCTGGGGGTCACTGAATTGGTTCCAGAGTTCAGGGGTCATTGAAGGTTTCGTGGTTTCCTGTGTTCCCAGAGGTCTTTCACGAGGTACTGAGTGTTGTCCAGAATGTTCCAGGTGTTGCTGTCAGGAGGCACTGAGGGTTCCTAAGGTTCCGTTGTGTTCATAGTCCAACTGATGAGGTCATTTTTATGCACAGTCAAATCATTTTCCATTTCCTCTCTTCTGTGTTCTGTCTCTTTGCCAAACTTTTCAGAGGTTTCAGGTGAAGTTCAGTAAGTCACAGAGAATGGACCAATTAGAGAATAAGTCCAGGAATAATTGAAGAAGGTCCACAAGTTACTGAGGAGGATTGGGGGGATTTTTAGGGAATGCCACGCAGCACTGGGCATTACAGGGGTCACTCAGGAGGTTTCAGAGGTGTTATAGAGGCTAATGAGGAGTTTCCAACCATCTTTCCCCAATCAGGGTTCCTTTGGGAGGTTCAAATGAGCCAGCAGTCATTGGAAGAGCTCCAGGGTCCGCTGTGAACCTTTTAGTACTCAAGGAAAAAAAGGTTCTTGAGGTTCTTGAGAAAGTTCAGAAGGTATTCTTTAGGCTGAAGAGGTCAGGTTACCTGAGCTGCTAATACCTGTTATCATGTCCATCCTCGAGGCAGAGCAGTTACCTGTGCTGAGGAGTTTTTAAGTGGCTCTTTGTTCTTTCTGGAAAATACTTACTTATTCATTGTTTCAAATTAAATTAGATCACTTTACATCATAAATGACGCTTGTGAGTAAACTGTGGCTATTAAGGCGAGAGGACAGCCACTTCATTCGCTGAGATATTCTTATTTATGAGCAACATAATAACTCCGTCCTTACCTCCCACATAACAATGAATGCTGAGCCTTGAATGAATAATAGGCGTCTCTGTTGTGAAGGTGACCTGTTCACATTTTCTTCAAGTGTCTCTACCTCAATTTTGGTTTATTTGCTGACATAAAACCTTTAACAAATGGCGAGTTTAGAAGGCACGTGTGTAACTACAATCATGAATATTCAGCGTGCTGAACTGCTCTGTATTCTCTTCAGAGGTTGAGTTTCTTGGCTCTTAAACTGCAGCTTGGATAAACTGTCAAACTGTCTTTTCTGTCAGCGATAGTTTTCCTTATTGGCATGAAATATAAAAGCTCTTGAAATATAAAAGGCCTTCCTTCAGAGCACAAAAAAAAAAAAAACAGAGGCATGGATCCAGTTTTCAGCTGTGAAATGATACACATCCATAATCAGTCCTCTGAAACTGTTGATGTTCTTTAATGATAATTAATAATAATTAGGTCTGTAGGTCCTCATGTGAATAACTGATGTTTTGTTGTGATGTCCAGATGTTTTCCAGTTCAGTTTGGAAGCTGACTGATGGATTTTTTTATGCAAAAACATCAACAATCAATTCAAAGTATGTCTTGAAAATTCTGTGTATTTTACAGAAGGAGCATGTGTTTAATGAAAGAAATGACAACATTTTCTTCCTGATGAATCCACGCTGGGGTTTAATCAGCAGTCACAAAGCCTAAAGGATCTACTGCGACCTGTCAAGAACTTGCTGCAGCTCCTGCAGCTCCAGTAATAATGTCATGTGTCAGTTGGTCAGTTAGTTGGACTGGACTTACTTGAAAATTTGTCATGAATTGGCATCACTAAAGCGCAGCATCAGCCGCTGCGGCTGCTGCATAATCCCCTCATGTTGTGGCCCCTAACGGGTTAATCTGGCCAGCTCTGCCTTAATGGACCCCCGCTCGGCGCCCTCTCGGCTGGGTCAGGTGACGGTCGGCACCTTCACCTCACAGCCTGCAGGTTTGCTATCAAATCCTCATTTTCCTCTTGTGATGGCCTGGAAATTATTTGCAAAACGTCTCAATCACACATTTTCCCCTCAAAGGCTGCAGGATGTCCGGCTGTTAGTTTTCAAGGTGTCCAACCTTTCTGAAAGTCATTTCTTCAGTAACCCACAAAGGTTATTAATTGTGTAATTGTCTTGTTGTCCACTGTGTTTTGCACGCAGTCCTGGATGCGTCTCAGTGAATAATAAACGTGTTTAATGGTAAAGTTGGACCATGTGGCACTCATGGTTCTGCAGCATCACTTTGACTTTCTGAAAGCTCAGTTTGTCTTCATGGTTTGACCTCTGACCTCAGAGAAAGAGGACTGCACGTTCAATTCCTGGAAGTTTCACCTCATCTTAACTTTGATCATTTTAGCTTTGCGTTAAATTTGAAGTTCATGTGTTTGTTTTAAGGAGAATCATCATCATCATCATCGTCATCATCTTAACTTCATCAGCGGATCATAAAGAATCAGCTGTGTGGAAGGTTGACATGTGTGAGATTATCTCTGAGACCAAAGTCACCGCTCGACTGTCTGCTCCGAACAGGATGCGACTGCCCGCTTCAGCGCCGCGCGAGCTAAAAGCGGCTCGTCCAAAGCCACTTCCTGCCGGGTCCTGGCTCCGGTTAGCTGCCTCCGTTAGCTCCGGCAGCTGTTCCCGGTGAGCTCCGCCTGCGCCGAGGCGGCGTCTCCAGGACAGATGGCCGGCCGGTGAGGGGGGCGGCGCGGGGCCGTGACCCCCGGGAACTTGTCCAATGAGAGCGCGGAAGCAGCAGGGGAGTTAGCCACAGGTCTAGTTGCTAGGTTAGCGTTGCATCATGGGAACTAATGAACAGAGGCTGGCTGGAGTTGCGTACGTGTGGTGAGGTGATGTCAGAGTGTTAATGGGGGAGAGTTTACATCAGGTAAACAGCTACACACACACACACACACACACACACACACACACACACACACACACGCACACACACAGGCTCCCTGGTGTGTCTAACTTTGTTTTTCTGATGTCCTGCTGCGACCCTCAGTGGGATGGATTGCCATGGAAACAGGGAGACAGTTAGGGGTATAGGGGTTAGTCATCAGTGCCAAGTTACCTGATGCATGCACACACACACACACACACACACACTAAAGGAAAAACAACAATAAACTTCATACGTTCAGGTTTTTGAGTGCTTTAAAATGCCACAGATACACAGCTGTGACTAAAAGATAAAAAAAAACATTAAAATTAAGAAGTAAACACACTGAAGGTAAACTGTGGAGGAATACAGGAGAGGAGGAACTACAGAAACAGTACATGACGGCCTTTGTGGTAAAGCAAATGCAAAGATGTGATTTCTTGGTTCAGTAAAAGCACATATCAGCAGGTGTTTCTGTGACACCTGAGCGACATCATCGTGAGACGCAGACATTCGTCGAGTCACATTTAGCTGCATTTTGATGGACGTTTCCTGGATTATATCACGATGAGACTGTAGAAACGTCAAAGACGCCAAATGCACGAAGGTGGGTTTGTGATGTTGGAGCTGCGTGCTGGACCGTCTCTGTGCTGAAAGGTGGAGAAGCAGCGGAGACGCCGCCGCTCACTGTGGAAATGACTTTACTCGTCTTATAACAGCTGCATCATGGCCGGTGTACTCTGTCCTTCCTCCGCGGCGGCGGCCTGCAGGACGGACGCAAAGCTCCGACGGCTCCAGTCTGGAGCTGATTTAACTCTTCAGCTTTGCTTCAGCTCATTGGTGGAATCTGATGTCGGGTTAATTAGAAGCTCTCAGTCATGTGATATGAAGCACTGCGTGATTGATAAATGCTTTTCTTTGGTTTGCCTGAATGGAGGAGTTCGCTCTCTACAGCTGAAACTGTGGACAGTACGTGAGTGAACGTACTCCGTTACGCTCCTCCTCTCCCTCGGCTCTGCCCGGAGCTCGCGCCGTCCTTCAGTCGATTAATCTTTTAACTGAAAACTTCTCCGTCAGAATGAAACTGGGCGGAGGCGGCCTCTCGGCTAATAGATTAACAGAGGCTTAAGGTGTGCGCCGGTCACATGCTGCCGCTCCACGTTACAGACCCTTGATCGCCTATTAAGCCCCGCAGATTAATGCTCTCAGTAATTAATGAGCAGCTTAGCAGCAAACCACACAGTGGACCCGCTCTCCTAAACCGATATTGTTTCTCATTAACGATGAAACTAGGAACGTAGTGGAGCATTTCCTGACCTGTCGCTCAACATGCTGCTGATTGATGAATGTTACCAGTCACTTGGAATTAGTGGAATTAGCGCCGACTGCTGCTGTGAGGCAGGAGTTTGTAGTTTCTGGAGAGTACTTTTACTGAAGTACTGTGCTTAAGTACTATTTGGGTCGAGGCATCTGTACCGCAGCATCCGTGTTGAAATGAGGGTTTCTCTGCAGTTTTCTGCTGCTCTCTGTGTCCCAGCGTAGCAGAAACTCCTGAAGCTCAAGCTTAAACCTTCGCAGTTCCTCCCTCCTCGTCACGCAGCCGACAGCAGGAGAGGAATCCTCCCTCTGGCACATTTACATAAGAGTTATTTTCTTCCAGAAAAACACCAGTTTCGCTTATTCTCAGCGCTGTGAAACTGCCACCGCTGTATGGCCGTAATTGTGCAGCTACTACTGTAAATTACAGTCATATGCTGCTTTTCTTCACTGGAGATGTTCAGAACAATAACAGCTGCGGCACGAGCAGCTGCTGCAGACGTCTCAGAGCGCCAGCCTGCCCTGCGAAGAGCCGTCATGTAGCCTCACATGCAACCTTGAAACCTGACTTTTCTCAGCATCTTCTCCGCTGACGGCGTTGTTTCAGCTGAGGCTGTGATTCTCTCACTGAGTGAAATAATCAGACTGAAGACCGTTTCATTAAAATGGGACTATTCGCCATGTCTTCATGATTTCGCGCACGTTTCTCCAAAACTCAGCCCGACGTGTTCGTTATTGTTGGAAGCTTTGGGATCTCCGACAGAATTCAAAATAAAGTTGTGTGGGTTTGGATGATGCTTGGCCACACTGCAGGAGTCTGACTCCGGGGAGTCCGAAGGGGTGAAGAGGTTAATAAAGCGATGCTTTCATGTGATAGTTACGATTACTCGGTCGTTGGACTGTAAGAGCGTCATGGCCGCTGACGCTTCTTTGCTGTTAGAGAACAACATGTCGGGCTTCAGTGACTCAGAGATACACGACCCAAATTTAGCTTCAAACCTGTTTGACATTTGCAAGAATCCGGACGTGCAGATTATAATCACACGGCGTGCGGCTCGCCAGACGTTACACAGCCGACGACGTCCTGCTCCTGCACAGCAGCTGTCCAATGAAACGCAGCGGCCATAACGAGGCACGGCAGACCTGTCAGGCTCAGCGTTTCTCCATGAGCTGAAACCGTGATAAGAGCAGTGCTGTCGGAGGGTGGGGGGGTTGTTTAGAGTCACATTAGTGAGTTTTGTCCTGCTCTGTTTTCATTTTGGAGGAAGTTCACTCTCCAGCAGCCATTTAGCATTAGCATTAGCTGCTTAAGTCTCACTTTTGTCACAGTAAAGTGTGTGTGTGCTGTGTTTGGATGCAAAGCCTGACAGCAGAGCAGCAGTAACGAAGGACGGAGGGTGAAGTGTTTTACTTTGTTCTGTCAGAGGAGACAAAAATCTCTCTATTGACAGCTTTTAAATTTAGAGACTGTCGTATTTTTTAGCTCGCAGTCTTAGTAAATACTGAAACTCGTCCTTTAAAGTGTGATTTTGACCACCCATAATGCACCTGGCTCGGTGTAGCACCTGTTGCTCCATCCGCCTCCTCTGTACACCCTCCTCTGAAGCCGCTCCGGCTGTCTCTGTGATGTCATGCGGCCTTCATCCATCTGAGGCGGCGTTTGACCACACGGCGTGACCTGAACCTCTCCGCCTGCCTCTCGCCGGGGTTCACCCACAATTTCCTCTGCTGGGTATGAAGCGGTGCCACTTCCTTCCACCCCGAGCCTGCCAATTATCCCACCTCACATCGCTCCCGCTCGACCCGTGAACTGAAGCTGAACGGTGATGAAAGAGGGGAGATATGAGCGCCTTATTCATATTCGTCCGCCAGGTAACCTCTGCGCCGCTGGCGGGGGGAGCCGCCCTGTCCTCAGAGTCCACCGGTCGATCCAGCCAATTAGGGAAGCCGGTCTGAACGAAGGGCGACGGGGAAGGAGGTCTGGATGGGGTTCAGTCAGGGCTGTTGTCACGGCAACACAAGCTTTGATGTTGCTGTGGTATTGTGAGGCGAAGGAGGGAGACAGGAGCGGACAAAGAGCAGAGGGACGGCGGAGGAGGAGGAGGGAGGTCACAGCGAAGAGGAGCGATGGAGGTAAACGAACGAGGAGAAAGAGCCTCACAAACGCAGGAGAGGGCTGTTTCTCTGAGGCCTGACAGCGGGACGAGGTACGGGCCCCTGTTTGGCCCCGAGCCTTTGCTTTACAGGATTTAGGCGAGATTATGGGGTTTCGAGGAGGGTCGACGTCAGATGAACAAAAACTGACGGCTAATCCACAGTGACCCCCCGCTAATCCACTTATTTGCCAGGTATTAACGGAGCGATCCTTCCTTAGTTAATAAGATTTCCCCCCCGTCCTGCCTCCAACACAGCAGGGGGAGGAGGAGCGGGAGGAAGAGGAGGAGGAGCGGTAACCTCCCCTTCATGTCAACATCAACACAACAAATGTTTTGTGCCTCTTTTGGGGCATTAATCCTCAACGTGACTGCCAGACCCCCGACCGGCTCCATCTTTACAGACTCACAGACAAACACAGCGGCTGAATTTGGGGGAAATCTGGAATATTTCCATTTGATTGAAGGAAACAGACTTGAGTTTGAATATTTCATAACATCCTTAAAGCTTCATGAAGCAGGAGAACAGCCGCACGTTTGATCTGAAGATGTTGCAGCAGAGGTGACATTTCAGGTTATTAAAGGAAGCTTTTCAAAGTGTCCAGGGGTAATCAATAGATGCTGTAGATATACTGTGAGGCTGAAGTGGGGGTCAGACGAGGGCCAAGCACAGTTTAGCGGATGTTTGCTGTCACGACGTGACCGCAGGAAGACGTCCGTGTGTGGTCGCTGTTGAACTTTCTGGTTTAAATGACGGCCGCTTCCTTTTTGTCTCGATCTGTCCGGGCTGTTGGTTCACTGCGGCTGCTGAAAAACTCCCTGCTATGAAAGTTTCAACCCAACATTACGACAGAAAGTCACAAGATACCGAAGAGAAAAAGACTGCAGAGCATGAATAACAACAAAACAGGCGAGAATATGAAACTCATTGCAGCTTGAGACATTATGTGGAAATATATGGATGAAAAAGTTGGAAAAATGAAATGGAAAAAACACACAGCGTCTTTATTAGAATGTGACAAAAACCAGCAGACGAGCGTATTTATGGGAGGAAAGCGGCGTAATTTGTGAAAACACGTAAAAGATGTGAAATATGTGGAGTGTGAAAAATGGTAAAAATGTCTGGATGTACGCAGCATGTAAAACAGCGTTTGACACAGAGGGAAAGAGATGAAGAGTGACACTAGAGGAGCAGAGAGGAGGTCAGAGAAGGAGGAGGATGAGGAGGAAAGATGTCTGAAGGCGGGGGGAGAGACGGAGGACGGAGGGATTAGACGAATGCTGGCAGGTAATCCTGGAGGAGGAGGTCGTTAGCCGGGATCGAGCTAATTAAAATGTGATTTGTGCTACAAGCAGCTTACAGCCTGCTGCACGAGAAGAAGAAAGACGAGGAAAGAAAAGACGAGTCCGGCTGAAACCAGGAAGACAAATGTCATTATTCTCGACAGCGGTGCCCTTTAACTTACGTCTGTCTACCTCTGAATGGATGGAGGGATCAGTACGGAAGCCCGTCTGTGCCAAGAAAAGGAACGACTTCTGTTTTCTCCAAACTTGGTCGATGCGGCCTCAATCTTTCTCCTTTCTGTTGATGTTTAACGTCCAAACCATACAGATCTAACTGCAGCGTGTCTGCCCTGATGGGACGAGGTGTCCAGACTCCCACATTAAAGGTTAAAACCTGCCAAAAACAGTCCAGTTAAAGGCAGGTGGACAGAAAAGAAATAAAGTAAAAGCAAGCGTTCGCTCCGTGAAGTTAATTTCACTTATTATCAAAATGTCATGTTTCATTCAGATTATGAGGAGCCGTGATACGTGACCGTGGAGTCACCTGCTCCTGTTCTCCGTTCACAGGCCGAATGTGTCCATTTTCATTGGATTACAAAGCGAGCAGACGTGATGTTTGATGTTCTCAACCTTAACGTAAACAAGTCGTCTCCGCTGGCTTTTATCAGCAGCTGCAGCTCTCTGTCTTTTTCCAAACCTTTCACCGTCACTGCAGATGAATCAGCCATGAATCAATAATCAATACCAAACCTTCTTTTTCATGCGTCCTGCCCCTGGACTCTGTCTGTCCCGTAGAGGCTCCTCAGCAGTTTGTCCGTGTGATTTGTTTAAATGGACACTGGAGTGGTGCTGATGTATTAGTCTGACCTGCTCACGCCCGTCATAATGTGGATTTATCGTCTCATAATTTTATGGCTCTGCATAAATAAACTGCTCTTAATGACCGTGGAGATGGACTCCGTGGCCGTGTGATGGCAGCCGAGGTGACGTCAGCTCCAGGCGGAGGTGGAACTCTGCACACGCTCCCTCTGCTCCGTCCCAGAGTCCAAACGTGCAGACTGGATGAGCTGGAGACTTGACAGCCCGGTTACCTGTCCAGGTACGCCGCTCCGCTCACCCAACGTGAGCCGGGATTGGCTTGTCAGCGTCACATTCCAAGGACAGTCAGACATCACAGGCTGTTACTTCGCTGTTTATTCACTCCATCCCGTTTTTGTCAGTGAGTTATGCTGTTTGATAGAATCTTGCACCTCCTCCCCTTTTCCTCCCTCCTCCTCCTTGAAGCAGTTGGATATTGAATTTTGAAATGTTTCTGTGTTGTATTGATTTCTGCTTTCACTTCAGAGCAGCTCACATGGCCTCGCCTCGGTGTGTGTGTGTGTGTGTGTGTGTGTGTGTGTGTGTGTGTGTGTGTGTTTATTTGCCAGCGTACATTCAGCTTCTCTGCCTTTTCTGCTGCTTCTCCTTCATGTACGCTGTGTGAGGTTTACTGTAAACCAATCAGACAGAGGACAGGAGGTCAAAGGTCATGAAACGTGACGTAATTCCGCCGTGAAGATGTGCAGATATCTAGCTAGCGTTAGCTGGTTAGCCTGCGCTCACAAAGGTGCAGTTTCTTTGAGTCAGTCTCGTTCTGCAGTCAGGAATATAAACCACAACACAAAATGTCTTTTGTGAATTGCACGTGGATTTGTGAGCCCTGCAGTGTTCTCACATGCTCGTGCATCGTTAACGGGGACGGCGTTTGCTTTTGATTGGTGTTAACGTTACGTCATGTTGTAAATTTGGTGAAATGGGCTCCTGGTTTCCACAGGAATGAATCAATCGCTGCCTGTAGAGAAGGAAATTCAAAAACTGATTGAAGGTACTCGGAAGTCATATAAAGTAGAGACTGCTGTGCTAAAACATTGACATTATTCAGGTTAAAGGTGTGGAGGATGTGGCCACCAATGGAGTCTAAAAACATCAACAGAGCGTGAAGCAGTAACAGTCTGACATTATGCCAAAGGCGTCCAAGTTTTGTGTTGCAGAGATATCTGCTGAAGCTAGCATGCTAACCAGCTAGCTAGTTTCCTCTCGCTGCTGTCCCGGTTCATGACTCCTTGATCCCGGCCTGCTGTGCCTTCATGGTCCCGGAGTTGGATCCTGGTCTGAGCCTGAGCGCCCTTCTCCCCGTCGTCAGACTGGCCTCCACTGGCCGTGTTCACCGGGAGGATCCCTCAGTGCTCCGAGCTGTCGGTCGTGGGCAGCGTCCAGGCAGCACAGGGCCATTAGCTGCATGGCTAATTGAGCTAACTAGCTAACGGCAGCTAGTAGCTACAGCAAAGAGTGTAGTGAACAGAGGTTCATGGCTCCTCTGGTGATTTGCTGCCCTCTCTTTGTTTGCAGCATCCTTCGACAGGTGGCCACATATTTTGGCAGTTTAAAACATTTCCTCCCTTCTTTTATTTCCAGACATTTGCTTTGCAACCTGACTTCTTCTCCTTCACAGAACTTTGACTGATTTGACACGTTCAGTTGTTTTCTGGACTGAATGAGCCTGAGCGGTTTGGCTAAACGGATTTTAAAAATATCTTTAATCACGCTGTGAGCATGTGGCGACTGTCAGAAAAAACATTAAAGCGAGGGGAAATGTACTAAATGGAAAGTGGAATGCTGTAATTGTCCTTTAATGGACGTTTGCTAAAGTGTGAAATGCTTTTGAGTTGGTCTGTCATCATCACAGTCGTCCATAAATAGGCACAATGAGTCCCGCTGATGAGGCGTCCCGTTGAAGCTGCAGCAGCAGGGAGCTCTGACAGACAGATTCAGGTTCAGCCGCCGAGGCCGGCCGGCCGGCAGCTATACGGTGAATCGGCTTCCTGTGATCCGCTCCCTATGATTGGATTAAGCCGTCATCCGCGGCAGATGATCTGCCCGTCCACCCACACAACAACAGCCAGATCCCTGCCGCTCCCCACGATCCCTAAGCAGATTTGACAGACAATAGCATTATGCCTCCACCACATGTCTTTCATTAATGTGGGTGGGGGTGAGGTGGAGGGAGGAGGAGGCAGGTAAATCAGGCCAGACCGCTGCGGTGCTCCAGCCTGGATGATTGACACCATTCACATCAGAAACACAAGTTTTCCTTCAGCGCTGATACATGAGCCGAAACAATGAGCCGATCAGCAGAAAACAGGCGTCCCTCACTGCAGCTCCTCAGCTGGGAGGACGTGCCGTGTCCTCTGGTGTCTGGCATTCAAAACTGTGTCTTCGGTTGGACAAAGAAGACGTCACGTTGAGCTGTGATGGGCTTTATTTATCAACTGTGATCGACAGATTCATCTAAAGTGGAAATAACGGTGAGTTGCAGCCATCGCAGGGACAGTGTTTACTATGAGGGAATAATAGAAATAGCATTTATGACTTTGTGGAGGGGGCACACCTGTCCACACACAGGGACAGGACCCTCTGAGCTGCCCTGTGATGGACGCTGGCTGCAGCCCTACTTTAAAGGACTCCACTGGTATTATTTCTCTGGAGGAAATGACCCCGATGATGTCATTAGGGGGCTTAGCAGCCACACATTGATGCCTGCGTTACAAACTGAGGGTGTGGATTTATAAAGATGTCTGCAATGCATTATGGGAAATGTAGGGTCCTTCTGGAGATCCTAGGGACTGTATGGAAGTGTCACTCTAAACAGCAGTATGCAGAGTAATATTAATAGATTTTTGAGATTGGCTCAGCAGAATTGCTCACAGCTGGACGCTAAGTGTCCACATGCAGCACCGCACACATTTGTGGAGTGAATAGCGAGCAGTTTAAGGTGCTGTCGAGGAGTATTTGGGACACAGCGTGTTCGCGCCTCCTCCTGCTGCTCTGAGCATGCTCACATCCTTCCACAGGCAGGTTTTGGGGCCACAGAGGTTTTCAGATTTTGGGATACAAAAAGAAAGAAATCAATGAGAGCAGAGACACTCAGCAGCAGCAGGAAGGCTGAAGCCACTCAGGCTTTGTAGCAGAGCCCAGACTCTGCTGCACCGATGGCCAAAAGTATGTGGACAGGAGAATATTACACCCGTGTGATAGCTGAGCATGTGACTGCCATTAATCTGCTTTAACAGCCTCCTCTCCTCCGAGCGTGACTTTTAATTTGCGCCATGTTTTTCTGATAAACAGAGGAGTCCCAGCAGAGTTCACATCCTGCTCCTCGCTCCTCGCTCCTCGCTCCTCGCTCCTCACCAGCATCAGGACTCCAGCAGTCAGACTGCAGATGCTGCATGTTAACACCTCAACAACAGAGAGGTGTTTGGTGATTCTGAGCGCGCTCAGTGATCCTCCAGCTGAAGGCCGCTGCTTTCATGGCCTCGGCTCCAGAAAATCCCCCGAACCAGCAGAGAGCTTCAGGTGGTAGGACAGGAGGCCCCTGAGGAGAGGAGTGAGGGGAGGAGGGAGAGGAGGAGGGAAGGGATGCGGGGGAGTCAGAAGGAGAGGAAGTTGGAAAATGACCAGAATCAGAAAGAACAGGAAATTGAAGAAGAGTCAGAGAGGGAGGCGAGGAGGAAGGTGGAGAATAATGAGCATGAAAAAGAGAAAGAAAGTAAGAGAAGGATGAGGAAGGGAAGGTGGAAACAAAGGAGAAGGTGAGGTGGAAAAGTGAGGAGGAGGACAAAGTCAAGAAGTAAAAGAAGGTATTAGAAGAGGAAGAGTCAGGAAGAGATGGGAGAGGAGGAGGAAGGAGAGAGGGAGGTCAGAAACATGATAATGCAGGAAAAGAAGGTGCTTAAGGGCGATGAGGAGAATGAGGAAACAAAAAAGACAAGAAGCAAGAGGAGGGAAAGAGTGAGTCATAATGAGGAAAGGGAGGTGAAGAAGGTGTTTGAAGCGGAGCAGAAGGATGGTGGAAACAGAACCGATGAGGAGGAGAAAGAGGAGGAGAAAGTAGAGGAAGAGAAGGAAGGAATCAGAAAGAGGAGGAGAGTGAGGTTGATGATGAGGAGGAAAAGGATGTGGAAATGAGGAGGAGGAAGAGGAGGGGGAAGAGGGACGTCGGGGTTTGAGTCCAGAGTTTGTGTTTTGCTTCTCGCAGCTCGTTTGCCAGCAGGAGGCGCTGAGCTCATCCTGGATCAGACCATCTGTCAGAGATTTGGCTGCTGACCCTGAAAATGAAACCACACACACACACACACACACACACACACACACACACACACACACACACACACACACACACACACACACACANACACACACACACACACACACACACACACACACACACACACACACACACACACACACAGTGGACTCTGCTGTGGTTCATTTGTAGTTAGAAATCAGCTCAGATCTGCTGAACATATGACGCCCGTCCGTCCGTCCATCCGTCCATCCGTCCGCCCGTCCGTCCGTCCTCCTCCTCTGCTCCTCATCCTGGTCGGGGTTGCAGATGGATGGATCCTTTCCCAGCATGCACTGCACTGCGCGGGAGGTGTGCTCTGATGTCAAAGTTCATGATATCAGCTGACACCTTTTTTACTTTCTGTCAAACAAGTTCAGGAAAGTTTTTTAATGCGTTCAGTCTGATGATGATGATGATGATGATGATGATGATGATGATTTTGGTTGTTCTCAGAGCCTTAAAGCGAGGCTAATTCTGCAGGTTTGTTGGAGTGAATGCGGCGTCGTCATCAGGTCTCATAACGATGATAACGACTTTAAAGCGACTGCTAAAGATTAAAGGGTTCGTCCTCTGGGGAGCAGAATCGTGATCAGTCATTTGCATATCTGATTTAAATACATGCAAATATATTCAAAAAGAAAGGAGTGAATGTTAGAAATGGCCGTACTGTGTGTATTTTATTTGTACTTATTTCCTATAAGTTTAATCCTGGTAGCTGTGCTTACTGTGCGTAGACTGTATAAAGTAAAACACACACACACACACACACACACACACACACACACACACACAGTGCTGGTTGGCTGCAGGAACATCCGTCATGCTGCTGGCAGGCTGCAGCATCACTGAGGACCAGAGGTTAAAGGTCAGAGGTCACTGTGGGAGACAAGGACAGAGCCAGGGGCAACACACACAATGACATACACAAATGAACATATACTGACGCACACACACACACACACACACACAGATAGTGTGTCCCTGATGTCATGGTCACCTCCCCTGCAGCAGAACAATGTTTCCTCCCCCAAGAGGACGACAAAGTCAGAACTCAACAACCTTTTCTCTTTTCCTTTACTCGCCCCCTGTGTCCTTTCCTGTCCTTTCCTTTCCTTTCCTTTCCTTTCCTTTCCTTTCCTTTCCTTTCCTTTCCTGTCCTGTCCTGTCCTGTCCTGTCCTGTCCTGTCCTGTCCCGTCCTCCCTCTCCTCCTCATACCTTACCTTTTGTTTCCTCTCCTGCTCCTCTCATCTTTTCCATCCTCCTCCTCTTCTTTCCTTTCCTGCTTCCCCTTCCTCCTGCCTCTGTCCATGCTGCTAATTGGTTGTTCATAGATGAAGCTCGTTAAGCTCATTAGTTGTGGTCGAGCCTCACTGACATCAGTCTCTCTCACCACCGTCTCTGGAGAGAGAGAGAGGACATATAATGCCGGCCGACCACAGCTGTCCCACCAGATGTGTGTGTGTGTGTGTCTCTCTCTCTCTCTCTCTCTTTCTGATTGACAGCTGTCAGTCACAGTTTAGGGTTTCTCCAGTATTTTCTGCAGAGGCTTTATAGTTTCTTCTCTATCTTTGAAGACCAGTGAAGGTTCTTTCATGACTGTGTCGCTGACAGCTGATAATACACACAACCTGTAAGTGTTATATACGTACACACACAGCGTAGTACTGCAGTACATGCAGTACAGGACGTGAGCATCTTTAATGGTGCAGATGTGTTAATTCACTGAGAGGAGAAGCGTGAGGCTGGAGCGATCACTGTACATGCACTGCACACGCCTGCTGCTCTGGATATAAGTACACAGTAGGTGCAGTATTACCCTGAATAAAGATGGAGGACCTCTGCTCACAGTTGTGACAATACTGCTGAGAAACCCATTGGCCTCACCAGTTAAAGAGCATCACAAGTGGTGTTCTGAGACGGATTTAAATCTGCTCTCCGTGTTCATCCTGTTTGGTGGGCGGGCACAAGCTGGCTCACACCATTTGTTTCTGCAGCTCCTGCACCCGCCCGACCTCCCACCTCCCACCTCCCACCTCCCACCTCCCACCTCCTCCATGTGCAGTGAAACTTCTGCTTTTGTTGACTTTGCTGAGATCTGATCCAGCAGGATCCTCAGTGCTGCTCCTGTTCTGTAAGAGTTCCCTCAAAATCTGAATCTGTGAACCTTTAAAAGCTGATTTATTTGACATATTTGTGTGAAAATCCTTTGTGGGCTAACAGCTAACGGTCTGGATGCTAACCTGCAGACAGCCGAGGCCTCAGGTAGATCTGTAGCGTCTGTATTTTTTATTTTTAGCCCAACATGAAAATAAAATAAATGGAGGACGCTGCTCTGTGTTCAGGAACAACAGCTCTAATTTAAAGCTGGCAGCCTTGCGTGTGTGTGTGTGTGTGTGTGTGCGTGTGTGTGTGTGTGTGTGTGCTTTAGGTGTGTAGTTTTATTTGTGTTTTGTGTCTGTGTGTATGCAGTGACATTCCTCAAGGAAAGGAAGTCATGAGTCACCTGCGAACATCACAAGGAAATACCGCAGTGTGTGCGCGTGCATGTGTGTGTACATGTTTGGGTGTGTGTACAGATATATTATCCACCCATGTGTGTCGGCACGTTCAGATTCATGCCGGTGCGTGCTCATGAGCACCTCTGCTTGCGTGCGTGTGTCTATGTGTGTGCGTGTGTGTGGAGTGGTTTCCTCAGATATCTCACCGTTCTGACAGGAAGTCAATTTCCTATTTGCAGTTTGTTCTGGCAGCGATTGGTCCGGTCTGAGTTGATTTGTCTTCATCACAACCAATCAGGTCCTCCTGCTGAGCGAACACACAGAGATCACAGGTTGCCATAACGACTGATTGATTAGTCAGCCAACCGCTCGTTAACACTTGATCACCGCTGGTAGCGCGTGTGTCTGCATTTGTATGTTTAAATCTACATTTCTGTCGAATGTGCGCGTGTGTGTGTGTGCGTGTGTGTGTGTGTGTGTGTGTGTGTGTGTGTGTGTGTGTGTGTGTGTGTGTGCGATTCCTTGTCCCCTCTCACAGTGAAGATCTTTCCAGAGAAGAAAGAAAGAAAAGACCTCTTTCCTCGGCGGCGGCGGCTTCTGCAACCTTCGTTATTCATCACTGTCATCAGAGCATCTGAAGCTGCTGTATTATTCTGCTATGCAGTGTGTGTGTGCGTGCGTGTGTGTGCGCGTGCGTGTGCGTGTGCGTGTCAGAAGTGGCTCGACTCGATCTGAAATTGAAACGAATTCAGCAGCGATACGGCAGCTTTCTTCTCCTCCGCCGCTGACCTAATTGTGGGCTCGCTCGACCGACCGCTGGGTTTGTTTGGACGCTTCGCTCAGAGTCTCATGCTAATGTCCACACAGAGCTCATTAAAGCACAAAACACGGCCAACACGCACACATTTGCACTTGTATCCTTCTGAGGACGCTCATTGACATAATGCATTCCCACCCCCCTCCCCGAACCTTCACCAGGTCAAACAGGCCCTTCGTGTTCCAGCTGGGAGCTTTGCCGTTACATGTTTTGTGTCTTCGGACGCCAGGACACGTCTAAGCGTCCCGCCGCCACTGTTGAGTCTTCAGCGTAGAATGAAACCACAGATTTCAGGTAGAAAGACGTCAGCGAACTCGACGTGCGTTGAGCCGAAATCACAACCTGATATCTGTGACGGCGCTTCAGCTGCATGACCTCATCAGTAACACCGGAGCCATGATGGTCGATCCATCACTGCTTCTTTAGGTTCTCGAGTGTTTAAAGCCTGAGTCATCACGCCAACCTGCGAACACACACACACACACACACAGCAGGATCTCCTCTGGCCTGCGCTCCTTAGAGGAGGACAGAGGAGCTGAAGAGGAGGCGTTCTCGTTAAAAGGATTGGGCTGGCAGAGGTCGGCGTGCCGGCAGCCCTCCAAAAGTTTTAGATTTTTCTTCTTCTTTCTTTTCTCGCCATGAAAAGGCTTTTTTTTACTTCCTCTTTTGAGCGTGAGACGGCTGAAGTCAAAAAGCTGGAGGAGATCAGACGGAGAGGGTCGGCGGTGTGAGAGGGAACCTGAGAGGAACGACAAACCGAGCGAGGTGCCAGCCGGGTCGGCTCCGGCCCCGCCTCCGGACGTCGGCGAGGTCACGGCACGCCGCGCCGCTCGGCCTTTTGTCTGATTTCTCTTTGCTCTGCGGCTCAGCTTCAGCGCACATCAACAGGCATTTAATGAGGATCTGTGTGTGTGTGTGTGTGTGTGTGTGTGTGTGTGTGTGTGTGGCAGGTGAGGGTCTGAGGGGGAGGGAGGGGCATTGTCGTCGTGGTCACACATGAGAGGAAACAGTTCAATGAACTTCCTGTTTGGTGTTCTTGCTAATTTGACATGGAGGCTGGAGATGAATGAGAAGAGTTGGTCAGAGGCAGCAGCATGTACGACACTGATACTGGTACTACTGGTACTACTGGTACTACTGGTACTGAGGGTGTAAACACACAGAATGTGGCGTCCTGTCTGCATCTGTACTGTCGACTCCCAAATTAAATTCTCCAAAATCTGAGCACAGGTAGCGATAAATAAATTAATAAAATTATTGACAAGAAGTACTTCAGTATTTTACTAATGGTGCTAATACCTCAAACACTACTAGCAGTACCACTAACACTGCTGTTAAGACGGCTAACACTACTGCTAATAACTCTAATACTACCACTGGTACCACTAGGTGTGCTACTGTTACTACTGCTGCGGCTTCAGCTGCTACTACTTCTGTGTACTTGTAGTATTAATATCTTACTGCAGCTGTTTCCACTTGGCACTGCTAATACTGTTAGCACTGTAGCTGCTGCTAGGCAACTACTTCCTACTACTACAATGCATTCTACTACTACTACTACTGTTTCTACTACTGCTAATGCTATTATCACTGCTATTGCTACTGTAGCTACATGAACTAGTAGTATTGCTGATGCTACTACTATGGCTACTAGTACTGTTACTAGCTATTGCATACTGCCACTTCCACTGCATCACTACTGCTTCTTGTACTGCTATTCCTAATGCTATAGTTAGTAGTTCTACTACTGCTACTACTTCTACTAACTGCTTTCTGTTTTTACTGCCACTAGTAATAATACAAATAATGCAGTATTGTAAGTACTTCTACTCCTGCTTCTTCCACTGCTGCTTGTACATCTATTGCTGTCGTTGCTACTGCTACAGCTAGGCTAACCGCAGTACTTCTGGGTCCGGATGAGGGATTTAACGGACGTTCTGGTACTCAGCTGGCCACATGGCGATGCTGTCTGATTGGTCGATGAGTTCTTTTTTGGGGACGGCGGTCCAGGAGGAGCGCTTGTTTCGCGCACCCTAAGTGGTGGCGGAGCTCCTCTCAGTCACGTCCACGTGGCTCCACCTGATTCCGGCGAGCGCACAGCGGGGATCGTTATAACGAACTCCCGCTCGCCGTGCGATTGGCAGCAAAGAGAATGAGATGAATGTGACTTCGTCCTGTATGTTAAAACTCTTCTAATAGGCTCGAGTAATGACTCCTCTGCCTTCACGCCGAGGGATCCAGAGCAAACCTCATATCTCCGTCCAGTGTCTGTCTGCCTGCTATAGAGTGATGGAGAAAAAGGAGATGAAAGTCAAAGTGGGTGCAAAGAACTGAAAGTGATTTGACCAAAATGAAAAAAAAGAGGCATAGGGAAGAAAAAGCTGAGAAGTGAGAGCGAGCAGAACACTTAAGAGAGAAATCGACTTTGAAAAATGAGAAAGAGAGAGCGACGGGTCAGAGCTTCACCAATAAAGCAAAGAGAAAGAAAAAAGATTCAGCCTTGGCAGGAGAAACTGAGGCGTTTTCCTGAGAGCTCTTCAGCCCGGCGCACACATCCAGCTCCTCTCGCCGCTCTCCCACAGCCATTTAACTGATTTAATTCTCCAAAATGGAGTCTCTCTGTCAGTCTGAGCCGTTTTTTTCTCGGCTGTCACATTTGAGACGCTCTCCTCAGCCTCTTCCACAGTAAATCTGTTTAACAGCAGCGCATAAAAAACGACATAAATTCAAAGGAAGAGCAACGTGAAGCAGCGCAACAAGCACGCCAGAACCTAATAAAGACGGCGGTACAGCTGACTACTGACAACGTTATCTCACGCAAGCCAATAAGCTAATGTTAACTGATGGAGTGGTACAGACGGGCAGGCCGAGCGGACGAGGCTGAAGGCTGACCGACCGCTGACACCCGATGAGTCAGAGCTCAGCGCTGCGAAGAAACTCCGATAAAAGTCAGCAGTGAAACATAAAAATAAGGTCAGAATTAAAGATTCGGTGGGAACAAATATCCATGGGGATCAAAAGTAAAGGAGATCAGCCTGGTTCAGTCCTGTAAGAACGCTGAAAACAGAAAATCATCAAATCAAATCAAAATTCCTCCAGTTTGGACGTGAACAGCCTTCATCGTGTCTCCGGTTTTGTGGATTTTGCTGCTCTCAGATCAGCTGAAGCATCACATTATCAGACTAATTCATGATGCATGTCCATGGAAATGTCAGCCTCGTCAGAGTTTTCTTATTTCCAGTATATTTTCAGGTAAAACACTGAGCTCTTTAAAGCAAACGAAGGACAGACGGATGAAAACGTCGTACGACTAAAACACATTAACATTCTCAGAATATCATGAATATAAATCACATCTAAAAAACAAAATGCACCCTGAAGTACCAAATGTTTAGAAGTCCAGAAGAACTGCGAGCACAGATTCTTATTCTGGTTTGGGGCCAGTTTGAGACCAGAACGTACAAACTGAACTGTGTGATATTTGAGCTGTTCAGGGAGGAAATGACGGCATGCAGCTTCAGATTGGACGCCTGACTCTCAGGGAGTTCACGTCAGGTTAGCATTTGTCTTCTTTCTTCCACGTTTTCGGAAATTTAAAGGTGCTTTAAAGTTTTGAGGGTTCGCGTCTCTGCAGGTTGGTCTTCATAGTCGTTTGGCTCCCTGGGAAAAAAAAAAAAAAAAAAAAAAATCAGTAGTTCTTAGAAATTTAACCGTTTATTAAACCTCCAGACAACGCTCGCAGCGCGGTGCATCAGCAGCTGGACAAAAGGACAGTTTAAAGAGGACAGTCCACTCAAAGCGCCAGCAGACCCCACATGCGGCACTGTGTTTATTCCATTGTGGACGGTGTGAAAAGGAAGCCTTGAGCTGTGAATAGAGCACGCTGCTGGACAGCGACCATTAAATTATCACAGGCCTGACAGACAGAGAGGGGTGTCGAGCCACAGTGCCACTTTACTTAGCGCTGAAATTTCTCCTTTGTGCAGCCAGACAACACTTTGATGCAGGTAGAAATGCCGCAGTGGCCTCTCTGCCTTTTTATATGCTCCATTGTGTGCAGCTGCTGGAGACCCGGCGTGTGGAGAGTCTGTAGGCTGATGTAAAGCTCCTCAGCCCGCGCCGAGGGTGCGTTAAAAGGGCTCTTTATGTCAGCTCCCTCTCCATCTGAAGTCCTGAGAAAGCCTCGGGCACACTGGAAGTCTGGCTGCGGAAACTCGGAGCGTCTCGCTTTGAGACGTCTGCTTTAGTAGACGCCGTCGTCTCTGTCGAGATTTTGGTTGTTAAGCAGCTCAAATATCAGATTGACGTTCAGAATTTGTCCAGATTAAGACGCCGACGCCGACAGTATTAAAGAATAATTTGTAATGTGTGACGCCTCGTCATATCTCTGCTCTTTAGCTTTGTGCACATTAGATCAAGGGTTGAATAAATGAAAGTGATGTTTTTGTCCCTCATACAGGAAAACACAGTAACATCCGTCCATCTGTCCGTCTGTCCATCCAGTATATAATATAGTATATCCAGTATATTTGTTCTCATCAGTGTTGAGTTTAATTAAGTCCTCAGTTTGCCCAGACTAATAATCCTGAGTGTGATCGAGCACTAAATCAGCCGGTCTGTTGGCGGCTGGCGAGGTTTTCTCCGGGTTGTTTTTTCCTCCATCAAAGCCCATTTCTGCCCCACATCAGCCCCTGAACTCAGACTAACTGGATTTTTTGACTGGCAGTCTATTTTTTTTTTTTTCAATTTCTTCCAGAAGCCTGTTTTTGACAGCACACTTTGACACGTGTCCTGTCATCCTGGAAGGTTTCAGGTTTAGTTCCTGCTTCAGTCGATGTGTCTGTCCCTGTTGACGTGTCTTTGAATTCTGTACTTTACTTTCTTCACATTAGATTTCTGCTCCTCGGTTTGCTTTTGAAAGCGTTTAAAGGTCACAGGTGGTACTTTAATCCATAATGGGTATAAAACTATTTGAACCACATCCCCTCTGATTGTAGAGCCACTTCAAGCCAAGAACAGTTTCACACTGAAATTACCTCTAAGAGGCTAAACTGGGACAAAGCCATACGCTGGATTTATGTCTCTCTGTTGAGGACAAAACAATCAAGTGGACCTTGAGTTCAGATTATGGTATTCCTAAAGTCAACAATAAACTTTCATGGTTGCTGGAATAGTCTGACATGTTGGGAAGTACACTCCTCCGCCTCCTTGTCCTCGTTGGATGAGAAGAGGGAGCTCACAGATCTGTTTGTTAGATTTGAGACTTAAAACAAGGAGAAGCTCAAATTCAACAACATCCACCTTTGATCATCTCTAAAGATCATTAGTCAGCGCTTCATGTCTCGTTTGAGTAATCCACACAAAAACAACAAGGCTGTTATGGACCAGACTATTTCTTGGATCTGAGAAGTTTCGCTGCGGTTGTAAAACTCTGGTCATTTCATGGGTTAAACAAACAAGACGTGGTTCATTAATTAGTGAGCTTCGGGCAGATTTTGTCACCATTGGACAGAACCAGACGTGCTGTCTCCCTCTGTTTTCACTTTTTGTGCCAAGCTAAGCCAAACATCTTCTGGCTGTGGCCTTGAATGTACTGGACAGATATGAGAGCGGGATCAATCGTCTCATTAAGTATCAGAAAGAAGGCAAACAAGTCTTTTTCACAACATGTGAGTCCTTTAAGTCAAAGCCAGCGATGAGGAGGAGTCTGAAAAGTGCTCTGGATGCCTTCATCTGAAGCTGCTGAACCACGTATCTGCTGATGTCTGCTGATGATGATGACTGTGTGATACGGCTGAAAGCTCTGGGAAACACCTTGATTTAGGGTTGTTTTGTTAAACTCCTGCCTCGTTCCACCAGGAAGACAAATCTAGTCTTTCACTAAAGGTTAGAGAGGCTGGAAACATCCACAGGGAAGCAGACCTGGCTTTAGCCCCCCTGGAGCAAACGTCTCTGCCAGCCATCAGCGGTCCTCGCCTCGCTGTCCGGCGCAGTGGACCTGCCGGTTCTGGCTCCGCGCTGACCTCCGACCTCCTCTGCCCAGAGTCAGAAACTTCGTCTTAATCTGCAAATGAGACAAAGGGAATGCAGCACAAACAGCGGCGTCCGCGGGCTGCATGCCAAACAGCTCCGGCTACAAAGTGCAATTGTAAGTCGTCCTTGAAGGAGAAACACATATTTATCATCTTCACAGTGTTTATTAGCTGTGTTGGATAGTATTTAGATATTGTTCAATGTCTTTTGCAGAGTACAGGGAAAAAGAAATGTGGAGGTGTGTGTGGAGTCGTGCGTGTCTGCGATAAGAAACTCATTTCTCATCAGCTGTGGGAAGGCCAAACAAGCACATTTGTAATATTCATCTGAGTCCTGCTTTGTACTTTCTGTTGTTAGACTCCTCCGAGTCATACCAGGAATCTTTCTAATTTCATTCAGTCCCTCCAGTGGAAGGCCTTTTGTACTTAACAACCCAAAGTCAAAGCAGAAAAACTAAATCTGAGGCTCGTTTCCTCTAAAAGGTGCAACAACCTTCAGCGGAAGTCTGAGCGGACCTCCTGTTTGGAGCGCCGTCCTCGGGGGATGTTTGCATGTTTGGGAGTGTTTCATGTTTTTAACCTGCTCTTTGAACACGCTGATGGACTTCAGGCTTTATAACCTGTCTCTCTGAGCAGAGCCTCAGTGTTTGTTTTCCCACTTTGATTCGGCTCATTCGTGCTAAACTGCAGCGGCGGCTGTCTTGGCGTTTTAAAGCAAAGTGCAGCATTTCTTCTTTTGTTTAATACACACAAAATGTGCCATTGCAGAGTAAAATTCAGGAGAGGGATGCATAGGATTTATGCTCCTATAGGAAAATCCTGCAGCCCAAGATTTATGTCCAGTGCCAATGTCCAATGCTAATGCGGGAAGTAGTGTGTCTTCAAAGCAGCAGCGTTGTGTATTTACATGACAGCTTTGTTTATGCTGCATTTGACGTCTTACTCTCCAGTCCGTGCATTTTCCCACACCAGCTTGTAGCTGTCTGACTGGGAGGCGGCTCCAAACCAAGGACAGAGACCAAAGGAAGTGTGAGGGGACATCCCGGGACAATGCTGCTGATGCAGGGAGCAGTGTGTTGTGGAATGTATGTGTGGGTGGATGTGTGTGTGCGGGGCGTCCATTTCGCCCAGTGCAGCCAAAGTCGATCTGATGGTCACTGAGCAGCTTCACTGGAGCATCGTGGGGGTTCAGGGCCTTGCTCAAAGGCACCTCAGTGGTGGTAATGAGGGAGAACAAGTGCTGCTCCGTCACTTTGCCCGCCGTGCTTCACCCTGCCAGCCGAGGGTTCGAACCGGAGCCTGCTGGCGGAGCAGCCTCAGCTCCAGCCATAAACACCATCTTCATCCTTTAAGACACCGTAGAAATGAAGCAGAGAAATGCTGTGATGAAGCTAAACTTTAAGCACCTTTCATGGCCTTCTTCAGCAAATGGTAGTAAGACAGAAAATGACCAGATGTGTTCCTACGATTGAGGATGAGCCTCCAAGCTCAAGGCAGCTGCACTTTTTATGCATATATTTTGATCTCCTGAACCTTGATTTTTACATTAAATTCACCCTTAAGCAGTTTTGTCTGACAGCATTAAGTCTACTATAGCGCGGATCATTGAAGCTTAGCAGAATATTCAAATCAAAGAGTTTTCATGGCTTCAATAATGCATCAAACGGGAATATTGTACATGTGCATAATTTTGGATACATTTCCCCAAATTCTGCCTCCCATATTTGGAATTTTTAAATCGCTTTGTATCTCCGCTGCGATCTCAAATAAAGTTCTGTGAGTCTGATCAAAACGCTGATTTGTAACGCTGAAAACTAGCTGATGTTTTTTTTTTTAATACGTGTTTTCTCCATGTCCACACGTCTGCTACATGCATTGCTAATCATTTTCAGATTTTTGCATTTCAGCTGCAAAGGAACGCAAACTGCTTTAAAAAGAAATTGATTTTTTTGAATGCATCTTAGATTACATGATTTCACTGATAACCTATTAGTGTTACAAGCCCCCCCCCCCCCCCCACACACACACACACACACACACATCTGGTGCTTTAGACTTCATTCACCTCAATTAATTGAGGTAAAAAAAAGAAAACACTCCAAATATATTCTTTGCTCCTTCCAAACTGCCGCCCTATTTACAGATCTGTGAGGCGCTCAGGCCAAGATCTTCACCCTCTGCACCTTCAGCATCTGTCAGGTCTGCAGGCTGTAGACTTGATCAGAACCCGCGAACGCTCCAAACGTCAGCCGTCACCTTTCTTTCGCCCCCCCAAACATTAACCCACGCTAAAATTACATACAGTATCTGCCTCGCAGCCTTGTGTAACCTGGCTTTGATTCAACGCTGTTGTGACCCATTTCCCAGATCAATGACATCTGGAGGAGGAGGAGGAGGTGGCAGGGAGGAGGAGGGGGAGGGAAGGTCGCGGGGAGGTGCTGATGATGTCTAACAAACGCGCCCGGCGGGAGGTAACCTCTGGAGCAGGTAGCGTGGAGGAGGCGCTAAACGAGGACGACGTCCGACTGTGTGTTTCATTATGAACAGATGCTGCCGCGATAGGAGGGAGGAGGAGGAGGAGGGAGGGAGGAGGAGGGAAAAAGGCTGAATTGAAGAGGAGGCAAAGGAGAGAGGATAGAAGGGCTGTAAAGAGGAGAGTGACAGAGGAGAATAAAGAAAGGAAGAGATCGAGGGTGGGAGGAAGGGGGAAAGGAGTAAAGGAGGTTAGGAGGAGGAGGAAAGAAGGAGACAGAAAAGGGAGGGAAGGAGGAAAGGCAGAAGGAAAGAAGGAGGCAAAGGAAAGAGGGAAGGAAAGAAAAGGAGGAAAGTGAGGAAGGGATTAAACGATAACTGTAATCCCTGAAAACTGCAGCAGCACCTCTGAGTGTGTGTGTGTGTGTGTGTGTGTGTGTGTGTGTGCGTGCATGTGCGTGTGTGTGTTTCAACCTCACACACATGCATGAACTAATGACACACTGCAGCCAACCAGCTGAAACTAAAGTCACTGTGTGTGTGTGTGTGTGTGTGTGTGTGTGTGTGTGTGTGTATATCTCCAGGCCCAGTGTACAAGTTGATTCACACACACACACGCACACACACAGAATATTTAATTCGAGTATTTGTACTTCTGGTACAGTTTGAGCACTAACTGCCTCTAAAGCTGCGTTCAGGCTCAGGAGTGAATTTTTGCCTTATTGCATGAATTTGACAGTTGGACACTTTGTGCAGAGTTTATTGGCCTCAAACAGCCTCAGGTGTACACACTGTACAGGTGTTAGCTGCAGGTAGCTGTGTGTGTGTGTGACAGCTCAGACTCACACTGCAACAGCCTGAACACAGGCATTCATAATAACACGGTGTTCGTCGTTCAGTTACAGCACAACCCCGGGTCACAGAAAACTAACGCTAATTCATCTTTTATTGTGAAGTTTGACTCTAAAGTAGCATCTTAGCAGCGCCGGCTGAGTGTCAGTGGTAGAGTGGAGGCCTGCTGAAGTATCCCAGTACAGAGTAGCTCCTGGTTTTCACTGCAGGTGAAGACCAGGAGCTACGCCCGGCTGGCTCACGTGGGCATCTTTCTGTTCTGTCCCTGCTCGGCTAGTGTTAACTCTGTCTGTCTGCCATGGCTGCCTAAACTTCTGGACATGCAAACTAGAAACAAATTACATTCAAATGCAAATAACGAGCTTCGTGCGTGTGAAGAGACAGAAGTGTTTCCCAGCAGGATGAGGCGGAGGAAAGTCACCTCCAGTAGAGAAAAATGAGGTTTTGTGGAGCGTGGATGACGTCCCCTCAGTTTCCGTCTGATGACAGCAGGTTTTCAGAGTCGACTGAACCAGGACTGAAACCTGAAGATGGCCTTCAGCTGTAGCAGCTGAAGGCTAAAATGTGCTGTTAGCTAACACAAACCCACTAATATTTGCTGCTAATCTGAACAGTTAGCTTAAACCAAACTGTTTCAGATGTTAGCTAACTTTAACTTAGCTGCTAGGATTTGCTAAAACGAGCCATTAGCTAACTCAAACCCAAATGTTTCATCAGCTGAACCGACCTGTTAGCTGACATGAACTAAACTGTTCTGTGCTAAACCGAACTGTTAGCTATTTCTGCTGCTGTTAGCTAACCTGAACAGAACTGTTTTTAGCCGCTCGCTGCACACTTTGTTAACCCAAACCAACTATTTTAGCCGCTAAATTGAATTGTTAGCTAACTTGAAGATCTTTAATCAGCCTCACTCAGCTGCTGGCTAACTGTGACAGCTGATTAACGGACGTATTAGCTGACTTGAACGTAACAATTTTAGAGGCTCACCTGAACTGCTAGCTAACCGCTAAATGGGAGCAGCAAGTGGAAATAAACAGTTCAAACATATCCTACAAAAAACAAATATTTTCCACGCTTTGCCTTCCCCACGAGCTCCGGCTCTGCTGTTGTGCGTTGTTTGCCAAATCGAAGTGGAGGAACATCTTTATTTCTATGAAATGAATTTCCAAACACTCAGGTTTTATCTGTGTTTCAGAGTTTGTGCTCATCAGAGATTTTTTAAGTGTTGCATCTAGTTTGATCATTTCATATTTTTCTACCACTTCAGAAACTACAGTATCTCTTTTTAAATGAAGTAAAACTGAATTAATACTGTAAATACTGCATTTAACTGTGTGAGTTTATACGCAGTTCACTTGTTTTTGCATTTTTTATCTGATCTAAGAATTCATTTTGCGTTGTTGTGGCTCTGCAAACCGCTCCTACATTTTTTATCAGCTTCTTTTTTTAAACATTGTTTTTTTTTTTTTCCTTCAGCCAGCTTTCAATTAATCCTATTTTTATTGACATTTTTTCTCATTGATGAGACATTTTGCATGGAATGTGTTTTCTGCGTTGCGTTACCTGAGGTGTAAGACGTTCGTATCTATCCTCTTATAGGTGGAGCGTCGTCGAGCACCGAGCCGGAGAGGGGGGCCGGACAAAAAAGACTGCCTTAAGACAAAACTAAAGACACAAAGAGCATCTAAAGCTTCTTTTTTTCCTCCTCCAATTTACAAAAAGAAAACAGATTAAGTCCTCAAGCTTTTTTGCCTCTCTGATGCAGTTCTGAGGATTTTTCTCTTCCCTTCCCTCCTTGCCTGTGGTCGTGAACTGCTTTTTTTGCTTCATGTTGCACATTCTTGGTACGAGTTTCCGTCGAGGAGAGTTGAATCACAAAAAACAGATGAAAGAAAAAACAAGGAATTAATCGTGTTTGATTCTTCGGGGGTCTTTTTTCCCGCTCCACATCCTTGGTAGGCCATTTTTCGGGAGGTGGATTTGTACTTTTTTGTCGACGCTGCGCTGTTCTCTGTGTGGATTTAACTGAAGCCTAAGTGGACTCGTCCGATCGCAGTGGATTATCGGCTCTCCACCTGTCATGGGTTTTTGCTCTTGTTGCTCTTTTTTCAGCTGTTTTTGCAGTGTGAGAACTGTAGTTCCACTTTGTTTTCCCAGGGTCACATTTTATGGGCGAATCAGTCTCTTTTCTGGCTTTTTTTTTCCATTTTTTGGTAGCCCTGGTGCCTGTAGTTGATGATTGTCAGTCAGGGTTCGGAGGACAGGGTGAACGGCAGATAATCAGCCCGCCCACCTCCTCTCACCGGCCAATAGAAACTCTGGTAGGAACTGACAGGAGCTGTCGTGGAAATCTTTTTGGTCCCCATTGTCTCGACTCAATCATTCCTCCCTACTTCATCCAGACAACTGGCCACAGTTTAACCAACAGTCCAACATTTAGGACTCTTGTTCCTCACTATAGCCAATCAGGTGACAAGATGCACATCAGCTTCACCTCTGAGGGTCCAGGACATGTTCAGCCTAGCTTAGCACAAAGACTAGAAGCAGGTGGAAACAGCAGAGCCGACACTTTAAGCTTATCACAGATTCACAAGAAAGCAACAAAAAGATGAGAAATGCCAAAGAAATGTTTGCGGGAGTACAAATAGTATCTGCAATACACTGTTTGTCCACTAGAGAGTGCTGACAAGCTTGTTTTCCAACCAGTGCAGCCCAAATTATTTAACTGAAAGGATCTTTATGACAAGTTTTTGTTTGTTATGGGTTTATATTAAAGATGAATATCAGCTGATATGTTCGTATCAGATGCTTTAAACTATATTGGTTTTGGTATCAGACTCATAAATGCAGCATCAGTCAATTGCAGCTACTCCAAAGCTGTTTTATTGCTAAGGAAGTTAGTTTTCCTGCTCAGATCCCATCCATCCACGAGCACGTTTGGTAGGCTGGTGTACAAACAGTACTGTTGGATATATCAAACATGTCATTGATGGGCGCATTCTGGTGGGCGTGGCCTAACTGACATAAACCTATGAATGCATCACATGCAACAGCGACATCAACTCCCAGCAATTCCCAAAAATGAGGTGGCGTTTGTAGATAGGACAGCACAAACATGCTAAATTATTGAAAGGTGGTTCCCTCTCAAACACAACATGACCTCAGACCGCTTTTTTACAGCCGCTGGTGGCAAAATCAGACACCTTATATTTTGATATATATGTAAGAAAAACTAACAATTCATGCAGAAAAAATGTAAAGGTGTTCAGCAGATAGATAGATAGATAGATAGATAGATAGATAGATAGATAGATAGANTTCAGCAGATAGATAGATAGATAGATAGATAGATAGATAGATAGATAGATAGATAGATAGATAGATCTGACAGTCATAAAATACACGTAATACTCCTTCACCTGAACACAATGATCAAATAAGATATTTAAGAGAAATTATTTCTGGTCCAGTTCAGACAGTCTACACACAGCAAAGCTGTCAAAATGTCTCATTGTCTCTTGGACATTATTATTTAAGGCTGAACGGAGCAAAGAATTGATTCAAAGTCAGTTTTATTGGATAATTTCATCCCATTGCAAAATATGTTGGAGTGAAACAGAGTTTTTGTTTTTAGACTCTTAGAAGTAGAAGTTCTTAGAACCATTTTTACATCATTTCACTTACCGTTACGATGGAAAGCCACGCCCCCTTCTATGACATCATATCCATGTGACCTATTTCGTCATCAGATGCCTTTTTAGAAACACATAAAGACTCGTTTCAGGTTACTTCGAGTGTTTCCCTGCAAAGATAGTCACTGCAAAGAGAAACCGTCCCAACAATCACACAGGCTCACAAGTGTGACGGGTTAATAACCTGTCCACCGCCACCGCTGCCGCGCCGCAGCGTCGCCTGCGCCAGCTCCACCAGAAGCTCAGCTAGCTGCTTCCTGTGCTTCCAGTCTTTGTGCCAAGCTCCTAAAAACTGACGATGAAGATTCCTCTCATTGTTAACTGCAACAGAATGTTCAGATCCAAGGAGGAAGGGTTGAAGTGCACATCCATCCGTTTATCTATCTATCTATCTATCTATCTATCTATCTATCTATCTATCTATCTGCTAGCTCGTTAGCTAACTAGCTAGCTATCTGCTGCTACTGCATATTTGAACCAAATCAGCTCACATCACCTTCCTCCTCCTCTTCCATCCTCTTCCTCTGCTTTACAAATCCTCCGACACACAAACGAGACGAAATGATTTGTTTTCCATGGAGTTTAACTGGTTAGCTCCCAGTCAACCCAGTCACCCAAGTCTCTTAGAGCTGAAGCTCTCGGTCAGATCTCTCCTTTCTCGTATTTTCCAGTCAATAAACCCGTGTAGGACTCCGCTGGTTGGTTAGTTTGACAGCTTAGTAACAGATGAGTAACGCTGATCTAAGCCTGGACTATTTGTATGTAAGTACAACAGTGTGTTTATTCTGAAATATAACAGTATGTTTATGGGATATAAAGTTGTAAAATGGTGTATGAGTTTGAATATTTGTAGTCATCACTGGTTTGCTGTAGGAATCAAACAGAGCAGCTCAGTGACCCACTGCTGTACCTGTGAATGTACTTTGTATTCAGAGGTTTTTATTACAATAAACAAGTGCTGATATCATTCATACATGGTGCTGCTTTAGTTTCTGCACGCTGCTTGATTTTTGTCTGAGAGTTCACATCAAGCACCGCTGCTACAGGCTCAGAGTTCAACAGGAAACACATGCAGAGCAATACGAAACACAAACAGCGCCACGACAACATAAAAACTTCATGAAACTGGTCTGATCGTTCCTGACGACGTGATCCAGATCCAGGTAGAAACCAGACGGACGCTTTTCAGAAGGAGGTTTCCACCAGATGCACCCTGAGAGGATTCTGCAGGTCTCTGAGCACCTGAGATATGACACTGATAATAATAATGAACTTTATTTATGCAGCACCTTTCATACAGGAATTACAGCTCAAAGTGCTTCACATAGAAAAAAAGATGAGTGAAGATAAAAACAGGTAAAAAATGATGATAAAATAAGATTGAGACATAAATCCACACAATAAAATGATAAAATGTTGGTAAAAAAAAAAAAAATAGAGTAGAATAAGACAAATCACAGCATAAAATGATAAAATACGACATCTTAAAAGAAGCGCAGCAGTGTGTAAGCGCCAAAGTTTCAGGCCTGTCAGGAAGTCACAGCTCGTGAAAGGTTAAAGTGAAGAGACCAGTTTTTAGCTTTATTTTGAAAATATTCAGCGAGCTGCTTCCCTCACATGTGTAGGTTTGTCCCAGAGCTTTGGGCGTGATGGACAAAGGCTGCCTCTCCAGACACGGACGTACCAAACCCTCTGGTTCCCTCCTGTCTCAGTCTCATCTGTCTCTGCCTCCTGATTCTCATTTAAATAATTTAATTAGGACTTCCTGTCTGACCTTTGATCTGGTGTTTACTGGGTTTTCTTTGGGTGCGTTTAGCTCTTTAATACAGCAGCTCAGCGCACGTTCAGGCTGCAGGAAACCTGCTGTCTCTGTCTCAGCCCACTTAGTCTGAAGCCCCTTAGCGACGTGCCGTCGAGTCATGTTAAGAGGTCATGACCAAGGCCAGGAGGTCAAAGGTCACAGACGTTCAGGAGAGCTCAGAGAGACCTGAAGGGACACGGAGACAAAGACAGACAGGACTGTCAGGCTGTTTTAGAATCAAAATAATTCTGTACCATCAAGCTGCAGAGGCTGCACTGTGTGTGTGTGTGTGTGTGTGTGTGTGTGTGTGTGTGTGTGTGTGTGTGTGTGTGTGTGTGTGTGAGTTGGCTCTCTCAGGTACATTGCTGTCATTTTCTGGCTAATTTTCTCCTTCGTTGACAACTCCACACCTGGCTACACACACACACACACACACACACACACACACACACACACCTCTCAGCCTATATATGTGAGCTGGTGTCATTGTGACTCTGTGACTACATTTCTGTCAGCTGTTGGCTCCAAACATTCAGACGTTACACGCCCAGAGACTGATCTGAACCTGGATCAGGGAGGCACGGCGTCTCATTCACCAAGCCATAGTTTAACTCTGTGATTGGCTGAGCCACTGCAGAGCGATGAGTGCAGTCCTTTGGCGAGCTGAGGGTGTGATGATTCATCGCCACGCCTTCTGATTCAGCGCCGCTTCACCGACGTGAAGCAGGTGAGCTCGGAGACGCCTGAACCTCCCGCTCTGCTCCCTGTGTTTACACCATTAAAGCCTTGTGTGTGTGTGAAGTCCATCGTGTGAGAGCAGGTGCACAAACTCCACCTGGAAACCTCTGGAGGCCTGAACTGAAGCTTAATGGTGGGCCACAGGCCAGAAGCAGACACCTGCTGTGTCGTATGTTATTGTCAGGATGCAGAATGCTGCTGTGAGCTCAGGTCCCCTTAACCGACGGACTTCCTGCTCGTGTCCCGAAAACTCCTCAATAATTCGGGATCTGCTCAGTTAACGAGCACCTGTGGCGCCGTGCCCGCTCTGTTAAGCGTTGTTTGTCCAGGATCGATCGGCGCACGGAGAAATGGTACACAGCCGTAATGAGTGCACCAGCCAATGAGACGCTCGAGCTGCCGGTGCGTTCAGGTTCAAGTCTGCGGATCAGAATCACGTTGACGAGTGTCTGACCTCCACAGACCTGGAGGAGGAGCTGTGCTCTCTTTACCTCTTCTTCTGCGGTAAATGGAGAGCTAAAGATGTCTTGTGTGTTTTTCAGTGTGTGTGTGTGTGTGTGTGTGTGTGTGTGTGTGTGTGTGTGTGTGTGTGTGAGAGAGACAGAACCGGTCCATACTTAGTGCTGCTGTTATATTATAATTAAAGCCGAATGGCGAGCTTAATTACTGCCATGATAAACAACACCTCTCTCTCTCTCCCTCTCTCTCTCTCTCTACCCTTGTCATCAAAGCACCACCGACAAAGCCAGCCCAGATGTACACACACACACACACACACACACACACACACACACACACACACACACACA
>JBBMOE010000036.1:558067-565632 GCA_037975065.1 Chaetodon trifasciatus | reverse complement strand
ACTGTGTGCAAAGACGGACTCTCCTGGTCAGGTCTGACTGTGCAGCTGAATATGTGCATGAGCTGGAAACAGTGATTCTGCGTGTGTCTGGTCGTTGCCGTGAAGCTTCTTTTAGCTGATTTGACGATCGACAGAAGATCAGGAGTCATTTTGATGAACGTCAGCTGGCTCCTGCTTCTTAACTGTGAGAGTTTGCCGCCTGTGACGGTTTCACGTCGCTGTAAATTGAATCTTTTTGGGTTTTTGAAGTGGAAGTCTGACAAAACAAGCAATTTGAGTATGTCACCTTGGACTCCAGAAGGATGTCATAGACAATTTTCTGACATTTTATTCGAGGAAACAAGGAAAATAGGTGCTGCTGTTTTCAAACACTGCCGGCTCAGACGCTGTGAAGCTGCTTCTGAGAGAACGAAAGAAGCGAAACACAAGTTCGACGTGTTTCTGGACTTTAAAGGTGAAGGAAGCGGGTGGATTTCATTCATGACTTTACACTCTGACATAACACACACTCGTCTCTGTGTGGAATACATGTAGTATTAGTACACAGTGTGCAGTATCCCGGCAGTCTTTAATACTTGCAGTATTAGTACACAGTGCGCAGTATCCCGGCAGTCTTTAATACATGCAGTATTAGTACACAGTGTGCAGTATCCCGGCAGTCTTTAATACTTGCAGTATTAGTACACAGTGCGCAGTATCCCGGCAGTCTTTAATACATGCAGTATTAGTACACAGTGTGCAGTATCCCGGCAGTCTTTAATATTCCCAGTTGCTCCGTCCTTAATTTTCTTCTTTTGTGTATCTTCTTCCTTTCTGCTACTGCGACCTCCTAATTTCCCCGCAGGGATCACAAAGTTTCTCCTATTAAACTTAATTTGCACAGAGTGTGTGAGTGTGTGTGTGTGTTTTCAGTCTGCTCACAGACAAGGAGACGCAGCCATGCGGTAAATTGTCCTTGTCATCCGTGTGTCACCAGCAGAGTCGGTAACCTTAACGAGGACTGCGTGTCCGCTCGTCCCCGTGCTCGGCGGCGGGGTCTCTGAGGGCCACCGCGTGGCGTCCTCATCTCACAGCCGGAACCGCCGGGACGCTTCCCTCGGCGCGGCGGGGAGGACGCCCACGTGAGCCCGTGTCGCTGCTAATTAGGGAAGCAGCGTGGACCCGCTGGCTACCTGTGAGGCCTGTCCTTCTGCTGCTCGACACCACTCACAAGCTGTTCAGTCTGCGCTAAACGACGACACATTCACAGTCGGAGCGGAGACAAACCCTCGCTGAGCTTTGCTGGAACAGCTCAGGGTTCGGTGCCTTGCTCAAAGGCTCCTTGGAAAGAAGAGGGCAGCTCGTCAGGCTCGTCTGCGGATCAGATTTCAACTCTTGAGCCCCACATTTGCTTCTCTGGCCCTAATTTCTCTTCCTGTGTCCTGCAGTCTGATTTTTGCTTTCATTTACTCGTGTCTTGTACAAAAGATCACGGTGCCAACGTGAAAGGCATTTCCTGAAAGCTCCGATCATGAATGCGAGGCTAAATGACCTGTTGGGAGGCTGCTGAGGCAGGCACAGCGCCGTGGTCGGTGGAGTTTGATATGTTTGCAGACGTAGAGCAGAGTCTGTGAGCGGCGTGTTAATGCAGGCGGCGAGGTCGGCCTTCACTCCGCGTGTGCAGCTCAGAGTGACTTACTGGAGTTTTATGGGTTGTAAAATATTATTTTTCCTTCGCAGAGGAAGAGCTCGCCTGTGGCTCTGTGATTGACAGCTTGAGATAGCAGGAAGAGGCGGGGCTTTCAGACGGCAGCATCATCATCAAAGTCAGACTCCCTGATCTGCAAAATCAGCGTTTGTTGAATGAGTTTAATAAGCTCGTTTGATTAATCGTGTCAGATTCCCGCTCTGTTTGACGACGTGATGGTGGGACAGCAGGTGGGACAGGTCGTCTTGCAGGTGCATCTTGCTGTTGAATGAAAAAGACAACGTGTCTGCTGTGAGTCTGACGGAGCTGCGGGGCGATGAATAAGTGAGGAAGGCGGCCGCGCTGTAAATATATCATTTCCATCTGGCTGAGATTGGATCACATTATGTGGTCTGGCTGATGTCTTCTGCACATATTTACACCTGCATTATCGCCGCCGCCGCCGCCTCCTCCTCCAGAGACAATGTTTGCATGTAAATAGCAGGTGGAAACGAGGTCAGCATGTTCTGCAAACGCACATATGTGTGTAAAATACAACTGCACCGCCTCTCTCTCTCTCTGCTGCTGTGCCTCTCTCGCCCTCTTCTGCCACTCACATCTCCACACACACACACACACTCTTCACAGTGATTTGAATCTGATTTCTTTCCTTCAATCACTCTCTCTCTCTCTCTCTGGCTTCCATCCCACCTTATCTCTCTCTCTCTCATAGTATCTCCTTTGTAAATGGATCCTCGGCCCTGGCCTGCATTTGCATGGGCGGGAGCCAATAAGGCGTTTGGCTGGGGGGACGCCTGAGAGAGAGATAGAGAGAGGAGGAGAATCTCATTTCCATATATAACGAGGCCTTTTCTGCAGGCAGCCAGGGAAACGGAAAACACAGGAAAATGGATTTATTTATGTATGGTTTTGTCAAAGATTTCCCCCAGCAGTTGAAGTCAATCCAGGAAGCCAATTATGCGTTGGATTGCGAGTGTGAGAGAGAGATTTCTTTTAATTTTATTTTGTCTTTTCAGCTCGCTGTGCCTCCATATATCCTCAGAAAGGAGGAAAAAAAGCGTCTGATGAGTTTTCGAAGTGAACCGATGGTGATGTGGAGGAGGTTAGGGCGATTCCATCATCATCACTTCTTCTTTGTGTTGGAGTTTTGTTGCTATCAAAGCAGCAGCCTTTCATCTGCTTCCTCCTTTTCTTGCGCTCGGCTCCGGGCCTGTTTCTCTGAGAGGAGCTTTGGGGTGAAAACTAACCGTCTTCCTTGCTTCTTCGCTGTAAATGTCAAGAAATTAAAAGAGAAAAAATTGCAGCAAACCAGCGAGAGAGCAGAATGACTTCACATCAGGACAACGGCGTGCAAGATGTGCAAGACGGCGGCTGTTATTCCGCCTCGCCAAGAGCCGTTTTTTTTATCAAACAGGACTAAGAAGCAAAAGAGGAGAGCGAGAGAATGAGAAATAAAGGCTTCGTATATTCTCCAGGATTGTTTTTTTCTTTTTTGCCTTTTCTAATCTGCGATGCAAAAGAATTAAAGCATGCAGCCGAGCTGTTATCTCTTGCACGCAGCACGAGAGAGAAAGAGAATAGGCGAGAGCTGAATAATGAATCAAACACACTCCAAAGCCTTATACATTTCCTATACTTCACCTTAAATATTGAGAGGCCTACTTCTCAGCCCGCTGCTCCTTTCAGGCAAACAAAAAAGTGGAAACTTTCAAGAATCGCGTGCATGAAGGACGGAGGATCTCTCCATCCTCTGTTTGTTTCTTTCCCCGGGACTCTGACTGATGTTGTTTTGCAGTTTTACACCCGGCTCGCCTGCTGACATTTTGCATAATGTGGACCGAGCGACCGCCGGCTGAGGATGATCTAAGCAGCTGGACGGCTCGTGATGAATGCCGGGAAGTCGCAGCGGGGGGCGGCTGATGGATCGGCAGGGGGAGCGGCTCCGGCTCGGGGCGGAGACGTCAGGAGGAGTTTAAAAAGTGTGAACTTAATCAAGTTTCCTGTATTTAGATCAGCGGCTCTGTGTGCTTCGTGCTCGTCGGGGCATCTGTCTTCGTGGCAGCAGTGAGCAGGAGTGTGTGATGATGTGTGAGATGCAGATGTATCAGGAGGGAAGCGGGGCAGCAGGCTGCAGATGCACAGGGTCTACATTTCATGCTGCACGGCTGGCAGGTGGCGAGAGAGGCCGAGCTCACGGCGAGCACCGGGCCCGTTCGACGGGTCCAGAAGAGATTCCTCCTCGACGGTCCAGTCGCTGAAGCGACGTGACGTTCACACTGAGCGAACTCAAACCCAAGACGCTGCACCTCTCCAGCAAATGGAAATGGTCTCCATGTGTTATCCAGGTCACATGATATCTCTGAGGGCGTTGAAGGTAAACGGACTTGCTGTTGAAGTACAGCACTGCGGGCTGGTACTGAACAGTATTTAGACCCATTCAGCACAGATTCAGCCTGATTATTGTCACGTCCTCAAAACCCTGGAAGCCGAGATCGCAGCCCGTCATCACCAGAAAAATGTACCTATAGGTCGTCTGTGCAAGTAGGTTATTATGACACATATTTATATTTATTCTTAGGCTCTAGTTGTCTTAGTCAGTATGACGGGAGCAAAGGAGGAGGTCAGGTGACGCAGTAAAAAGATGCAGGAAGTCTGCAAATGGAGGCTGCTGTTTGTGCTCCAGCTTATTTTAACTTCCTTAACGTAGTGAAGTAACAGTAATTATACACTTATTTTAGCCAAACGATGATCTCTTCCTCAACCAAACCGAGTGGTTTTGGTGCCTGAACCGAAGCAGCCTGACTTCGTTCGGCTGGCTGAGGTGTGCTCTCTGTGATCACTGACCTTCGTTCAGAGTGAAATTAGAGCCATCCATTACACATCAAAGCTACAGCCGTGAAGGAAATGCGTTTCATTTCATAAAGTGCGTTAGGTGTGTTTACCTGCAGAGACGGGTTTCACATGGCACGCACAGCGGCGCCACCAGGACACATCCGCTAACATGAAGCTGAACGTCACGCGGCTTCTGGTCCAGAGCAGGAAAAGAAAGTTCTGCAAGTGTGAGCGTGACTTTAAGCCGGCCGCGAGTCTGCCGCAGTTTAACGTTAATATGAATAAATCTGGCAGGTTGAGTGTGAGCCTAAATGCCTCGTTCAGACAGATGTGTCTTTGCGGCGCTCCGAGGCTCCGCGGGCGGTTTTCAGTGAAAAACTGTGAACTTAATGGCGCTGCCTGGTTGAAGAATGGTTGATAACGGTCGGAGGAGGTAAGAGCTGATGCAGTGGCACCTAAAGCTGCTGCTGTTTAACATATGGCTAGGTGCTAATGGAGCCCTCCAGACGCTCCTGTCTGCATTGTTAAGTGCCAGCAGTGAACTTCCAGCCAGCAGCAGCGACGTGAGACTTCACAGCTTCCCGGAGAAGATAATCTGATGTTAATTACCGCGGGGTGCCAATAAATCACTCACAATCATGTCATAAACATGAAGGGGCCCTTCATGCATCATTATAACTTCACGGAGACGAGCCAGTGCGAGCCTTTCGCCGTGGCACCCGCCGCTTTCCCTTCATTATCCCGCCCCCATCATTCCCTCACATGACAGCGAGGGTTTTTCTCTAACAGCCTCCGTCACGTCTTTCTTCACATTTCCTCTCGTCGCTGATGTCAAATCACAAAGAGCCTCCTGACTGAGCCGCGGCTCGGCACACAGCTCCTTAAAGCAGCCTGAATGTGGGCAGGAGGACAGAGGCTGGAGGTGATTATACACTTCTCTGCTCTTCATTAGAATCGATCACTTCATCGATGAATTCAGAAACATTTTATGAAGAGATTAATTCAATTTGCATCTAAATTATCCATCCATCGACTTTCTGGATGCTCTTTAAGCGTTTCAGGGTTGCGGGACGCTCTCCCAGCATGCACTGGGTGAGTCTTTCACAGAGAAGAAGAAGCCTGGTGTTAAGGTAGTAGTTAGTTTAAATGCCTTTAAACATGAAACGACTGAGGCCGCCTCCTGAAAGTCAAGGACCCCACATCAGCTGAAGAAGTCCTCCCTCAGAATCTGAAACCAGCACACGATTCACATCACATTTTTACAGCATGACAGGTCATGTTATTATGAATTTTAACTTAAAAATTAAATTAGATTTAGTTCTGAGCAGCTGCCGGTTCAAAAGGGTGAAGGCCTTGAATGTTATAGTATTTATATGATTTTATCCAACTGACAAAATCTCAGCAGAAGGTTCATTTCAGACGTTTGTATCACAGATTGTAGATAACTGAGCAAGCTCCAGCTGCAGAGGATCATGTGATCTGACTGAGAGTGCCAGAAAAAGTGAACTTAAGAATGAGCTAAATCTAAATCCCTGAGCTTTCAGCCGTATCACCTGGTCTTCGTGCTCAGGAGGTGCTCTGACTGTGGCTGATGAATGTGACTCCACTGGGAAGCTTCAGTAAAACACAGAGAAAAATCCAGTGTTTAAATGTGCAGGAGGAGCTGTTTTAATGTCAGGGTTTTAATCTTTCCTCCTCCTCCTCTTTCTTCTTCTGTGTTTCTTTAATTGTGCTTGCGCTCGGGACTCTCTCTGCGTCTGGACCTCCAGAGGCCATCCTGGAAACGTGAAGGTCAAATAAAAAACACTAAATGAAATCAAAAGAATTCCCCTCTCTCCCTCCTCCCTCCTGTGAATCTCCATATCTAATGAGCGTGGAGGTGACTCTAACGACCTGGCCGCGGTAACAGCCAGCCAATTAGAGCGTCCGAGGAAGACGAGCAGTCCCTGTGTGTCCTCCATCTGAACATCTGGTTCGAATCTGCGTCCGCCTGCTGTACTGTTGACCGTGCTGACGGGTCTATTAGGAGCACCGCGAGCGTGTGTGTGTGTGTGTGTTTGAGCCGATACAGGAAGTGACACGGCAGCAGCAGGTACACAGGCGCTCCCAGAGCAGCCGTCCAAACCGATCAAACGCAAACTGAAGTAACCGTGAACGCCGGCAGATTCGTGTTCAGGGACTCGATCAGCGGCCGATGATGACGCCGGCTGACTTCCAACATGGCTGCCAGAGGGCGAGCTGTTGGACGCTGCCTGGGAGCGAAGAGCCGGTGCGATACCTTCATTCAGCCACTTTATCATAACAAAGATTCATCTAAGATCAGAGTTTCGCTAAACTGGGTTTAAAATGAGTAAAGCCAGATTTAAATTAAGCTCTGAGGCACAAATTAAAAACTAATCTGTGTTCAGCAAGTCAACATGGAGACGTTTGCTCACCCAAATTCCAGTAAATAAATAAGTATGTAACAAATCTGCCTGCTGTTCAGACCTATTCAGTATGAAAGAGGGGAACCCGGTAACGTCTGGCTGCTTTGTGTTCCTCAACGCGACGCTACATCCTCTGCTAGCCAGCTGAAATCTGAGTTAGCCGACTCAGGATGGCTGAACTCAAAGAACAGCAGCTGACAGACTGCTCCGACTCAAAGTTAAACCTCCTCGAGTGCAAGCTTAAAGTTAGTACTGGATCACATTTCAAATTGGTGCAAAGTCCTTCTTAACTTTAAGCTGGTTCTAAAGTTTGGTGCAGCGTAATTTAAAGTTCAGCCATTTGATTGGTTTTAAAAATGACAGCCCGCCCTTCGAGTCAATCTGATGCCATTTTAACATAAAATGTGAACTTTCAGGAAGTTTATTACACGATCGAGTCACATCCACGATTTGACTCTAGCTTAAACCTTAATTAGCAGTTAAGAAGTAGTTTTAAAAGCACCTTTTCTTTTCATGTTCATCACTGGTCATCCTGCTCAAAACAGTGAAGAAAATGCAGAAAAATGAGGAATAATACACTTAAATAATGTCAGATTTCTCTGTGGACATGATGTTCACAT
>JBBMOE010000036.1:318067-553067 GCA_037975065.1 Chaetodon trifasciatus | reverse complement strand
AGACAAGCAGAGGAAATGTGATCGCTGTCGGCTGTTTGTTTTTTTTTTTTTTACCTCCAGCTTCGTCCCTGAGAAGCTTTGTATGAAATTCGGCTACAGAGGAAAAACACATGAGATTCTGTTTGTCCAGCTGAAGTCTCGACCTCCAGTCGGTGGTGTCACTCAGCTCTTCCTCCGTCATCTGCAGCCTTCACACGGACGGTCGGTCGAGCGGCGGTTGACTTTTGTTTCTGATTGGATGATTCGTATCGGTAACATGTCTGTGCTGACTGGCGGCATCGCGGACGTTCATCATTCTTCAGACTTCTGCTGAACTGAGTTTCTTTGCACGTTTGAAACGTTCAGATATTTCCATCCAAAGATCATTTGAGCCGTTCATTTTCTGGAGCAGCTTTATTTCTTCCTCCCTCTCCGCAGCACAGCTGGACCGAGTACTTTTTCCAAACTTTCCTCTCCCAGTCTGTGTTGTTTTTTTTTTTTTAAAGACACACTCACATAAAGAATGAGCAAACTTTGATCTCGGCAGGTCTGGTCCCTCTTCCTCCCCGCTGGCTGTAGATGCTGCAGAGAGGAAGAACAAAGACCGATGGGACATCAGGGTCGAGAGAGAGAGAAAGAGAGAGAGGGAGGGAAGAGATGCAGGTAGGAGAGTTTCAGGAGGATGAAGAGAAGAAGTGGGCAAGGAACAAAAGTAAGGAAGAACAAAGGATGAAAGACAGATGGACATGAGACGCAAGAAATGTGGAGTAGATGCAGAAAACAGAAATTAGCGGATGAAAGGAGGCGGAATAAAGGAGACAAAGGATGGACGGATGGAGGACGAGGACGCCCCTGGTTTGCTGTTTCAACACACGTACGCTCCTGCAGTCATCTGGAGGTTAGACTGAAATGCTTTTTAGTACTTTTCTGTATCATTTTCTGTCATTTAATGAGTTTCTGCGTCTAAGAGAGAAGTCAGAGCGAAGTGACTGTCAGACTGTTTGTTTTAATTCAGGGAAAACACGACGGCTTTTATTACCGACTTCAGCTGTCAAGGTCGCACCAGTCCGACACTCAAAGACCCCGAACGCTGCGGGAAAAGAAACTGAAAGGATTTTAGTCTAATTTCGACCAAAACACTCTCACAATGATGCCCGTGGAGGACTTTCATGTTGTGCTTTTGATGTTTGTGCTTCAGTGCTGTCAGATCTGTCGTTTTTAGCACCGTTAATGAACCCGTTACGCAGACGACTTCACCTTTAACCCCCGAAACACCACAAAATTTAATGTTTAAAGTTCATTCTCGACCTTTGAAGCTGGAGCTGAGGAAACAGTCTCACCACAGTTTAGTTTCTGCTCCGGAGGATTTGATCATATCACAGAAGCCTTCAGCAGATGAACTTCGTCAGACAGTTGTTGATGCTCCAGTTTCTGTTTTCTTGAGCTCTTTCAGGACTTCTTGTGCCTGTGGGCTCAAAAACAAACTGATGAAGATCGTTTGATGATTGAAAGCTCCAGATCATCAACTGAAAGGACCTCATGGTGAGACTAAAATAGATTTTTTTCTACTTATCTCCATGTGGCAGCTGCAGTTTGGTTAAACATTTGGGTTAGAGGTCTCTTTCCGTCATCGAGGAGGGTCGAGTCTCGGCCAGCTGGACGTGAAGTCGTTTCTTCGCTTCAGTTCTTCAGTCCTGTGTATTGAACCTCTGGGTCGTTATCACGGTCGTTGAATTTGGGTAAAGTCAAGCTGCTGGATTGTGACCAAAGGCTGGACCTCCACACACTCCTTCACTACATGAACTTTGAATTTGGACATCAGAAACGACCTCCAGAACCTTCCGATATCATGTAAATCTGCTAAATGTAGGTGCATTTTGTCTAAAGCTTTTATTTCTTGAAGATCTTCAGACTCTGATCTTGATTTCTTAACGCTGACGCCTCGTCAGTTCTAGACTCTTCCAGAGAGCTGCTAGAGGTCTACAGCAGACCTGCGTCACCTGCAGGCCTCTGAAGTCTCCTGATCTGAGCTTTTTGGCTGTTTTGTGATCCAGACTTCAAACTAAAAGAGAGGCTGCACCTCTAAGGTTTTGACTCCTGTGTTTTGGAGCTCTGAGGACGTTAAAAAGCAGCTTAAAATCCAATTTTTTAGCTTATTTCATTATGATTTTTATATTGCGTCTGTATGTCATGTCCTGGTTTTGTCTTTGGCTGATCTCATGACATCTGATCCAGAAAGATGTTGCACACAGAAACTAAACTTTCCTTCCTTCCGTCAGTATTATGCAGCTGCAGCGGCGCTCCTCCTCTCGGCAGCTGTAGATGCACTGAACCAGTTTTTCCACATGAAGTTTAGTCGGCGAAGCAGTTTTCCTCCAGAGAGCAGCATCGCCGAGCTCCAGCCTCGATGCACAGTGACGGACTCGACTTCTGTTTGAGGACTTTCTCTTTTACATTTCCAGCAGGGGAGGAAAAAAAACGTCTGTCACACTTTATTTCCTCCATTAAAAAAGGAAAAAAACCTTCTGCAAACTTCATCTCGCTGTAGAAAATGACACAAAGTCTGACAGCGAAGTTTATCTGCAGCCTTCCCGATGTTCTTTTTTCTTCTCAGTCAAATTATCTCTCTGCACAGTTTCGGCCCCTTTTCGAGACGATTTGAGAGTCCTTAGAGCTGCTTTCTGTCTGCGCGGAGCGGGAAAATATCACTGTTGAAATAAGGATGCGTTCTGATCTAAATCTCTGGTGTCGTTGGGATTTATGAGTAAACATAAAACGGGAGGGTAGTTATAATTTATCATGTTCCTCATTTTGCTCCGGCGCATGTGAATCTTCCCTTCCTGCGTTCCAGTTTTTGTGGTTTTTAGCTCTTTTTTATTGTTTAATATTTGAAAAAAATACGGACACGAATGACAGAAGAAGAGTTCGTCTAATCTGAAGACGCCTGAAGGACAGGAAGGAGATTAAAACTAATGTTCCTCGTCGTAATCGTCGTCCAAGGCTTCCTCCATCCAACAAAACCATGCTGGCCTTTCTCGCCGCATTAACAGTGAATTTCCCCTGAGATCAGGCGAAGCTGATTCATCCTGATCGCGACGTAACGTTACCTGCGCCGCTGCTCAACACGCCTGTCACACGTTGTTTTCTGCAGCCGGTCATACATGTCGCCATCAATCAGTCTGCGGCGTCGCGCCGCCATACGAGCGGGAATATGAGAGCGCATCAATCAGCCGCAGGTAGACCGTTACCGCCGGATCAAACAGGAAGACGCTGACAGTCTTCACGGCGAACACACAATCAGTTTAGAGTCGTGAGAGACAGAAAGGATCAGCGAGGAAACATGAAAACCTGCTGCCGACAAACAGATGGAGACGGAGAGGCGGCATCAAACATGTCGACTGGAGGGAAAAGTTTTTCGCTTGTGAGGCTAAAAAGTGTCAAGACGCTGCTGCTCAAAGGGGGGAGGATGCTAATCAGAGAGTCTGTACGGTGGCCAGCTCAGGACATCTGTCCTGTAGCCTGAGCTTTTCCTTCTCGTGTCATTATTGGATCACAACCACCGAGCCGTTCGCTGTTTCGTCTGCTCTGTCATGTTCAGTCGACACAGAGGAGGATATCTGCTGATAATTAACAGCTCAGAGCAGATAACACAACGTTTGTCACGTTGATCAGAGGACTGTGATTGATTTCAGAGTCGTCACGTCTTTAAGGAGACTCACAACAACGCGCACAGCCGCCATGGCATTGTCCACGCCTGTCAGCCTCTCGGTGCAGATTCAGAGCGTGGAGGCAGGCGTCGGCGGGAACAACGGCGGTCCCGTTTGAGTGACGGCAGAAAATCCCACGTGGGCGGCGACTCACAGGTCTGGGATCAGGCTGCATTTCGTTGTTTGTTTGTTGTTCGCATGCTGAGATGACGCCACGGTGAAAACGCTCAACATCGTGTTCACACATCAGCGTGCGTGCTAACATGCTAACAGCAACGTCCTCGCTAACACGGGGACAGATGGACAGGGCGAGGACGAGGCTTCGCGTGAATGTATGCTTTGTTGTCTCGATGCGTCATGATTACAGCACAACACGCAGTACATCTGTAGTACATCACTTACATTCCATGAGTCTATGCAGTACATGAAGCGCATGTGGTACATACCAAATATTACCATGTAGTACATGTAGTACGTTTCCTCTGCACCTACAACACTCTACTATCTGACGTATACATAGTATTACCAAACTTTATGAAAATAAATGTATATTCAGAACATACGCTGGCACTGCTTGTACTTATACTACATGTTCTCATTTGTACATTTGTAGTGGAGCACACGTACTGGCATTTCTAGTACATGTGGTACGTCAATTACTACATGTACTACTTTTAGTTCATCACCAAGGAGATGTATTGCATGTTGTTGTATATCTAGTTCATGTTGTACATTACTGTATATCTATGTATGTTACTTTAGTTCATGCAGTACATTTACTCTATAAAGCTGTAGTTTATCCACTGGAACACATGTAACTACACCTTGTATGTTTACTACATTTCCTTTACTATCACAACTATTAATGACTAGTATTACTACACCTGCCAGGAAACTTTGCACACAAGTTACATGTAGTACTGCAGTACAGTATACTGATGCGTATTATATGTGCTACACAGTACATGTCATATACCTGCTGTAGTATATCTGGTACATCTAAAGCATCTCATTAGTCCAAATATTAAATGAATTTCCTGGAATATGTTATAGTTCATCTAAGTTAAGATTAAGATAAGATACGGCTTTATTGATCCTCAGCGTTTGTAGAAAATAAAGTAATAATTAATGGAAGAGTAAAATAGTAACAACACAAAATACAAACTGCATGCTTATAGTTATACTGCACATCCTGTACTACTATGTATTTACAGCATGCTTCTTCTGGAACATGTAATACATGCAGTACTTCCTCTGGTACTTCCGGTACATGCAGTGTACTGCGTCCTCAGAATAAACTGATTTGTTAAACTTCTGATTTCACGACGTTCGATCGATGAGTTCGAGTGTCGCTTTGATCCAGTTTTAGTCGAGTGTCCTATTTTTCTGTGTTATTAAACAGAAACAGAAAAAGTCTGATGGTTTAACTGAAACATCATCAGCGCACGCACACACGCACACGCACGCACACACGCACACGCACACACACACACGCACACACACACACACACGCACACACGCACACGCACACACGCACACACACACGCACACACACACACACACGCACACACGCACACGCACGCACACGCACACGCACACACACACACACACACGCACACACACACACGGGCGGCTGTAAAGGAGCAGCTCTGAGTGTGTTTTCACTGTGACAGAGTTAAAAGATTGCAACGTCTCATTAATATGCCTCAACCCCCTGTGCACCCCCCCCCCCATATGATCCCCAAATGCATCCTGGGAGACAGAAGCAGCTCCAGCCACGGGCTGCGATGCTGCAAATTTATTCACTTTTGTAGGATAATTGAATTTTTCCTTCATAGTAGGCCGATTCCACAGGGGCGGAAGAGTGTGTGTGTGTGTGTGTGTGTGTGTGAGTGTGTGAGTGTGTGTGTGTGTGTGTGTGTGTGTGTGTGTGTGTGTGTGTGTGTGCGTGCGCGCTCTTTTTTTCCCTCTGCACTATTAATAATTGACTGGTTGGCGTTTCTCTCTGTGCAGATTCATTTCACCTCCTCGCTCATTCCGTCCTGCTCACATGTGATCTGCAGGTTTCTCGGTTTGTTCTCTTCCGGTCGGTTGAAGTTATTTCCAGTCGATCAACGTGGACGCGTCTGCTGCGCGGAGGGTCACTGAGTTTGGTTTACTGTCTCAGCTCGCCGTTTGATGCGCGAGCGTGTGAGTTAACTTCAGAGACAGGCGTAAACAGGAACACTTTAAACCTACAACAACATTAGCGGCTGTTTGATGCATGGAAAACAACTCTGACAGGTCTGGAAGTCCATCTGACAGCAGATCCACGGCGGAGTCACGTCTCCATCTCAGCCGAGACATTAAAGGAGGAAACCTGCCTCCTTTCAAACAATCTGGGCCTCATTACAGCCGTTTTATCCTCGTTCTAATCAGAAACATTCACGCTTCACAGCTGCACAACCACAAATGGAACTTCTGAATTTCAGAGCGAGACGCCTTACATTTATTTAATGTACGAGTCGTTTTATTCAATATGTGTACAATATCCACGCTGTTTAACCACAGGTACGACTAACGCAAGGTAAGAAATCATAATCAAGCTTTAAAAGCCACAGATAAGATTAATGAGACATTAAAATGTCATGAAACAAAATGTGAAATATTTTTGGGCTCAGCTTGGGATCACAGGGAATCATCTACAGCTACACACTGCAAACAAACTTTATCTGAATATAATATAAAATCCAGTCAGGAAGCTCAAATCATTTCATAGTTTTTCAGCACAGAGACACCCGAGAAGTCTCCCGGATAATTTAACCAAAGTGTTGTTTCTTATTGTTCAATTGTTCCTGAGGAGTTCTGCCAGTTTAATGATTCTGCACACTACAATACCCATGAGCCTCTGCTGCCGCTGCTGCTGCTGCTGCTGCTGCTGCTGCAGAGGACAGGACGGCGGCGTGAAGCGGAGCTGCAGCAACCTCCAAAATGTTTCCTGACTGCAGCCGGAAAAATAAATAATGAACATTTTGCTAATATCTGCTGCATACAAACATCCTGTGCAACGCTCCTTTTTTAACCGTGCTGACATTTTATTTCTACTGTTACAGATTTTCTATCGTACAAAACATTTTTATTATCCTTATCCCACCGTGTGCACTTCAAAAGTCTCCTCTGAGGAACTGAACCATCGCTCTGAAGAGTTTCATATTTAGATAGTTGATTTTTCATTTCTTATTAATTTTTTTTCTTACTCTTTTCTATGTCTCTTTCTTTATTCTTGTTATTACAGCCGTCTGTAACAGCATCATTTTCCTGGTGAAGGATAATCAAAGTTATATCTTATCTTATTTTATCTTATCTTAATGGTCATAGTCACTTAGTTTAACCAGAATCTGAGAGAGGATTCGTACAAACTGTTAGCTTCAGCTCAGCCTTCATGTTTTAAGCTCTGAGTGTGTTTTTCCTCCTGAAATGCACCCTGGGAGTCGTAGTTGACTTCTGGTTTTTAGCCGCAGGGTTATTATACCTTCAAACAATCGATTTCATGTCACAGATGTTTTTCTTGTGATCCGATCAGGACGGGTTGAAGAGACAGAACAGACACAGAAAATGAACTTCTAGAAATACTTCCTTATTTCGTGCACCTGTGTTAAGCTGCAGGTAACCACCGCCTCCGGCTTCATTAGCGGTTAGCCGAGCGGTGAACGTAACCCGGCCGCGGGTTAAGCAGACGCGCTGTAAAGGTGTCAGCCGCTCGCTTAGAGACAAAAACAAGAGCTTTCTATCAGGACTGTTTTCCTTTCACATCATTTACATCATGAAGGAAAAGTCTGACTGTGCAGGAGGCGGCCTGCTCTTCAACATCCTCATTCATTCAGGAAAATCTACCAACCCCAGACCGTCTGTCTGAGGCTTCTCTGCTGAGCCAGAACAGAGCAAATGTAGCGCGTCGCTAAATCTGGCAACACAAGTCCATACACATAAACATAAACGTGTCTGGAAATGAGAATCTAACACAATCGTTGGTGGACTAGTTGGTCATTAATCTCAGTAAACGAGACAAAAAGAAAAACCCTTAACCAATCAGATGCGAAGGCCGTGCTGTGGCCGGTTTGCAGTGCGAGCGCCTCCTGCATGAAATGAGCAGAGTGAGAGCTCGTCTGTGGAAAACTGAGGCAGCCAGTTTCCCTTTAAAGAGATGCAGATGTGCTGCGGCTGCCAGCTCTCAGCCCAGCCAGAGTTTGTGTATTCAGGTCAGTTTGTGCATTCAAAGCAAACACAAACCATGTTCCTCAGCATCTTTAATGACCTGTCTCACACACACACTCACACACACACACAGCGGGGTGCAGTGGTCAAATATTTATGGCCAGGAGAAGCTGCTGTGTTATTGTACTTGATATAGCTTCAGGCGCTTTCTATTGCGCTCGCTTTGGTTTGTTCTCCGCCGCCGCTCTCAAATACAAAACGCTACAAATACAAACTCTGGTTCGCTCTGTCTTCTCGGGAGCCGCGGCTCTGATCTGAGGTCTGGGAGGTTCGACCAAAACCTTCCTGTGAATCCGCCCAGGATCCGTTAATTCACCTCATGACGTGCTGGATGGATGCAGGGCAGGAGACGCAGAGGCTGATTGGACGAGGCGCAGGAAGTCTTTGTAAACACACGGGTCAGGTCGGCGCCGGCGGTGGTGATGTTGCATCACGCCGAGGCTCTGATGAAACAACGCTCGCAGCGGTAACAGTGACCCTCGGCTCAGTCACGCTGTTCAAACTTTGAGACTTTAAACTGTGGTGGATCCAACAAAGACGTCAAATACGAGGCTGAGTTTTGGGTAAAAGTGCATAAAAAATTTGATGGAATTGTGCAGCCATGAAAACATCTCCGGATGCTGGTGGACAGGAAGGAAAAAAGATGGTGGAAAAAGTTATGAGAGAAGAAGAAAAGCAGGAAAGAAGGAGAAAAGTCCTGGATATGAGGGCTTCAGCTCTAATGATGACGAAGGAAGCAGGAAGTAAGAAAAGGAAGGAAGGAAGGAAAGACTCCAACATGGCCGACCAGCCGTCCACTGGGCTGGGACAGAAGTCCTCCTCTCGTCTTTCCTCCTCCGCCCTGAGACGCGGTTGGACACGGCGGAGATGGCGGTTTGCTTCTCCTTCTGCTTCCAGAGTCTGAATCCATTTTGGATTTGGAAGACGAGCGAGGACGGAAGGAGTGGTTGTCTGTCTAATAACTCTCTGCATGAGGCAGGAGGAGGGGGGTCGCTCTCACTTCTGAAGGCATCAAATGTTGATGTTTGAAAGAAAAAAACAAACGATTTTCATCTTCATCGCTCTCTCCTGCTAATTAGCGAAAGAACGGATGACATTTAAAAATCTATAATTCTCTTTTTTTTAATTTTCCCTCCGACTTTCAGATAAATCTGTGTCTCCTTTTCCTTCATTTTCTGCCAAAACCGACTCCTCTTCCCCCCCTTTTTCCCGTCTTCTTCTCCTCCTCCACTTTCATCTCCCCCTCACCTCCCTCCATCCCTCCTCCCCTTCGTCCTCTTTCCCAGCTCTGTGTCGATTAATTAATTGCCGGCTAATTTAATTTCTCAAAAAGTAATAACTTGTTTAAGCATGAATAAAGACTGACAAGGCAAAGTTCTAATCTGCCCAAAGTTTAATTAGAGCCGGCAAGGTTTCCACACAGAGCCAGACTGGGGGGTCAGAGAGAGGGACAGAAATACAAAACCGGGGAGACAGAGATGGACTGATGGACGGAGAGGAGACAAAGGACGGAGGGATGGAAGCAGGAAACAAAGAGGAAGAAAAACACCACATTTCCTCTTGATTTTAGCCTCAATGTATGCCTTCATGCTTCAGAAGGTTGTATTTTCTTCTGGAAGAAGACGCCAATCAGAGCAGCTGATGGTCAACATGGTCCTCAAACAGAGACAAGGGACACAAATTTGTATTTTTAAGTGGAAGAATTCAGCATTTTTGGGAATATTTTGCTTTCTTTCTAATGAGATCAGTCTCATGTCTGTGCGTTAAGGACACGGCTGGAAGCAGGTGTTGTTAGCCTAGCTTAGCATAAAGACTGGAAGCAAAGGGAAACAGCTAGCCTAGCTCCTAATGAAACTTGGCCCTCGGCCCCAGGCGGGCGGATGTGCTGTTTACAGGTAATAACTCCACCAGGTAACTCCACCTGAAAACACAAAGTGAGTTTTAGAGGTGCTTGCAGGTGTGTTTTTGAGCCTTGAACTAAGCCAGGCTAGCTGTTTCTCCCTGCTTCCAGTCCTTATGCTAAGCTAGGCTAACCACATCCTGACTTCCATCTCGCTGTCATTGAGAAAGAATATTGTATTATTAATTTTCACCTCCTTTGGAGCCCCAAACATAGCCACATGGTCCTGAACACTTGATTCTGATTGGCTGGAAGGGTCCCACACTCATTGGTTGTATTAAAACGGTGTGGACACTTTGTTTATGTGTAGCTTGTCGGGAATGATTTTCATCTTCCTCTTCTGTCTTCATCATCGTCTTGATTATCCTGGAAAGTTTTGTGTAATTACACACTTTCAGGTCAGGTAGCACTTTTGTAAAAGCTTGTAAAATCTTTAAAGGAGCTCAGAGCGCATCACACACTGACTGACAAACCAGGATCACACTGAGTCTCTGATGGGAAGCACGCGCCAGACAGGAGTGTGTGAGTGTGTGAGTGTGTGTGTGTGTGTGTGTGTGCGCGCATCACTGAACTGAGGATTTGTATTGAGGTGGTGTGTGACCATGAATACAGAGTCAGGTTTACTGCAGTGTGTGTTTGCATCAGTGCTCAGTGAAAACAGCCACATGTTGTTATTTGGGAGAAAGCGTCTGCAGGGACATCGTCACTCTGAGGTCACGACGCTCTGCTGGGAAGGCGGATTCCCTCCGAGCTCAGGTGTGTCCGGGTTTTGCTCATGAGTGACACTCAGGAAGAACTTGAAGTGTCGTTTGAAGCCGGCGACACATCGTACACACAATGTACGGCAGCTGAGAGGTGCCAATCCGGAGAGGGAGCTCGATAAAACAGCTGTCTTAAAGGAGCACTGACAGGCAGCGTGCTTTAAATGAGACGTGAGGACGTCGACACCTGCGATGAGAAAGTGTTTTTCCTTCAGAAGATGGCGTCTTTCTGACAGCGTGGACGTGCAGATGGCTGTGGTCTCAAAGGTACGAGAGCTTTGAGGGACAGACCTGCACTGTGTCCAACATCGTGTCCTTTTACCTGCAGAGCGAGTTCTATTTACCGTCTGCCAGACGACGCCTTTCTGCTACAGTCCCACAATGCAATGCATCGCTCTTTGCAGACAGCAAAAATCACTGTTGTGCAACAGTACAGCTGTCAGTGATGATTCATGAGTCCAGAATCTTGATTCTCACGCTCATCACAAAAACTACTGGACAGACCTCAAAGGCAGAGGTGGCAGATCAGAAAGCATGGGTTCAGGTCGATAGAGGAAAGAATACGTAATACTGTTGATTCCTCATCCTGGACGTCGTCTCCGGCCCGGTCGCCCTCGCAGGTTGTTTCTCATGAGAGCTGACTCGTCTGACTCGTCTCTGTGAGGTCGAGACAGACATTTAAGACTCCATAATCACCTGATCCGACACTGTGACCACGCAAACACGCTGAAGAACATAAATGTCACCGAGACTGATCCCACGTCGTGGTCACGGCCTCCAGGGAGTCTAAACCAGTGACATGTCTGTGAAACCAAGGTGTCCTCGTGGGCCGTCGGCGTCACCGATGATTGCGGCGGGGGAAGCGGCAGCATGTCGCTCGCTTTCTCCTGGACGTCTTTGAGCGCTGCGAGCAGTTGCACCTCCTCTCACTCCTCTATTGTTTCTATAAGATAAATTGGAGCCATTGTCACCGACAGAGAAAAGGCACTAATTGAAGGTTTTCCTGCTGCAGCTTTAACGGCAACACACACGCACACACACACACACACGCAGCTTCAAAGTAATTAAACACATTAACACTTCAAGCAGAAGCAGAAAAAAGAGGAGCTCTCTTTTGTGTACATTCGCTTCCATTTATCACCCAGGACTGAGCAGAGAGAGGGAAGCACGAGGATTTAGCATATCTCTGCGACTAAAGTGATGGAGCGGAAAAGCAGAGGAAGAAGAGGAGGAGGAGGAGGAGAAAGAGGGAGCCAATCCGCCTGGGCTCTTTACTCTAGTCGACAGCGTAAAATGTCAGATACTCATCTGGAAATTATTTTCATTTCATACCACTGACATCTTCCCGAGCGGGGACTCTGAAATCTAATTAGTTTGACCGGAAAATGGTGACCAAGGTAGCGGAGTGTATTATGCAGAGAGAGAGGCCGTCGGGGCGAGCGAGGGTCCCTGGGGTTAACTGGAACTCAGGAGTGCAGATAAGGGCTACAGGGGGAAAAACTCAGGAGGGCTACTCCATTTTAAATAGCCTTGACTAATAGAGGCAACCTTGAATTCAGCGTTCCGGCCCTCTGACAGCGCCGCCGCCGCCGAGCCTCGCCGAGGGTGCTGTGGAGAGAGCTGCAGAGATAGCTTCTCCTCCTCCAGGGGCCACAACTTTTCAAACTTCCCTTAAGTACTGAAGAGAAACCCCAAATCTCCGACCAACGCTGCCGCGACTCCCCGCGGTTCACTTTAAGGTTTAAAGCCCCCAGAGCGTCCCCGTGAGGCTGCGGTGCCATCTCAGCCTCCAGCGTGACACTTCAGACCGAGCGAACTGATGATCTAGCTGTGAAGGTTGGCATTAGCAGTAAATATGTAATTCATGTGGATACTGGACTGGAAGTGGTCAGAGGTGTGGGACACCATTTTGGGCCAACAACCAGCTTGTGGTTGCCCCCAGACTCAAAGACAAATAATAGCTGCATCCTGTAATGAGCATCGTCGTGCTTGGGCCTTAAGAACAGACTTCAGACTGATGGTTTATAACCGCTTTAAGTAAATCCAGCTAAATACCAAAAGTAAACATTAAACAATACAACCATTAAAATAATCACATTAACAATGAAGCAAATTAGAGGACGCTTTAAATCAAATGTCTTTTGCACGTATGTTTAATACACGAGGTGACAAAGTTCTGGGGAGATGGTGATGTTTGAGCCTCAGTCACTAATGAGAGTCAGCGGCAGTAAACACTGCTTTGTCAGCAGGCTTCATCAGCATCTGATCAGCCGTCATCTGCTTTGATGATGATAGCGAGCGGCGGCGGCAGCCCGCTCGTGTCCAGCACCAGAGGAAGGCCTTATTAGCCAAACCCGGTATTGATCTTACATCGTGGCCACAACCCACCCTAACCGCCCAAACTCTTCCTCCCGTCATGCTCGCCAATTAGCTCCATCTCAAACCAGAGCCAATTAGTTCTTGTGCTTAATTAGGACAAACATGACCCCCATCAGCTGAACGCTAACTCCCGTGATTAGAGCTACAGATCGCTGCGCTGAGGGCCTGAACACAGGGTCACACTCTGATTGGCCCCTGCTCTGTTTTTTTAATTAGTTATTGTTTTATATTGAGTCATACGTCGAGTGCACATTGAGGAATATTTACAGCACTGGACCCTAACCCACAAAGTTCTCTCATGCTGACAGTTTGTGTCCATACGGTCATTTAAAAAACCCAAAATATACAAAAAAAAAAAAAAAACAATGACATACTTCCATGTATATATGAAAATATCTAAACTGATTCTTGAATAGTGACCATGGCCTTTATTCACCTCTAGAGAGAGACCCAGGCCTTTATTTGAAACGGGGTTATTATATTTTTAATTTTTCCATGTTTATCATACTTTAGTAAGACATGTCCCTATTTTCTCATCTGGTCCTGTTTTAATTCACTGTTGAGGCTGTTTGCTCTACATTTCCTCCATGTTCTCCTCTCGTCACGTTAAATTCTTACATTTCTACAGCTCTAACTCCATCAGCACAGCGACAGAGTTATGGCATCTCATGCTGCCATAGTTCGCCATTCACACGTCCTGCTGCACACAAGTTTCACATTAAAAGCATTCTAGCATCTGACAGGGCAAATTTTCCTCTTTCCTGCCATGTTTTTACATACCCAGAAAACCCAATGGTGGATGTGATCATAGTGTTTGAGCCACAAACAGGCTCTTAATGTGAAAGATCTGCACACGCCGCCGCCACAGGAACACAAAGGTTTTGTTCATCCTGTTTGAAAAAGAGGCAAAGAGGAAGTAATCAGAGATGTTCTGTGTGTGAAAGGTTGTGAATATGAAGTGGCTCCTGTTGTTACTGCTAACATAAAACATAACTATGAACATGTGTGAAAGCATGAAAAGGCTAAATACATTGATTTGATCACATATATACATTTCTTTTATTATTATATCTCCATTTCTTCATCATTTATCATATTTGTCTCAGCATACGTGACTTGTCCCTTTGACACGACTTGCCTGCTTTCATTTGAGATGAGGCGGAGAGCAGACAGGCTGGAACTGAAGCAGCAGCTTGATCACATCACGCCACTACAGGCGTGTCTGAGCAGAAGGTTAGCTTCCTGTTTATCTCCTCTTACACACCTGTTCAAAGATGGCTCCCCAGAGAAAGACGCTCCACTCTGACAAGTGTCAGAGAGCTCATTTCAGCGACAAACACCAACAGGAACAGCTGCAGGAAGTACTCCGGTCTGGTAGTACTACAGTTTAAAATACTCTGTTATTACTGCAGCTGCAGCAGCCACAGAATATCGAGCACAAGAGGAATGGCTGATCTGACAATATGGTGGATGAAACACTGTCACTTAGCTTAGCCACAAAGTGTTGAACTGCTGCTGGACAGTTTTGTGGAAACCTGGTGAAACAGGTTCCCGTGGCGTCATCGTAGACACAGTCAGAGGTCAGAGGTCTCAGCTGTTGCCAAACAAAGTTTCCCTGCAGGCTGCAGTCCGGCTGAACTTCCGCTGAGCCGTCTTTCTGTTGTGGTTCTGTTGCGAGTGGAGTTTAGAGTTTGTTGAGCCCTGCAGCTCCGGGGGCGTCCGCGCTCTATAAGCCTCCTGCTGACACGACGTTCAGAGGCAAAGCACTTATTAACAGCCGCTCTGAACTCAGCAGCCTCTCACACATGACTTAACATTTTTGCAAGCACCTTGCTTTTGCATGGGAAGTGCTTAAAAACTAAAATCCACGGCAGCGGCGGCCGTGAGAATGTGGGGAGGGGGAGGAGGGAAAAAAGACGGAGCGCGGTCGCTACTCAGCACTCCGCGGGATTAGAATGTACACATCAACCCGCAAACAGACAGAAAAGCCGACTGTAGCTCCTTTTGCAAAAAGGAGGCAATGAATTTAAATTATGCATGAAGCAGAGGGCATTTTGGGAAATAAGCGCCATTCCCCGAGAGAGCCAGCGCCCCCCCCCCCGCCCCCCCCCCGCCCTCCAGTATCAANGCGCTCTATAAGCCTCCTGCTGACACGACGTTCAGAGGCAAAGCACTTATTAACAGCCGCTCTGAACTCAGCAGCCTCTCACACATGACTTAACATTTTTGCAAGCACCTTGCTTTTGCATGGGAAGTGCTTAAAAACTAAAATCCACGGCAGCGGCGGCCGTGAGAATGTGGGGAGGGGGAGGAGGGAAAAAAGACGGAGCGCGGTCGCTACTCAGCACTCCGCGGGATTAGAATGTACACATCAACCCGCAAACAGACAGAAAAGCCGACTGTAGCTCCTTTTGCAAAAAGGAGGCAATGAATTTAAATTATGCATGAAGCAGAGGGCATTTTGGGAAATAAGCGCCATTCCCCGAGAGAGCCAGCGCCCCCCCCCCCGCCCCCCTCCAGCCTCCAGTATCAAAGAACGATCTAATGTCACGCACAGAAGAAAGGTTACTTTCTGCATACGCATTGATATTTCTGCTTCCATCTCTGACCTTTTTCCATTCAGAGCTGTGATTTTTTTTAAATGCGAACTCAGCCCCGCGTCCGTCCGTCTGTCCGGTTCTGTCCGTCCGTCTGGTCAGGATTAAAGATAAAATCAGAAAAAAAGAACAATGGGAGGAAACAAGATGGCAAAGGGAAGAAATATTCACAATATTAGTCACAATACAAGTCATGAAACGTCTCTACGTCATCCGACATTGTGTCACTCCTTGTAGGTAAAGAAAAAAACACTTACAGTGTCGTTATTTTTGCCTTAATTGGCTGTTTGTGCAACATAATTAACGTTTTAACGAATCTGAGCGTGTTTTTTTTCCTCCTTTAAATCAGCTGATCCTGTTTCACGCTCAGCGCTGCCGTTTGATACGTGGTTTCCGTCTTTCAGCAACAAATTAGGCGACGTTCCCGGCACTTTGCGAACTGATAGTGACTTTAAAAATACACACTGAGCTTTAATTAATTTCCTTCAAATGGAGAGCTGTGCGTGTGGATAAAGGGATAATGACGGGTTTAATCTCGCGCTCTTGCCAGCCTGCATGCAGCTGAACTGTGACACTGTGCTCTCAGGTCTGTTGGCTTTTAGGGGACAAAAGCAGCGTTTACACAGAGACCTTTGCACACAGAAATATCAACGTCTGAGAGTGGAAACCTCGATCTGTCTCCTGTCAAAGACAATTCTATTTACAGTCAACTTTAAGTCCAAACTTTATTATCTCAAAGGAAACCGCAGCCAGGAATTAAACTCAAATCACAGAAGGCAAACAAGCATCCGCACTCGAGACAACACGAGAAAATAAACATCATAAATATGAATAAAAAAGACAAAACAGATCAAGTAAAAAACAGAGACTCCAGTTTCTGGTTGAAGAGAAGAACGTTTATCATCATTCCATGATACAACTTCCATCATCCATCCATCCATCCATCCATCTTTTCTCCACCCATTTGATTAAACAGTCTGCTTCCAACTCATCAGAATGTCTCATAAACATTGTGTAGCACCAGTCTGTCCAATCTGGAGTCCAAGTCTGGTCCAAGACCAGTAACAGTTTCCACATGGGTTCAAAAATAACCTCATGTGGAAGGAGCCTCTAGAATAAACTCCTCAGCCGGACTCGGCTCCTCGGCTTGTTTTACAGCAGATGGACGCAGTTTGAGTCTCTGGTTGAGAAAGTGGAGCATTTAGCGGCTAAACACGTTTTCCTCAGGAGACGGTGGAGACCAAAGCAGAGCTAATAGAGCAGGAGTGTTGGACTGACATTCATCAGGAGGACACAGACGCACTGTTGCTCATTGCTAACGTGTTAGCCACAACAGCTTTGTTGAGATGTCAGAGCAGTTGGTTTGTTTGCTGTTCTCCTCCCTGGTGTGTCTCTTTGAAAGGACTCTGAGAGCTTCACGTCCACTCCAGGTTACTCATCCTTCCTTTGTCTCTTTGTCTTTCTCTCTGCAGACCTCAGGCCTCTTCCCGATGTGGCCATGACTGGTAACTGCACCCACGAGTGCACCGAGTTTGGCCACTCCGACTCCTGCTGGATGCCTGGCCAGCCTTCCCCCAACCGCAAGGTGTCCAAGAACGCCCCCAAGCTGTCCACCTTTGTGCCTTACCAGGAGATGGACGGGCAGGAGCAGCTGATGGCCAACGGCAGCCCCAAGCCCCTGACGACGGAGGAGCGCGGGACAGGCAGCGGCGGCGGCGGCGGCAGTTCCAAAGTGGCCAACATGCGGTTCATGACGCCCTACAGCAGTGCCTACCCTGGGGGTGGAGACTCGTCCGGTAAAGACTGTGGGCTGGAGGAGATCCCACTGAGCCAGGCGGTGGAGTACCACTCGGCCACCACTCCGACCGGCCAGACCTCCAAGAGGGAGATCTACCTGTGAGGGCGCAGCTCTCCACCTTAAAACCTCCCCACCCCCTCCTTACTCTCCTCATCATCCCCCGTCGCTGCTCGCCGCCACCTGTCCCGCCCCCTCACTGCCGCCCCCTGTGCCTATTACTCGCTGTGCCGCAGCACCGACTCCCCTCCTCCCTTCTTTTTATAACTGCATCCACCGTACAAGGCTTTAGACCCTCGCCCGCCTCGCCCACTGCCGCCGCCGCCGCCGCCCCCTCTAGAAACCAATCAAATGTAAAATAGAATTAATTAAAATCAATTGAAGAAAACACGCGGCTCGCGCTGCTGCGGAAGGAATGTAAACTACACCACATCGTTGTGATAATTTAATGGGAAACTATTTAGCTACTCACGTATTTGAGTTGGATTTTTGTGCGTTGCTTTAGGCTATGTTACCGTGTCGGAACAGAAAAAGAAAAACACCTTCAGGGGCAGAAGGAAAAGTACATCTTGTAAATCCTACTTAAGTATACTGTGTAATGCTATCTATCCTAATTTTTTTGGGATTTGGATCAGTTTGATTTTGTGTTTCTTTATAATTTTTCTCTGTCGACTTCGGAGCCTCCGGGAAATACATTTTTGAGCCAAGTTGCATCAAATCAACCGGGCTCGTTTTTATCAGGAACAGCTTGTCATCAACGTGAGACGTTTGCAGAAATGCAGCTGTTTTGCAATCTCCGGAGTTGCTGTTGAGAACTTTTTCAGGTCTGTTCATTTTCTTGCCGTGAAGAGGTCTTTTTTCAGTGTACAGAGCTGTAAATACTACAAACAGGAAACTGCTGTGGCTGTGAGTGTGGATCCGTGGCTGTCGTGCTGTCTGGAGATCTTCATGTAACGTCGGCTTGATGGACTAAAATCCTTCGCATGTACAGAGAAGCGGCGCCGCGGCGTTTGCCGTCACACTGCAGGAACCTGGACTCTTGAGCATCACCGACGGTGCCGAGTTACAAACAGACTTTTTCTTATTTTTTTTCCTCTCCTCTACAACTTTACAACACACTTGAATTTGGGTTCACGAGGAGACAGAATCGTTCAAGGTGAACCGATACCAATTTATTCAGAAATGGCGTGAATCTGAGTTCTGAGTTTTCAGTGGATCAGCCAAAGCTGAGCATCCAAGCACCACTCATATTACTAATGCTCTCGTCAGTAGTTTACCATGAATGAAAACCAGCAGGAAATTATGTGACGGTTAAATTGATTCTCACAGAAAAGTATCAAGAAAAGTCCCATGAAAGCACATTTTGGTTTTCACATCTAGAAACGAAATTTTGTTTTTCTGATGCTAACGTGACTTCTCCACCTGTGAGTCGAGACTAAATGTTGAAGTCCCGTCAGCGCCCCCTCCAGGCTGCAGCCTTCATTGTCGAGCTGAAGCTGTTAATCGTTTAACTTTTTAAATGAAGCAAAATTAGCAAACCTGATTCGGTTCCAGCTTCGCCAACGTGAAAATTATCTGTTTTATGTGTTGCATCGTAAACTGAATATGTTTTGACTTGGACAGTTTTGGTCAGACAAAACATCACCACCGAAATTATGATATTTGACTCTACTTCTGCGTTAAGTCTGTCCTGAATGTGGCGCGACAGGAAAAGTGGAGGGGTTCGTCCTCTGGTGAGCAGGAGTGTGATCAGTGAGCGTCATGACAAGCTGCTGCTTGGATCATTTGATCCTGATAATTTGCCTGACAGTGGTGCAAGAGGAAAGATCAGATGGTCCCTGTAGTTCTTATACTTCGTCCTCTGGGGAACATGAATATTTATGGTTGATTCAATCAGAATTCGTTTTGAAGACGCTGCAGCTCGTTGAGGATTTCAGTGGAAATTTGTCCTGATGGTGGAGCGAGAAGAGAGGTCATCAAAGTCATCAGGGTTCATCCTCTGGGGAGCAGGAACATCCACACTCTGATTTGCAGTCTGGCTCGTCGGTGTTGAGATACGCTGATCACGTGCCAGACGGACGGATCAATGAATGTTATTGGTGCCACGTTACGGTGACACCACATCAGTGAGGATTAGTGCGTTTAAAGTCATCTGCATCAGCTCCTCGACACATCGGCGCAGCGGCGCTTTGACTTTGTTGTGCTGCACGTTTCCCTGCTGTGTTTTCGAGCTGGGAGGAAGAGCTCTCTGGTCAGTGCCACGTCTCGTTAGTTCCCACCTCTTTACCTCCTCAGTGTGAGGCAGAGCCGTCCGACGTTTAGCACGAGTATTTATTGAACCTGTTAGCTCTGTGCAGCTGGGGAGGTGGGCGCCGCTTCCCGCGGTGCTGCAGTCGCACAGAAATGCAGGATTAATGACACCTGCGCAGGCCTCAGTCCACTAACACCCACTCCGCACGGCGCAGCAGAGAAACTCTAATTACAGCCCGAGGCTCTGCACATTACCGGCGATAATTTGCGCCAGTAAAAGCGAGCTGGTTTGGAAGTTCATTCGTTCTGAGCCTGGTGTTAATGGCTGCTGAGGGTAATGTGAGATTTCACCTGTAGTGATGCGCCAGCTGAGACTGAGAGAGCGAGAGAGAGAGAAAATCTCCCTAACAAGTCATTTAGTCTCTGGCTGAGTTCTGAAGTCTTAAAACAAAGCGAGGAATCGGCCTGCGTGAGACCGTTTCACCTGTTTCTGCTGCAGATCAGGCTTTTTGAATCATACGACTCTTTCAACCTTCAGTCTGGACTCATGTCGATATGAAGCTTAGCAGAGACAGTCTGACCTTAAATGAACTCATGTCCACTTGCAAAATGAGGATTATTAATCATCATCCCATTTACAAAATAGACTTGATAAACCAAGAAATCATTCTGTAGAAAATAGAAAATCTCTGCTTTGTCTTTGAATGATGAATAACCTGAATGTTGCCACTGAGAACAAGAATGTAATTAGACTAAAAGAAATGACGACAAACTCAAATCTAAAACTTTTCAACAATATCTGAAGTAAGAATGTGGCAGAGAGTTCAACAATATTAATTTCATGGATCTTAAATAAATAAAAACATTTCTGATGCATTGTTTTTATCTCTGCAGCAGCCGGTGAGCGTTTTCCCTCATTATAAAGAGACATTTTTAAAAGTGTTTAGAGGACACGTCCAATGTCCTTTATTACTGTTACTGTGTGGCTGATTTTTAAACCACAGACATTTAATAACAGGAAAAGAGACGCTCGGCGCGTGCAGCGGACAACAGGCCGTGTCGAAGACGAGTCGACTGTTTTAGTCTGATGGTTTTGATCTGATGACGCCTTCATGAAGCCGATTCGTCAGTTAGTTCTTCCTGATCGTTGTGTTCAGACGGCTTCTTGTTTTCCATCGTGAGCTGAACTCATGGAGGCGGGATCGGCGTCCTCAGGACCGGCCCGCCGCCGCGTTGAGAACCACGAGTTTGATGGACAGTCACATATTTACTAACCGGGAATCAAACTTTGCTCTTCTTACTGTACAAATCTGCCTCCTTTCGTCTCGTTTGATAAACTAACTTATTCATTTGGAGAAACTTCCTGAAACAAAGAAGCTGCAGCAGGAAGCAGCGGGATGATCTCAGCCCTCGCCGGCTGAAGATGAGACTAAATGACTTGTCATTTGTTTTTTTACAGCACGTGTGATGTGAACATCCACCCCCCAGAATCACAGAGGGAACATCAAAGCGCCGCCGCCGGGCCGCGACGCCTCCCAAGTCTAAGCAGGCAGCAAAACGAGGTCGTCCGCGGGTCGCAGAGGGGTCGCGATACCTCCTTTTATTAGGCGAACAATCGCTGATCGGACCGCTTCTTCCCCTCGTTTTCTGTTTTTGATGTCGTGCTCCGCCATCTCAACTCTGCCGCTTAATTGGTTTTTATTGTACATACATTTGTTTTTGATGTGTGGAAGCACGTGTGTGTGTGTGTGTGTGTGTGTGTGTGTGTGTGTGTGTGAGACTGTTAACGTGATTCAAAACGCTTCGCTCTCTGAGGGTGATTTGATTTATTGTGGACGTATCTGCCTGTTTAGCCACACACACACACACACACACACACACACACACACACACACACACACACACAGAGTATTCCCCTGCAGATAAATCAACCATCATTCAACCGACGTTCAACCCTCCCAGTGACAGAGATTTAGAGTTCACGGGCGCCGCCGCGGTCCCTCGCGCTCCCCGTCTTCCTCTGGTGATTTAGCGCCGGCGCTCAGAGTTCTGATTGATTATTTACAGACCCAACATGGAGGTCCACATCGACTCTCCTCCTTCCTTTTCCCCTTATCACACTTCACAGTTTCATCGTAAACAAGTCATTTTTTTGCCTCTCCATGATGGCCGCCGGCCGACCGGCCGGCCGCTGCTCTCCCAGGTGGCCGGTGTGTTGTGCTGTCGAAGGCAAAGATAGAGGAGAGAGGTCGGAGTCGTGAAGTGCCCGTTTAACCTCAGCTCTTTGGCACCAATTAACCCCAGAAGAAGAAAAGCAACCTGCGCTGACCCCTGATGACTTTTGCTGACCTCTGGCGTTGCTGTTGCCTTCACCTCACTGTGTGTGTGTGTGTGTGTGTGTGTGTGTGTGTGTGTGTGTGTGTGCGCGCCAACAATAAGAAAACGAGTAACCACATACACTACATGGCCAAAAGTATGTGGACAGTTGGCCTCTTCACCTGTGCGCAGAAGCTGAACGTGTTTCTGTAACCGTGTTGTTCTGGTTCCAGTCTTTCCAGTTGAAGCTGCTTCAGGGAGACCAGAGCTTCAGCTGGAGTTCCAGCTCGTCTCGAAGGTGCTGGATGGGGTGGAGGTATGTGGAGTGAAGTGCAGTGCAGTGGACGGACGGGGCTGACCAAAGACTTTTGGCCATGTGGTTTATTTCAACGGCGAGTTTTCAACAAATTGTGCTTCACATGTGAAAGTAGATAAATATGACAGAAAGACGTCAGCAGCCTCAGCACAGAGTGTGTAATCCTCTCCTTTAAGTAATCAGATTACATCATTTTAGAGGAATTTATTACCATCTGGATTAACAAGTGAAAAAAAAAAAAAGGAAAACTGTTGTAAAATTTGTAAAATTCTACAGTTTCCTCTCGACCTTATGGTTAAAAACAGTTTTGATTTCCAGTCACGTGTCTACGCAGCAGTGTGTGTGTGTGTGTGTGTGTGTGTGTGTGTGTGTGTGTGTGTGTGTGTGTGTGTGTGTGTGTGTGTGTGTGTGTGTGTGTGCGCATAGAGATGATCCCAAGCTTTTTGGTCTTGAGGCTTCCTGTCAGACTACAAACACTTCCTGCTCCCTGGAGGAACACCCTATACACCCCCCCATCCCCACTGACACCCACTACCCATCAACCCCCAGGAGAGCTGCTGTCACACACACTGACAGTCTCGGTGAGTGTGTGTGTGTTCAGCAGGTGTCTCTGCATGCAGAGCGTCCACCTCTCGTCCTGCTGCCTTCAATTCACTTTCAGATCCGCTTCAGTGACACATATATATATATATGTATATATATATGTGTGTGTATATATATATACACGTATATGTATATGTATGTATTTCTGACATCACCATAGTACTGAGACCACACATGAATATTCCAGAGAGAAAACAGCCAATGAGAACAGGCCGCCGCTCCTCCTCTCTTTGAGTCGTCCAGCAGGTCTTCACGTGATTTATCACCTTTAAATATTTGAGGGGAAGCTCTGATGAGGAGTCAGAGTGTCTGTCAGCGCGACTCTGAACCGTCTGAGCTCCACTTCAAACACACGGCGCGATGCGCGTCCTTCACTAATGAAACGCAGTTAGTTTACCCCGAAAAAAAACCTTTGTGTATTTCTTAAAAACAGCTTCTCAGTTTTAAAATGAAGAGTTTTCCCACTAAAACACGCTGGTTTCACCTCGACTTATCATTCAGAAGGTGCACTGGTTCACTCCTCAAACACTTAATGAACTGAAATGTGTTTATTGGAAACACTGGTTTACTACTGACGGACATTATTTATGTATGAAATCTGCTGTTCTGCTTTCAGAGGAATGTTTTGTCTCCTTAAACAGACGCTGCGTCTCACATTGTTCCTTTCTGTGGCGACATCCGGCTCTTAAAGCTGCACCGACGACGGATCGGATCACTGCCACGTGAACCGTTCGCCTCCAACTCTTTTAGCTCCTGGTTTTGGTCCTGCGGCTCATTTCCTGTTTGGTTCAGTGTCCACTTCCTGCTCAGACAGACACTAGTGAAGAAAGTGGAACATCTGGCAGCTAAAGAGACATTTTCTCAGGATTTGGTGGAGACCAAACGTTGAGCTAAAAGGAGAGTCAGCGTCGGGCTGTTAGCTAACGCGTCAGAAGTGCTAACTTCTAACTTGTTGTGCTGCCTCCAAGTGGCCAAAAATAATACAAAATACAAGTTAATGCAGCTTCAAGAGGGAATTATCAACACATATTTTGCTTCTTCTCTATGAAAACAAAGATTTTTTCAAATGATTTCTCATATTTTTCATAACTTACTTCCCCCTAACAGGACACACAGTTGTGTTCTGGCCCAGTTTTTGTAGGTAAAGGTGAGGCTAAGTCACTGGCTCGTAATCATTAAGTTAATAAATGGTGGTTCAAAGTATTTCATAATTAATTAGCTGTATTTATGCGCAGAGGACACTTTGAGACGCAGCCTGTGTTTTGTACCTTCAGCCCTTCATTTTGCGTTAACGCTGATCCAGTCGTGAAACTCTTCTGCTATCTTTTTGGATCATGTTGTTGTAGCTGTGAGTTCAGCTGTTTGGTGGAATCTGCTCCTAAATGACAGTGAAACATGAATGTTTTTGGTTCCTAAGTCTGTGCAGCTTAACGAAAACTTCACTTTGTTCAAACACACAACAGGAATCGTTTTTCTTCAGTGTTTCCCCTCGACTCCTCACTCTGTCAGCAACATGGTGACTCAGTGAATCATCTTTTCTCTTCTCTCTGTCCACTAATATTCAGTCTGGAACAAGTTTCTTCCTCTCATGTCAGCGTTGTTTTTGTCTTTGGGACTTTTGCGTCGCAGAAACTGGACGCAGCTTTCGTCCAATCAAATACGAGTGAAACGATGACAAACTCAACAGGAGTAAACGTTTGTGTTTTTTAAGACACGTCCACGATCTGTAAAGACTCACATGTCAATTTGTCGCCTGCAGCTGATTTAACACAAATGAAACTGCACATATTTACAGCAGCAAATGTCTTAAATTTCTCATCTACGGCCATTTTCTAACAAAAAATCTACTTTGTGAGTGTTGACTTCAAACAGATGTAACATGGTTATAAATCTGTTTCGACTCAAAGTACTGAGACGACGTCACTGGCGAGCGTTTGCGTCCAGTAAGATGGAGGACTGACAGGAAACAGTCCTTTGCATTTCATGTAATTTCTCGTCTTTCAATAGACTCTCGCTGGAAAAACTCTCAGAAAACAAAAAGTTTTCTGAAATGAATTTACAGCCTCAAAGCCGATTAACCCTGATGACATCACTGTGATGTCATCAGGGTTCATTTCCACGGCTTCAGCTCCTCCAGAGGCACAAAGGATTGGTCCTCACGGGCTGAGCGGTCACACCTGTGGTGACTTAATTGACTGTGACAGGTAAAATGTGCAGCGTGCTCCTTGAATAAAACATGAAGCTGCCGCGGCCTCGACGCCGTGATGGAGCGCCGCCTCCTGATATCCAAACTGACTGACGTCTCTGAGGCTGAGAGCCGCGAGTCATTTTCGGCTAAAACTTCAGCTTCCATTGATGTTTCCAACAACAGCTCATGTGACCAAACTCTTTGTGGACGCGTCTTTGCTGCACGTCTGCTGCTTTCAGTTTGACTTTCAGGATCTTCGCTCGCTTACTCTAATTTGATCGGCGCAAAAGTCCGAAGCTTAAAACCGAGCGGCGGCACGAGAGCGGCAGACTTGTTCCGATCATGTGATGAAGTTCGGGGTGTTTTGCTGTTTTTTGGTTGTGTATTATACTAAGGCTGAAGCCCCCGAAGACGAGGCTTCAGCTGAGCATGAAACAAGCCAACTTTATAAATATTATACATTTTCGTTGTTGTCGCAGTTGTTTTATCAATGTTATGGAATCAACACTGCTATAGACATACTGTATGAATATAAATGGTCGTTGCTGTTTTTTACCAGACGCGGCGGTGTACATGATGTTTTCTGAGCGGGCAGACTGGACTCTGTGTTTTCTCTTTCTTTACTCCATCATAACTGGAAAACTGGTTCTTCACAGAATCTGACAGTCGGACGGTGACGTCAGCGGCGACAAGCTAAACCCCAAACAGGAAGTCTCTCACACTCAATTACGGAAGCTGAGAGTGGCCGTCGATGCTAACGCTAATTTTAGGGGAGTTATCTCGTGATCGTGACTTATCTCAATGACAAGATTATGGTTTGATTTCCCAGAATACGAGACAAAAAGCATCAAAAATACCACAAATCCACAAAAACTGAACTTCCTGACAGCTGTTCATGGACATGTTCGCAATTCTATTTGTACAACACTGACATAGTTCTTATTTTAAAAAACATAAAATGATCAAATTGATAATCACGTCGTGGTCATGAGATAATGTTTGAGATCTTTAGATAAAGAAATGACCTCATTATCTCACATTAATAGTCTAACATGTTGAGTGAATATATTACAGACTTTGTGAGGGAATGCTGTGAAACCTTCAGACGACAAGATGTTTGTTATTTTTCAAAAAAAAAATAATAATAATAATAATTATGGAGCTCCAAAAACAAACAAAAAAAGAACTTCTGGGCTCCATAAGATTCCATTTTGAGAAAATTTGTAATCAATTCGGAGATATTAACGGCTTTAAAACAATCAGCCTGTAAAAGTTAAATACGACAAAGTCTTAAAGCTTGTTGTTGTTGGTGCAGATGATGATTAATAATCAGGGTAACGACACACGAGCGCCTTGATTTTCTCCCAAAGTCAGATAAATTTGTAATTGTCGTGAAATGATGTTTAATATCTTGAGATAATTTTGCTGCATTCTTGGAGGCAACGCACCTAAAAAATGGCGGCTCCGAGCTTCCGTACATCAAAGATGGAGTGAAAAACGTCTTTTTTTTTTTTTTTTTAAAACTAGAATAAGAAAACAGCAGGACAGAGCTGCCGAATCACTTTGTCTTTACAGGAAGTCCACGTTTGTAGCCTAATTGTTGGTTGGTTATATTTATATAGGAACAATGCTAGTGATGCCTTGTTTTTTGTACAGTTTTATGTACATGGAAGTGTAGGTTTTTAAAAAATGAAGTTAAAAAAATATATATATTCAAACAATGTGAAGGAAATCTGATCTTGAATCTGTAGGATTATATTGTCTAAAGTACCGTAGGCTCTATTAAATGTAGGAGTGATGATTCAGGCTCAGAGCGGAGGACGACGGCGTCTCTCCTCCAATCGTCCACCGGCTTTACCGCTTTCCGTTCTCTCATGTCCGTCCAGGCTGAGTCTGAAGACAAGCTGAACATTTCTTCTTTTTCTTTGTTTCGTTGTTTTTTTCGGTCTTTTACTTTTCTCGGAGGAAGTTGGGTGACGTGTTCGTTTGAGCCTCATCTGTTCTCTTTTGATCAGCATCCGCATGTTTGAACCTTAAAAAATGTGGTCTTTTATTTTTGCTGAGCAAATCAAAGAAATGATATCTTGTAATTACTCCTTCCTTATAGCTTTACAATAAAATACATTCAGTCAAAGAAAGACGATGGCTGTCGCTCTGTCTTTGTTGCTCTTGCAGGTGTGAGTCGGGACTAGAACTTTCCAGGCTTCCATCCACTGACTTCACCTTTAGCTCATGTTTCGTTGTTGAAAACATCAAACAAATGAGCTCGCAAGCTGCAAATTGGCCGATGCACCATTTACCATATTACTCTATTATCTTTAAACCCTTTGTCTCTGAACTTTGGCCACACATGAAGAAAATCCAAACCAGCCTGACGCCTGTTTTGGTTCCTGGCGTCCACACCTGTCGGGTCCGGCTGTGATCCGGCTTCTTTCGCTCAGTCCGAACCCGCTGTTGGAGGCTGAAAGTGACGCTGCTACGTCTGCTGGTCCTCTTCCTTGTCTGTAATCCAAAACTTGGATTTTCTCATCTACTGGGCAGAACTTGAAGAGCTTTCACCAGGTGAAACCAACAGTTTGAGCTATTTTATTGGCTAAATTTAAAGACGCTAAGCTAAGACCCTAATCCACGACTTCCCCCTGCAGCGCCCGATTAGCAACCTGAGACGTAAGATGAAATTTCAGCTAATCTTTCTAAACAGAAGCACAAACACAGGTAACAAACTAATAAGCTAAATCATCAGACGGCCAATGGGCTCTGAGATTTCAGCCCACGTGTTACCTGCATGCAACCAAAGCCGCTCAAACGTGATTGGTCAAAAGCACAAATGAACTACTCTAACAGCTCTAACCTGCAGACTGTGAGGAGCACCTCAGGTCATTAAAACCTCCAGAAAATTCCCAGAATTCCCGCCTGAGGACGCGACCCGTGTCCTCCTCGGAGGGAAACGCAGCCCCTCCCCATCGCCGCCCAAAGTGTTCCCGGCTGGGAGCGACTTACGGCCTCCTCAGCGCCGCTCCTCCTGATGTTCCTAAGGAGCCGTGAACGCCTCGCCTCTGCTCCTTCGCCATTATTGGATTCCACTCCAGGAAATTGACTCGTGAATCCTCAAGTCGCAGTGTGTCGTGCCCTAAAGCGAGACGCCACCCAATCACATTTCAATAAAAACAAACCCCGTACGCAGCTGCCGTGCGTGAGGGATATCAAACGCACTCAGAGGAAGGCGCTCATGACACTGTGCTTATAGCGCTGTTGCATCGCATTACAGCAGTAAATTGAAATTCGGGGCGAAATGATTAAATTCATTGCCACACAATATTTCTGGGAACAACAAAAAGAAAATATTATCACAGCTTGTTTTGAAGAGGATGACACAGTTGCAGCAGGTTGCTTTTCTCTGCCGTCTTTTCCCCAAAGATTTCATCACTTTACCCCATTTCTCCTCTTCTGCTTTTTTATTGCGGCTGTTTGTCTTCACGCTCCTCCTCTCCGCTCCCCTTCTTTCACTTTGTTTTATCTTAACTCCTCCCTCCTTCAGGGCCTCCTTCCTACCTTTGTGTCTCCTTTCCTTCCTCGTCCTTTCCTCGGTTTTTCTCTTCCCGGCCTCCTCTGTCCCTCCATCTCTCTTTGTCCCATCTCTGTCGTCCTTTTGTCTTGTCCTCTTTCTCCTCCTTACTCCTTTGCTCACCGCCTCCTTTTCTTCCTTTGTCTTCCTGGCCTCCTTTATTTCTTTCATCTGAATCCCTCCATCCCTCAGTCCTGTTTTCCTCCTCCTTCCTCCTCTTCTCCAGCATTTTCTCCATTGCTTGCCTCCTCACTTTTTAAAGATTTCTTTCCATCCTTCCTCACTCCTTTATCCTCCTATCTCCCTTTTCTTCTTCCTCCTCTGCCTCCTTCTTTCCTATCACTTATTTCATCAGCTTTCAGTCTGCATTTCCTCCCATGTTTCCTTCTTTCCTTCCTCTTCACAGCACGTGTTCCCTTGCTTGCCTCCTCCCTTGTGTAACCTGTCCTTCCTCTCCTCCCTCCATTTTTCCTTACTTCTGTCTTCCATCCCAACTCCTCTTCCCTTCAGTCCTTTCTTTCTCTTCCTCACCCCTTTTTCTTCCTTCAGTGCTTCGCCTCTTGTTTCCTTCTTTCCTTCTTTTACTACACACACTTGTTCCCTTGCTCTCTGTCCATTCATCCATCTTCTCTTCTTTCCTCTTTCCTTTCACCTTGTTTTATCCCTTCCTCCTCTTTACCTGCACTTGTTCACTTACCTCGTCTCCTCCTCTCTCCTTAGATTTCTTTTTCTTTCTGCTGTCTTCCTCTTCCTTCCTCCTGCAGTCATTGCTTCCTCTCTCGCCTCCGTCCTTCCTTCCTCCTCTGCAACAGCACTCGCTCCCCCGCTCGCTCCCTCCATCCTGCCTCTTTCCTCCTTTCTCTCCTTCCTCCCCCTCTCTCTGTGGTTACTGTGGAAGCGGGAATGTAAAGCGAGCCTAAAACAGGAAGCAGATGATAATATAATAATGCAAGATGAAACTGTATTGATTCCTGGCGTTGAAATCAGGTCGCAGCAGCAGCAGAGAAGAGAAGAAATCAGAGTCGAGGAATGCAGGAAGTCAAATATGCAGAAACAGCAATTTCAAGGTGATAAGGGCACATTAAGATGAATGCATGAATGATGAAATAACGCTCAGCGCGCAGTGGAAGATATTTGTATCTCTGGGAACGTTTGGATCTGCAGGAGAATTTAAATCAAGTTCAAGGACTTCTGTTTTAAAATGTATAGAGACCAAAAAAAGAAAATACAATTTCTCTTCCTGAACACTCGAGAGCTGAGATTTCTGCAGAGAAGTGGTGTTGAAATCCTCTTTCAACCCGCTTCACACTGCAGCCTGAGTTGCGGATGAAGAGGAAGACGAAGAGGAGGAGGAGGAGAGCGGTGTTATGTGGTCAGGAAATAAATTTTTGGCAGGGAGAGAAAGCGATAGAGAGCCGGGAGGACAGAGGGAGTTTTGTGTAATTGGTATTAGGCAGACTGTCAGGCAGGCGGTGGGTGGGAAGTGATGTATGGATAGGGGAGATGTTAAGGAAGTGAACAGACACGAGGAAGAGGAAGGAGGCTGAGCTCTGCCGCCGCTGCTGCCTCCAACAGCCTGTAACGATGCTAATGAGGAAGTGATGATGCAATCTGAGGCATCGCCAACGAGGAAAAGAGCAGTCCGAGCAAAAGAACATCAACTCTCAGACAAAATGCGTCAACACACTCAGAGAAGAAAACAATGCAGCCGGATTTGTTCTCATGAGAGAGGAAACTTACCTTTTCATTTGTTTTCACACAGCATGATCTTATTTTATAGTTTTTATGTTTAGGCAGCTCACACCTGCTTAACGTTGGGGACAAATTGCTGACTTTTTCACCATATTAACAAAAACCAGCCTCGGCCCTTAATCGTGTTTCAGTTGCTTAAATTTGTGCGCCCCGGCAACACGCCAGAACCCCCCGCCCACTGCGTCAGTGCATGAAATAACATGCTGTCACTCCGCTGTCAAGTTAGCAACAACAAATACGCAACGTCCAGCTAGACTTTCAAAATAAATCTCGCTGAGAAACAGTTGTAGTTTGGTTATTTTTGCGTAAAGGTCATGATTTGTGTTACTATGAGAACGTCAGTTATGTTAGTCACAGTGACGTGTTTGAAACGTCCGTTCATCCCGGCCTCCTGTCATTATCGCCCCCTGCTGGTACTGCGGCTTCATGCAGGCATGTACTTTTCACGCATCGATGAGACACAACATGCCTGACATGCTGCCCTCTGGTGGATCTGCAGGCGATTACACGCCAGTGAAAACAAAGCCGCTTACACTTGCTTCAAAACATATTTGAATATAAATTGATGATAGATTTTTAGGAGAGAGCAGCCAAAAATATTTGCTCAATTTACTGACACTGACTAAGGGAGCAGCAGTTAAAATAGATAAATTAATTTTTAATTTCAGCTCTGATTTGCTTTCAGGGCAAAATGAATCTGTGTGAATCTTTTTTGTAGAGTTCAGCTGTTGAAAAATAAATCAGTTTGAAGGTTTGGTTGAGTTCTAAAAAATTTTACTACCTTCATCATCATCACTATAATAAATAACTATAAATGGACGAGGTGACAGAGTGAGTCATTTATTAATAATAATTATAGTAATCTAATGAAAAAAAGAAAAGAAGTTGAGCGTGTTTTAGATGTTTTGTTGACGCATCCATCCAACCCGACCTCCTCCGTCTGTTCACTTCCTTTGTCACATTTCCTGCAGTTTCTCACAAATGATGTGAAGAGCGTGATGACACGAGAGGCTGAGTGGCCGAGGATGAAGAAGATGAATCTGGGTCAGACCGCGAAGACCTTGCAGATGAGTGAGTACAATAACAAACTTACTGGCTTCTGCACTCGCGAACCTTAACAGCATCATATGAGCGTGCGCGCTGTTCGTGCATCAACAGGTACATGCTGTCAGTTTCAGACTGCACTGATGAAGGCTGGTGTGCATCTGCGTCGTCTGTCGTCTGTTTGAATTCAGGCTGCACAAAAACAATGAATATTTGGTTTGGACAGAAGTCTCAGTGTGCTGTTGTTGACATACAGGACGTGTTCACCAGCAAACATGTTGTTGCTCATTTTGATTGAGCCTCTGGTTCCAAAAGATTAGACTGATTTGTTTATATTGCTGAGTAAATTCCATGAAAGCCACATGAAGTCAAGTTTTAGTGTCTTCTCCAGGTTTTGGATAGCAGTGAACCAGTTTTGGTTGTATTTTATGGCACAAAAAACTGCATTTGTACACGTTTTCACTCAACTCAAAGATGCTTTACAGCATCAATAATACAAGATAAGATAAAGAAGACGAGGTTTTAGGTAAAATGATCTCGTATCTATGTTGAATATTATTAGCTTTTCCTTTTCCTGCTCTTTTAAGGTCTTGTTCCTGAGTGCATCTTCACGCTTGTACACCTCAGCTACATGCAGTGATCGAGTGAGATTGACCAAAAATATCATCTTTTTTTTTAAATCAATAAAAGAGGGTCATCTGGCTTTTGTCAGAGGACGCTGTGCCGCATGGACGATCATCTCTGTCTCTAAAACCACGTCCTTTCCTCCCTCTGAATGTTGCATGTGTATGTGTGAATTAAAGCAGGACCTTATCGGAGCGCTCCCAGCCACAAGTGTTCCCATTGAAATGCAAGGCGTGATGTTTAATCATTATAAGCGAGATCTACGGCGGCTGGGCTAATCTCCATTTTAACATTTCACACAGCGCCTGCAGTTATGTGCCTTTTCCCTTCCTTCCTCCCTTCCGCTGAAATGACGAACAATAGCTGCTTTTTTCGCAGCGGTGAAGTGGCGGCAGAGAGAAGGCAGAGCGCTGGTCGGCGGCGTTAACAGCAGCTAACAAACTTGACCTCGGCGGGTTCATGCAAATGCGCAGTTAGAGGGAATAATGGCTGCTGCTAAAACACGACCCGCACTTGAACCAGCTTCATCCTGCAGAGGAAGAGGAGCCACCAGTCACTCTCAGAGCTGTTCAAAGACACGAAGCTCAGCCGCAGGATCATTATGCATTACACACTGCTATTTACATTAATGCATAAATTATGCCTTCATGCAGTCTGCAAGAGGAAATAAAAAACACCAGATAGCAGCAGGAAGCGCTCCTCTCTTTCCACTGAGCGATCAGGTTTTCAGTCACCTGAGGAAACTGTGGCTGCAGCTTAGTTTGCGTGGTCGTTTTCTCACTTTGTTCTTGTTTGGCTGTGCTGTCCTTTACATAATTCATAGACAGATGACAGATGTCCAATCACATGTACTGCTGTCTTCGAATGGTCTCTTTGTAATCTGATGCTTTAGAGTACATCATTCCTGTCATGAGAGCAGAACAGGAAGAGCAGAAAAATGTATTCTTGTTATTTTAATTATTCCAGATTATTATTCCAGCTCTAACTGCAACATATGAATAAATATCTCCTTAATTTTAACTCTTTTATCATTAGAGCTGCTTATATTCATGGCCTGTGCAATATGGACACAGACAAGTTACCAGAGGACAAATTCTTTCTCTCCTGCTAGCGCCAAGCAAGGAACGCCATCTGACCAGAAACTGAAATTCATTCATGCATCCTTGCAAAACATTTGAGTTTGGACCGATGGACAGCAGGTGGACAGACAGGAGAGACAGGACAGGCAGGGAGGGGGGAAACAGAAGGAAACAAAGGGGAAAAATCTGCAGCCATGACTGCCAACAGTGACTACCTAAATCGCTCCCAAAGCTAGCTGGTTTACCTGTTAGCTCTGTCGCTAATCGAACGATGGGTGAACACAGTTTACTGAGTTAGCCGGGCTAAGCTAGCTGTTAGCTAGCTGTACGATGGCTGCTGCAGGATGGGACGTGCATGTGGAGGCTTTGAGTTAAATCACCGTCATGGAGCGAGACCGGCTGGACGCACAGTCACTACTTCAATCACTTAGTAATGTAGTAATTAGCTCCTTAGAGGACGCCATATTTAAATATGACGACTTTGGAGTTTTCTCCTCTTTTGACAGAATGAAGCTGCCGACCCACAAATCCAGTTTCTCCACAACTCCCAAACCAGTTTGTCGTCACCTCAAAACGTCAAAGTTGGCTATTGTTGCTTTTACTGGGATTAGCAGCCGTAATGAGGCTACTTATTAAATTCCATATTGTAAAATCTGGAGTCCGACAAGCGTCATGCAGAAACCTTTAATTTGAGCGCACACACACACACACACACACACACACACACACACACACACACACACACACACACAGTACTGTTATACAACGTTAACATCCAAAACAAATCCCCCATAATGCATGCAGTCCAGGTAGTAGTACTACTGTCATCTGACCAGTTTGAAGTTTTCAGTACTTTTGGTTTTCTACTGTGAAAATAAACGAGCTTCGGCTCAAAGCAGTGATTCGATGGTTCACTCTGTCCTCTGCGACGTTCTGATAGGTCGAAGGTTGGTACCCGGAGGCGGGACTTAGCTCTGCAGTCTTGGACAGTACCAGACCCCCTCCTCCTCCGCCTCCTCCTCCTCCTCTTCCTCCTCCCTGGTGTCTGTGATGTTCGCGGCCTCTCTCCATCACTGTCGGCCCCGGGGCAGGCCGCTGAGGAGCCCGCTGAGGAGAGAAAACAGTGGAGGGGGTGGATGGAGGGATCAGAAGCTGGAAGGAGGGATGGATGGATGGAGGGAGGGATGGAGGGAGGGAGGGGGAGAAGGAGGGGCTGGGGTTGTTTCCCCTCAGGGCCTCCAGAGGCAGCGCTTGTATCAATCACTCGACGGGAGGAGAGTGTGATTCTGACGGATGATATCCCCCAGCAGAACGCCTCCTCCTTCACCTCCTCCCCCTCTCTCCTTCTCCCCCTCTGACCCTGCATGGATGAACTTCCCTCCTTCACTCCTCGCTCTGTCCGTCCTTCCTCTTCATTTTTCTCTCCTCTGTTCCTGCGTGAATGGACTTCAGATAATCTGCAGTTTCTCCTCCTTTGCTCTCCTTGTTGCTCCTTGGAAGGAGTCCCTCCTTCCTTCCTGGCTGCCCATTTCCTCTGTCACTTCTCCGACTTACATATCATCCATTACTTCCTCCTCTTCCCTCCTTTGCCTCCTCTTTTGTACTCTCCATCTTGTTTTCCTCTTTAATTGTATCCTTTCTTCTTTTATTTTCCTCCTCACTGGCTTTTCCCTCTCAGCCCTCCTCATCTTCTCCTCCTTAATCCATTTCTCTACTTCAGTTCCTTCTTCCTGGTGTCTTTAGTTGTTTTCTACCTCCCTCTCAGTCCTCCTCCATCTTTTGTTCCTCATGTCTCTCTTTCCCTCCCTTATCTTGTTCTCTACCATCCTTCCTCCTTACTTACTCCTTTCTCCTCCCTTTTAAGTCCCCTTTCTTTACTTTGGTGCCTACTTTCTCCTCCCTAACATTCCTGTTACCTTTCCAAGTCTTATATTTATTTTTCTCCTCCTCTTACATCCTTCTTTATTCACACTGCTGTGTCCTCCTTCTGTCCCTCCTCCCGTCCTTATCACTATGTCTTTTTGTCCTCACATCACTCTTTTCCTAATTTGCTTGCCTCCTCTTTTCCTGCTGACAAACCTCCTTCCTCCCTTTCCTCTTATACCCTACAACCCCTCGTCTCACCTCTTCCTTCTCTCCCACCCTCATTCCCTCCTTTACTCCTCACTCATCCTCTTCCCAGTCCTGAAGCCTCTTTTCCTCCTTATGTCCCTCCTTTCTTCTATTTTTCTTACTCCTCCACCCCCCTTTCTTTGCTCCTTCTTTATCACTCTCTTCCTTACCTCCATTTCTGTCTCTACTACTTTGTCCATAGTTCTCTCCTCCCTAACTTCCTTGATTGCTTCTTGTTATTCGACCCTCCTTCCTCCTCCAGTCACCTCCTTCTTCCATCCCAGTCCTTGTCCTTCTTTTCCACCTTATATCCTTCTTTCCATACTTTGCGGCCTCCTCCTTCCATCCCTCCTCCTTATTTTCCTCTCTACAGGACATCTCTCCTTTCCTCCCCAGTCTGTCCATCAGCTTTTGCCTCCTGCAGCAGGACTGTCTCTCGCCACACTGTCACCTCCTCCTCCTCTTCACTGGGCTCCCACAGCTGTCAGGTGGCTTGGTGTTTCTGGCCGAAGCGGCCACTCTGTGTCACGGTTCAGCTCTGCGGAGGAAACTGCAGGAGGAGAAGACCTGTCAAGACCAGCTCTGGGGAGGCGCAAGGTGGGGTGAGGAGGTGCTAGGCGATGTGAGAAGGCCCTCGCTGAGTGAGAAAGGATACAGCAGCGGAGCAAAAGGCAAAGGGAAGAGGCCAAGGTACAGTTTGGATGACAGCAAGGAGGAGAAGGAGGAGGCAGAGAGAACAGAGAAAACAAAATAGGAGGAGGGGTGGAGGGTAGAAATCAAAATGTAGGAGGCGTAAAAGGTGAAACAGGAGAAGAAATAAAAAAAATATGAGCGCGAGGAGAGCAAAGAAATGACCGAAAGTGAAGCGGACACAAAAAAGGAGAACAGGAAGAGAGGAGGGAAAAGAAATGAGGAGAAGAAGCCAGAGGAGGGAGAGAAGTGGAGAGTTAGTAGTAGCAAAGAGTAAAAGAAGAGGGGAGGAGATAGAGGAGATCAGCGGGGAGGTGAAACAGCAGTAAAGCTCTAATCTCTCATCTCCCAACAGCATTTCAATGGTAATGATGACACCAGCAGGAAGCTTCCACTCAGCGGGCCTCCTCCTCCTCCTCCTCCTCTTCATCTCTCTACTCTTCCTTTCTGTTTTTTCTCCCTTTCCTCTTCTCCACTCTAGTTTCTGCTCATCTAGTTCCTTCTCTCCTCCTCCTGCTCCTTGTCTCCTTTCCTCTCCACTCTTTCTCTTCACTCTTCTTGTTCCTCCCTGACCTGCTCCTGTTCTGTTTGCTCCCCCTCTCTTTCTCATACCATTACTCCCCTCATCTTCCTCCTCCTCTAGTTTCTTCTTCCCCCTCCTCTCCTTCACTATCCCTCTGTCAACCACGGTGCTCCCTTCACCAATCTTTTCTTTTTCGTCTCTACTCCTCCTCACATCTATTTCCTTACCACTCCCTGTCTTCCTTGCTCCTTTTTCTTCTCTCCTCTCCTCCATTCTCTCCTCTTTTCCAGTCATTACCTTCTTTTATCCTTGTTGCTGCTCTTCACCCTGAATCTCTTTATCATCCTGCTCTCCTCTTTCTCCCTCTCATTTCCTTCTTTCTCCTTTGCTTTCCTCCTTGTTTCATCTCCCCTTCACTCTTCCTGCATCTTAACTCTTTTCTCTCATTTCTTTTTCCCCCTGTTTTTTTCTCTTGCCACTCCTCCCTCCATAGACTTCTTCTCCTTTCCCTCATCTCCCGTTCTTTCTCCTTTACTTCCCTCTCCTTGCATTGTCTTGCTCCTCTTCTCATTTCGTCTCCACTTCTCTCCTCTTCCACCTCCACATAACAGCCCTCCTTCTTTCTCATCTTTTCCTCACTTGTTACCTCTTCTCTCCTGTTTCCTTGTCCTCCTCATTTTCTCCTTCCTTTTATCCTCTCCTTCTGTTCACTTTCCCGCTTCTCATCTCCTTCTCTTTTCTCCTGGTTCCTGTTCTCCTCTCATCGTTCTCTTTCCTCTCCTTTCATGGTCCTCTGTGGTTTCTCCTCCCTTGTTTTCTGTCCTTCCCTCTTCTCTCCTCTCCTGTTTCCTTGTCCTCGTCACCTTCTCTTTGCTTATACTGTATCATCCCCTTTCCTCCTCCTCCTCCTCCGTTCACTTTCCCACTCCTCCTCTCTTGGTTCTTCTCCTTTCCTCCTCTCCTCTCCTCCCAGGCAGCATCACCTGATGAACAAAAGCAGGAGGTGTGTTGCACTCCTCTTTCACCAGCCCAACGTTTCTCCTCTAACTCCATTTCCAAGGTAACCGGCGTCATGATCATCAGCCTTTGTCATCATCATCATCATCATCATCATCACAGCGCTAATGATGCTAATTCATAACCAGCAGTGATCTGAGACATACATCATCTGCAGCTTGACCTCGGCGGGTGAAGAGGCGTGAGGCGCGACCCCGGCTGGTCTGGCCCGCTCTGCTGACCTTCCAGACGGGCGGCGGTGGCGGCGTTGAATGTCCGGCGCGGCGGTGGGAGGTGGGCGGATGCTGGGCGGATGCCGGCGCGGCGTTGGGAGCGGCTGACCTTGGAGGAGAGGGAGGTGGAGTCCGTTGCTTCTGAGGCTCTGTGCTCCGTCAGTCTGACAGATTTGGGTTTCAGCCTGAGGGCGACGGAGTCATTCGCTTTCCATTGTTGATTTTATTGATCAGATTTGGCGTCTTTCAATCACCGCGAACAGCAGCTGCCCACGAGGAGCTAAACGCCACATGATCCGACACCAGCTTGAATTTTAATGGAGAAATTAATGCTATGTTTTCACGCCTGTCAGGCAGTCATACATCTCTCAACATGATGGTCTAAATACTGATTCCTCCATCAAAACCAAAACCACGTCAGCCCGTCTCTCAAGACCTTCTGACTTCTTGTCTGTGGCTCTCAGCTTCGAGCTCATTGGTTCCAATTCTGTCAAATCGCAGCTTTGCATAAGAGTGATACTCAGAATAAAGAATTTGGAGTATTTTAACGCCTTCACCAAACCAAAAACACAAGAGAAAAATGGATTATATAGTGTGGTTCTCTAGTGTAACATGAACCACATACATTAGCACATCTTGCTAATTAGCTTACAGCTAACAGTAGCAGCTAACATTAGCGGCTCTCTCCTGCTCTGTGCTGGAGAATTCGACATAGCGTGTATTATATTTTTATTAAAAAAACATATGAAGGTTAGTATGAATGTCTTCTTAATATACTGCACTGCAATATCAGGGCTTACTCGTGTCTTGCAGTGCAAAAATAATGCTGTGTTTTACAGGAGGCTATGGATCATCAACTGACAAGAACGCTGACATTTTAGCTGACACCTATAGCTTCTGCCTCAGTCTTTTCTGCATCATTACACGCGGCTGAGTTGGAATCACATTATGTATGGAGTGATCAAATGCATATTTAAGACCTTTTCAAGGGTTTCTCATTTTTATACTCAGCTGATGACATTAAAAAGTCAGCCAGAGGTGAAGTTTTTAACTGACTCGCAGTGTTAAATTTAGCATTGCACTCCTATGACATTGTTAGACGCATAATGGAAAAAGCATTCTTCCTCACAAAACACGACGCCTACATTACCCACAGTGCAACAACCGCCGACAGTTTGGCTTGAGATTTGGGTTTGCTATGCTAGTAGCAGCTAATAGTAGTAGCATGGATCCTGCAGCAGAGATGAGGAGCAGCTACGGAGGTCTGGTCGCTAACTCTTTGTTCCCGTAATGCTAATTAGCTAGCTTGCTATAGCTAGTACTATAAAACTGTCAGCTGTAATTTCAGCTGAACGCTTCAACATGAATAGCGGCTGCTGTCTTTTTTCTGAATTTTGACCCACAAACTACCAAAAGCAAAGGCCGACAGCGACATTAGCTGAAGGGAGATGCTAAAGGAAGGGTCAGCTCGTTCTTGGTCTTTCTATGGGATTTGTTTTTTTAAATTTAAGTATAGCATCAGATTTACAACCTCTGAAGGCAAAATCTGAATTTAATTGTGTTAATGGATAAACCCTTAAATTACAGGTCATCAAACATCGAGCTCAGAGGGAACTTTGGTGCTGATGTGTCTTCTGGTGTTTTTTTTTCCTTCAAAATCTGTTTGTGTAGATTTCTCGTCCATTACGATGATGAATCCCACCAGATTAAACGTGGACTCCGAAATCCAGTTTGACGAACACACGCCAAATCCATTTCATCATTCCGCGTCCATCCTCCACGGCTTCGCTTTATTTTCATCGGAATCCAGAGGCGACCTCAGACTTTTAGCAGGAATATGTGTGTGTGTATGTATGAGTGTGTGTGTTGGCTGAATTATGCACAGAGACAGTGTTGATCCCCATCAAGGCCAGACTTTCTTTTCTTCCAGAGGAGATGATGAACTGTCCTTATTCGCGTCTCTTCACTCTCTTTCTCTTCGGTCCTTGAAACTGGAGAAAGAATCATATTTTTCTCCTCTGATCTGTGTTTCACTCTCCACAGTATACATCAACGTTTTTCAAATTGTAATATCAGCTTTTAGTCCGATTTTCAGCCTTTCAGACGGCCACAGGTTACACTTCATTTCAGAGATGCTGCGGAGAGCTGAGGTGACCTCGCTGCTGACGAGATCTTGAGGTTGTGAGTGATGTGACGCAATCCAGTTCAGATATTCAGGATTTTCATGATCAAACATGTTGGTTATCAACCAACCAGTTACTGATGATTGTCCAATGAGAGCTGGAGGACACACCAAAGCAGAGAAGGTTAAACTGCTCGGGTTTGTTTCGGCTTGGCGAGTGTGGAACCAAAGACTTCTCTTCACCGTCTGCAGGACGCTCAGTCGCCTCAGACTTCGTCCTCCTCTGCCTCGTCTGGAGCCCGGCGGCTCTCAATGCAACATCAGCCATTGTTTTCCAACGGAGAGCGCCGCCATATGAATGTGGCTGCGGGCGTTTCACTGCTGTGACTGGAACAGACGCCCAGTAATACTGCAGCTATGTTCTATATAAATATCACAATACTTTCATCAGTGGGCCAGAAGCTCAGTCACCAGTTCCTGACTGAAATGCACAATGTAGGTCGTTCTCTGGATGCATTATTATTCTTTTTTAAATAAATAGTCCAACCATCCATCTATCCATTTTCTTCTCCTTATCTGGGTCTAAGTCATGCAGTCCAGACGTCCCTCCAACATTTTTCGGTTCCTCCTGGAGGAACCCGAGGCGTTCCCAGGCTGATGAGATAAATTGGGATCTACCCCGAGGTCTCCTGCCAGTTGGATGGGCCTGGAAAACCTCCAAGGGGAGGCACCCAGGAGGCATCCTGATCAGATGCCTGAGCCACCTCGACTGGCTCCTCTTGACACGAAGGAGCAGAGCTCCCTCCAGCTGTTGGAGCTCCTTACCCTCCTCTGTGGAGGAAACTCATTTCAGCCGCTTCTGTCCGAAATCTCAAGCAGCCGAAATGAGTTTCGTCCGAGCAGAAAAGCAGGTTTCCTCTGCAATATTCCTCAGACAGCTCAGCGACACTTGTTCTATCAGCTCAGAGCAGCTAATCAATAAACCTGTCAATCACACATCAAAGGTGACGCACAGAGATGAACCGAGCCTTTGATGAAGAAATCCAGTTACTGATAACATTTCCAAAAGCTGACGGTGAAAAAAACTAAAGAATAAAGACATTTTTTGTTAGAAAGTCATGATTTTCAGCTTCCTGCAGTCGTCGTGGAGCAAAATATGCTGAATCTCCGGAGAGTAAACAGAGAAGGCCGACGGCGCTGCAGCCACGTGAAACACTGAAAGCTCTGCTGATTTAGGAGGGAAAAGATTTACAATGCAAACCCCGGCAGCTGCATTTCTGCCGTTTCATCTCTGCACTCGCTTTCTTGTTTCTCTGCGAGGTGAAGGCAGCCGCCGCGGTTTGCAGCAGAAAGTTGTTGTGGTGGAGTTTAGGTAAAGAGAACATGCAGCAACCAAAGAAAACACAACACCGAGAGGAAACAAAAGAGGAAGAAAACAAAACCACAAACACAAAATACATGTGCAGTGCATTGATTTGTGTTTGAGCGCCTGCACGCACGCGCGCACACACACACACACACACACACACACAGCTCGTATACTCTGGAGAATCTGCAATCTGTGCCATTTTCTCCTGTAGCGAAATATTCGTATTCTGTGTGACAGCCGAGGGTGGCGGCAGAATTTATCTTCACATCCACATCTGAGCGCCTCGGCTGCCAAGCCACCGCCCGCCGCCGCCGCCGCCCGCCAAGCCTGGAAATCTGCTCTAATAAGCAGAGCTGGCTGCTGAGGCACTGCTCAGTAAATATTACTCAGTAAATATTACGCTTACCAATCAAAAACGTCACTGGTTTCAATATGACTCCCTCTAAATATCAGACTGGAGGCTGAGTTATGCCGCTGCATGCCCTTATTCATTCTCCTCATAATTAGTCATTATTCTCTCACATCCACCCAACAAGCTGACGCTCTCTGGCTGGAAGTTTCCTCTCTGCTGTGCTGAAAAATGTTTGGAAAGTTTCTTTTTGTGGCTGGAAGTTTTCTTTTTTTTCCACTCTGCTGTAGAGATCTGTGGCCTGAACCTGAAGTCGGTCTGATTTCATCTAATTCTCTCAGACGAGTCAAATTTCTTTTATTTGTCACTTTTTTCTCATTCTTTATATTTTTATTACCCAAACCAACAATGACTTGATCTTTCTGAGTGTTGTCTGAGCAAAAACTATAAAAAAACATCAACATGGCTCTGGCTGACATCCTTCATCGCCACGAACACACACACTGTGGTTTATTCTGACTGGGACACACACACTCACCACAGCACCAAATGTGGATTCATCCGCCGCTGAAAATAGTCTCAACAAACTCTCTATTTCCTCCTGTCTGAAGAAAACTACAGTGAGCAGCTGTTTTAGGAAATTACTGAACCTTTTTTTAAAAAAAGAAACTTAAATATTAATATTCACAGTAGGAACCAATGGCTTTGGAGTGGAGAGTATGGAGAGACAGACATAGGAATCGATCTCTGAAGAGTATGAATATTTAAATTTGGTTAAGTATAACTACTTAACCCTTAATGGGCAATTATACACAGCAGCTCGCTGCCTGAGTCAACACGGAGACAAAGCGCTGAAGCCATAGAGAAGCATAACGGAAGCTATGAGGCTTTGAGTAGAGAGAACAAAAAGACTGAGCGATCAATTTCCTCACGATCTGTTGGTCCAAACAGTCTGAACAGATCTTAACAATGCTGCTAAAGTGTTTCTGTCCTTTGCTGTGGAGCCTGCAGATAAAAGAAACAGGTCAACCACTCAATTAAAAATTGATTTAAAAAAAAAAAACACTAAGCCGACTGAAAAAAGGTCGTGTTGCATCTCCAGCATCTGAGATTATGTGTTAATATTACACAAAAGTAAATCTATCTGTTCTGTCCCTTCACGCCATCCTGGTTAATATCTTCAATCTGTGTTTTGACCCTTCTCACTTGCTATCAGATGATCTTTTTCACATCATCAATGCCTCCCTACAGTCCAGGGTCTCCCCCATATCCATAGCAGTCATAGATCGACCTCTGACCTTCTCTTTAATTAGTAAGATCCAGGCTGTCCACAGACATCTGCACAGTTAGCTAACCCTCCACAGCCTGAGCACTGAAGAGCTGAAAGACTCGATGAACTTCGGATCAACAAACTTCCTGCACTTCCTGTACCGTTGATCACAACACGCTACTAAATCTGCATTTACAAATATCTTCTGGCAACTTCTCATCTGAAGAAGCTGATATTTTCTGAGGGGTTCCACAAGGGTCGATTCTTGGGCCACTGCTGTTCAGTCCATACACGTTCCCTCTCAGTACCATCATGCAGAACCACGGTGTCTCCTCCCTCCTCCTCTTCCTATGCTGATGTTAGACAGCTGGATGTCTCACCTTCCTGAGACAGAGTTAGTCCTGTAAATGAGCCCAATATGGACAACAGGTAGCCTCCCTCTAATCCAGAATTCTGCAAACTGGGTCCAGAAAAATGCAGCAAACTGCAGCTGGACTGAAAACTCTTCAAAGCTACTCCTGCTTGTTTACAAGGCTGCTATGGCTCCTAAATGTATTCCCAGCCGGCTCACTGGTGACAGCCCAGTCTGATCCCTCAGATCATCAGACGTGTGTCACCTGAATGTACCAAGAACCAAATCCAAACCGGGTGAAGGTGCGTTAAGTCACTGTGGTGCTGGCCTGAGATCTGCTGCAACTGGATTTTCCTTTAAATCTTAATACATTTCTTTTCTCTCTGGCTTTTGATGTGTGTGTGTGTGTGTGTGTGTGTGTGTGTGTGTGTGTGTGTATACCCACCATCGCCATAATGGATTGCGACAGGGTGATTGAAGTTTACTGAGAGCTGCTAATTGGACCAGAATGGAGAAGTGCTTTTGTGAGGTTGTTTCATTTTGTGTGTGTGCGGCGTGAGCGTGATCATGTGTCTGCATGTGTGCGTGTGTGTGTATGTGTGTGTGCTAATGTGTGCATGTAGCTGCTGATGCTCATGGCTGAGGAGGGGCTTTTCCCTCTTTGGTCCTGAAAGTGTGGCGCTTGCAGACGATCACACAAACACGTGTTAATGCTGAGACGACGGTTCCTGTGAGCGTACCTGCCCGCCGGCCCGCAGGTGAGTCGCTCCCTGTCAGAGCTCCTGAGGGACAAACTGATCCGAGTGCAGTTTTCCTTTCGCACCTGCACACCGACATCAGCGTCGCCTGGCTGAAATGTTCTGTTTTCCTCCCCCTCCGCTCACCCGGCCTGTTTGTCCTCCGTCTGTGTGAAGCCTCTGTAACGAGCGCGGTGGCTATTAGCCAAATGGCTGTAATATTACTCCCCTCAGACTCCGCAGTCGCTTTGCTCCTCATGTTGGCAATCTGTCTGAATGTGTTCTCTGTTATTGCTTCTGCTCTCCTCCGCCAGCAGACGTTATTAGAGTTTTTTTTTCCTCCGTGTTTTTGCATAACAGGCGAAAGCCGACACGCTAATATGCTGCTGCTGTTGTTCAGAGCAGCGGCGAGGCGATGAGAGCCGGCAGGTAAGACTTCCTGTTCCCGACCGCTCAGGACAACGAGCTCACATGTCAAATGTTCAGACGTCCTGACGAATGTGGAGGCTGGACTCGCTGGGACTGGAGCACATGAGGCTGTTCCAGTAGATTCTGCGTGAACTGACACCTTTTATTCCCACATCCTGATGCAAAGAGTTTAAGGGAGTTGTATTTCAACGCTTTATGTAATTAAATACATGAAGTATATTTAGCACAGAATTTAGTGGATTATTAAAGGGACACTGCATTTGCATATGGAGGACGGCGGGAAGGATGGAGCTGGTGGAGCTAATTCCACAGCCACCACAGAAGAAGAGACGCAACGAGGTGACGTCATTAGAAGAGCTCCAGTCAAAGGTCGAACCGTGAGATCAGACAACGTGAGGAAGGTTACAGCCTCCTCATCGCTGCTTCTCTTCACATATTTCATTTCACATTCCTGCATTTTGTTTTTATCAATGCGTCTATTTTTCCACCTTCAGCCAAGTAAAAACCTTTTTTCGTGATATTTAGACCTTTCTCTCCATTCTTTGATGCATAAAAAGAAACAGACGGACGGACGAGCGTCTACGCTTGACAACCTGAAGCTGACTGAACTCTTTTTGTTGTACCAATAAAATAAATCTGAGAATAATAAAATGATGATTAGACTATTTCACCTTTAAACACATCACACTGATGTACCTGCGCTGACCTTTGACGCAACCGTTGTTGTTGTTTTTGTGGCATTTAACACGTGTCTTTGAACTCATTTGATGTCAAAAAACCAAACTAAATATACAAAAAGAGGTGGAAAAAATATGTCTGACTCACCGATGTCGGCAGATATTATTGCCGGGTGGTCAGCAGCGATGATGAGAAGCAGACATCCTCCCTCTGCGTCCATCGACGACACTGAGAGAAACGACAAATACTTCAATTTATTTTCAGTTTTTCACGTTTTGCACTGAAGCTTTGTTTGATTCAGAGATGATTTGACTCCAAAAACAGCCTAAAGCTCAACCAAACTCCACCTGAACGTTGAGATATTTATCCAGCAGACGAAAGATAAGATCAGATAACATCACATCAGGCTTGTTTCAGAAAAAAAACAAAGTGAGGCAGTTTGTTAAGCAGCTCCAGCAGACAGCAGGAGGCTCACAGCTCCAGTCACATGTGAAGGAAGTGTTAAAACAAAGTGTAAAATAATACTAACAGCTGCAGAGCTTCAGGGCCCTGCTGATGTCAGGCCTCAGGTACCACACACACACACACACACACACACACACACACACACACACACACACACACACACACACACACACACACACACACACACACACACACACAGCAGGGTGCAAAGCGTGCGGCGTGTCGAGCAGGTAAATAATTCACTGTGAAGTTATTTAAACGAAATAACAGTGAAGGTAAAAACACACACGCTCAGCTCACACAGCTGACAGGAACCCTTTGTGATGCATTAGACCACATTAGAGAGGTCGAAGGTCAAACTGCAGCAAAGCTGGGGGACTTTGTCCCCCTGAGTCGAGTCTCTGAGGCTGTGCAGGCCCCTAACCCGTCTTCAATGATCCATGATACGAGCGCAGTGCCTGAGAGGATGCATTCAGGGCAAACGTCGACGTCAAGGGAAAAAATGCTAAATCGTCACTTCAAATTAAAAATGCCATCAGTAAAATGATATCACTGTCTGATTTTAAGTTCATTACATGGAAACACTTCATACTTTGCGTCAATGATTAATTCACCTCCTCCAATGACTAATTTGCTCCCCTCAGCTCCTCGCCGTTAGTCATTCCGCTGCGCAGGGCCTGGATTTAATGGCGCCTTCAGGTGGAGTCTTGTTTATCATATTCATGAAAAGAGTCCACTCGACCCACATTTTCTGTCAGCTCCCAGCTCATGAGCAGCTCCACTAAATGTTTCAGTAGTAATTAATACTTATATGTTTATTTTGCTGTGTGTAATTGTCCAACGCTGAGTGAGACAATGGAACGTGGAGGAGACAAAATCACCACATTAGAAAAACATCCAGTTTCTGACGACAGCTCGAACACAAAAAACAATTATTCTTGCTCTGAAGCTGAAAATATGACTTCGAGAGCTCCATCCAGCAGTCCACATCACGGCCAAATATGTGACTGCTTCAGGCTAACGTAGAATATTAGATCACAACCTTTAAAGCTAACTTATGACATGCTATCAGCTACAATAAACCATCAATTGCTAGTTAGCATGCCAGCTAGATCATAACAGGCGGACAAAAAGCACAAATTTGAAGCTTCAACAGTATCCACAAAAAATTCAATATGATCTGCAGTGAAGGTAGTTGGTCGAATGTGACACCTCACCTGTGACCCCACCTGTGTGACCCTCTGTCCCACCTGCAGGCGGGACAGAAGGTAAGCTGTGTGCTCACTGGCTGAAGTTCAGAGTTACACTGAAACTTTACTGATTTCTGGAGCTTTGAAATATTTTCTGAGGAGCTCGAGAGATGAGGAGCCCAGGGTGAGGGCGACACACACACACACACACACACACACACACACACACACACACACACANACACACACACACACACACACACACACACACACACACACACACACACACACACACACAGCAAACAGTGCAGCTCATATTGTTTCATTTCAGCCGAGAGCAGAAAACTAATTTCTCGTCTTTCCCCCTCCAACAGTTATTGGATGAATTCTCTGTGAGGAATTCTGCTGAAGCGTCTGATTCATCTCACAGAAAAAAAAAGAGAGAGACAGACCTGCCGGGGACGCCACACCCAGCGTGTATGTGTGTGTGTGTGTGTGTTTTCTGCCTCGGTTTGTGAGGACCAATATGAGCTGAGACCTGAGGAGTGGGAGCGTTTTTAGGAAGTGAGGACACACTGTGGTTTCATTATCTCTCCTATTTTTCACTCCTCTTCTTTCATTAGACAGAAACAGGCAGAGTTACGCTGCAGATTAAGATTTTACATAGAAAACAAACAATACACAGTTTTATCTAAAAAAACGGCCTGTTTGCCTGCAGCTAGTTTCCAGTCAGCGCTTCATTTCTGTGGTCGGTCCGTCCTCTCTGTTGGCAGGGTTTCCTCATGTTGGTGTCAAAATAAAGTTCTTTGTTCACACTTTGCTGGTTTTATCATTTAAGATTTTTTTTTAAAAAAGTAAGAGAAATTGATTAATGAATCATTTTTTTAACCACGGTCAGGGTGCTGATGAGATAACGCGTCTCTGAGACAAAACCTGAAAAATGGCCGCATGCATCACCTGTGCATGCTGGTCAGTACAGCCCTCGTCCACACATGTCGTGAGGCGGCGTCCTCTAGTGGCCGCAGTGACGTAGAGTATAAATCCGCTTATGGAGGTGTCGAACCGCTGTTCATGCATCGTAACAGTAACGTTTTCAACTAACAACATGAGCTTTTCTTCACCTAACAAGCAGTTTTGGTGCCTGAACCGAAGTGAAGCTTCACAGCGTTAACACATGATGATGAAGGCGCAGCGCACCTGGCTGATGGCTGATACCCTCCAACGGTCGCACACGCTGTTTGGGAAGTCATTGGCCGTCGACCTGTTCAGTCCATTGAAGTCCGCACTCGTGCGATATGTCGCTGAAAGTTAACGTTCCTGTGACTCCACTGATGGAAACCATTTTAAGATACAAACTGCAGGTACAATCAACGGCAACAACAAGTAAAGAGCCGAGTATAAATCAGGCGGAGATCCATCGCTAACAACAGAAATTCAGGATTCATCAAGCTCCTCTGGATGCATCTACATTTGTAATAAAGAGTAAAAAGTTTTGATGTATTCAGTGAAATCCGGCTCACACATTAATGTCCTTTTCATCAAACGCCATCAGGCCGAGCTTCAGATCTGTGCGACGCTTTGGTTTATCTGAGCAGCGCGGCCTCACACAGCCAGCCGTCAGCGAACGTCCTCACAGAAACAGTCACTAAAACCTAAAATAAGACCTAAAATCTGATGTTCCTCCTGCAGTTCACGGCTTTCTCACCACCAGAAAGTGTCTGAGACCTCACAATGGTCTGCATTCACCTTCCTCCCAACATACTTACATATAGAAAACACTTTATATTCCATATTTCCACTTCTTTTGTGAGCTGTCATCACTAACATGATGGCGTAGGTGGTGGGAAAGCGGGGAGCGTCGGGTTGTGGAGTGTTAAACCCCCTGTGGTCCGTCTGGAGGACGGAACAGAAATTAAAGTCTCGCTAATTATCGAGCGATAAAAATAGTTGTGGAAGCGGTCGGATGTGGATCACGGTTTGCACTTCAGCCTCCGCTCTGACACCAGCGTCTGCACACGAGACGTTAATGAAATGAAGCCAAAGTGTCAGAACAGAAAACACACACGTGAATGAGTGTTTGAATGTTCGCCTCCTGCTCGGCTTTTTCCACCTGAAGCTCCTTCAGATGGTCACATTGTGTTGAATTTGCTCTGAGAATAAGGTCAGTGAACGACTCCAGCCTGGTTCATGTCTGTGTGTCGACGGAAGAACAAAGGAAATACGTTAACGAGCCGAGTCGTCTCCAGTCTTTAAGACATCTTATTTGAAAATGATAATAATCTACCAACAAGATTTCATCATCACTTTTCAATTTCTTAAAAAAAAAAAATGTTCTCAAATAAATTCTGCTCACAGGAATCAACAGCCTTAATTTAAGAGAAAACTTGATCCGACCCTGTTTGTCTACACGATGACGGACTGAAGGACACGCGCCTCACAAGTTTGTTGCATTAAGTTTTAATTAAACTGAATTTAAATCTAATTAATCCAAATCAAACCTTCTCAATGATCCGATGCTGCTCAAAACCCTCAAAATATGCTGGAAATCACGCTGTAAAAGGAGGGTCGGTCGGTCGGTTTAAGGAGGTGAGCTGCAGAACGACTTTACGTCACGTTTCAGGTCAGCTGATCGACAGCTGAAGAGTTTTCTTGTCATCGCTGTTGTTTTTGGCGGCCTGTTTTAATTTTAGTCTTAGTCTAGTCTTTGTGTCAAGCTGTCATTTTAGTTTTTACTCTTTTTAGTCGAGTTTCAGTTGACTAAAATTTCAGTCAGAATTATCCCTGACTGTTTCAGTCTAGTTTTAGTATTTTAGTCTCTTTTTAGTGATGCAGTTCTATTTAACCCAGTCAATACAGTATAAGTACCTCGTAGTACAGACCAAACCAAAATGTTCTTTTATCCATTTCACAGTTCAAACAAGGTTGTCTTATTATTATATTATTGTCACCTTATAGACTCAGAATACGTCCATTCAGACACGAAGACGCTCTGATTTGAATTGACAACATATTTATTTGACCAAGCAGAGCCGGCTGGTCGGCCATCGGTCCGTCCTCTGTGTCAGCTGTCTGTCGCTAACGCTAAACGACCGCAGCTGCATCTTCTAAAGAACGCCGCGAGCGGAAGTGACGTCGCTGCGACTGCGCAGTGCGACCTGATGCAGCCCTGAAGAGACACAGGAAACAGAAATACTGCGAAATAATAAGAACGACGCGACTAAACGAGACCAAATAACGTTAGAACATTTGGTCTCGTTTTAGTCAACGAAAATGAAGAGACGTTTTAGCAGAGCTTTTATTTTGTAAACCACATTTAGTCTCCTTTTTATTTGTCATCAATATTGCATTAGTTATTTAATTATCGTCACGTGATGAAGGTTTCGTTGAGGACGATATTTAGTCATAATTTTTGTTACATGTCATATTTTTCACTTTCTCTCTCAAACAGAATGAATTTCCTTTCCTGACTCCAAACCGACATCACTTCCATCCGTGCTGAAGCTCTCAGGCCTCTTCACTGTTTGTCGTTGTATTACTGCGTTTCTTGGAGTAATACTGCGACTCTAAAGGCAGAATGTGTCCTCGTGCGTGATGGAGAGCAGAGTCCCTCTAACACGGTGTCAGGTTAGACAAACAAACCTCTGATCTCACAGCGTGTTTCCGATCAGCACAATAATGAATGATGAATAATCTCATGTGTTTAGAGAAAGTCATCTTCAGGAGTCGACGATTTGACTAAACGACTTGCAGACTTTTTGCAGCGTTCATCCGACTCTCCTCTCGGGGGGATTTACAGATAAAACATCTTCATCATCTGCATCAAACTGACTGAAGGGCCTGCAGAGACTTCTTGTCAACAGATTAGGAATCACTCGAAGTGAATTGTCCCCGTCATTAATATGTGCATAACATGAACGAGCCGGCACGCCGCAGCCGCCGATGAACAATGAGGCCGTTTCATCTTCAGCTGAGCACGACTCTGATGAATATTCAGACGAGGGGAACTCGGCTTTAAACGGTACACACTGAGCCTCTTAGCTAAATCAGCACTCGCTCCTTTATTAACATACTGGAATGTGTAATTATGCCCTGTCGCATGTTAGCTTTACACAACACAGCTACAAAAGATACAACAAAAGGAAAAGGACTGATGTTATGTGTGATTAGAACTGCAGGAGCACATTTCCATTTATATAAGGAGCAGCTGAGAGTCAGTGTGCTCACTGTAAACACACTGCAAGAAGAGACAGTCCTTAGCACTCATCCTGAGCCTGGAGTTCAGTTTACACTGCGATGAAGCTCATGAGTTCAGCTCCTCCGAGGCTCAGCTCAAACAGGACGCACACCTGGAGAAGAGCTTCAGTCAGACATTTTCACATCTATTTAGAGGAAAACCTCCATTTTTCTGGGTGGAGGCTTCGTTATAACGCAACCACCAGAGCAAAGAGAGGCTGAGTTTCAGTGCTCCTCCATGTTTTCTGTGTGTTTGTGGTCGGACTGACGATGGTTTATGTTATTTTACTGCTGATGGAGCCTGAAGCATCAGCACTGACGCCACCTGCAGCGACTCAGTGGCGTCTGAACGGTCAGTGACTACCAGCAGTTCAAATCTGTCCTCTGTGGAGGACATTTTTAAACCTGAGTATCTCCCACCCGCTGCATACTACTGATTTAACTCCTTTTGCTGTCTATAGAGGACATTTGGGGCTTTTCAATGATACCACATGTGAAGGGGTGGGGCTATTAAGGAAAATGGCGTCCATCAGCGCGAGCACATTTTATGGGAAGAGGAAAAGTAAGAGCATGATAGTTTTTATTGAGCAAATTTTGGCTTGAAATGTTGTGTCTTAACGACACATTACAACAGTGTCTGAATTATTTTAACAGTATTTCAGCATAGTGTTTAAATGTTTAAAAAGTGTCCTAAAAAAACTTTAAAAAAAGAAAAATGTTGTCAGTTTTCTAATTACCTTACAAAGATTGGGGAATTAAAAAAAATTGTGATTGGACAGTATTTTTTTTCCTGGTAGTCAGGAGGATATGATCGTAACACCTGCAGCACTTTCCTGTTGGACTTTCAAAATAAAGCCTGCTGAGAAACTTTTCAGGTGACGATCGCAGTTCGGTTTGGCACCAAAACTACTCGGTTTGTCGTGGTCGCAAGATCACGGTCTGGGTTTTCACACTGAGGCGAGGCAGACGAGACACTGACACGTAAAAATAGTACTAACAGTACTCTGAAAACTGCAAGCAAAACGTCATCACGGCTCTTGTGAAAATTCCATCTTTAAAAAGGAATAAAAGCAGTTTTGGAGGAGGATCGATGGATGATGGTCAGTTGTGTCATTACAACAGCCATGAAACACAGAACAAAACCAAAACAAAGAGGTGAGAACGCTCAACAAGGCGGAAACGAGAGTAGATCTGATAAAAAAGGCAGAAATGATGTCCGATCAGCAGACGGAGCTACGGCGATACATCGAGTCCAAACGGGACAGAGAAGAAGAAGCAAATCTGCTGGGTCTGACACGTGCAGGCGGACGACAAACTGGAGCGGACAGATTAAAGAAATATATGTACAACAGATGAATTATAAATGTTATTAATACAGTTACCGTAATAGATATATAAATAAATAAGCAGTTTGTCCCAGTTAAACACGAGAAAACCCTGAGGCTTCGATATGTATGGAAATCTTATTGTTACGCACGTCGCAGCACTTCACTGAGATTACATTTAAAAGACCACATTTTACTTAATCTCATTGTTTATTTATGGATTATTATTCACATGTGACACTCGGGCTGACGTCACTCACGCCGTCGAATGTCGGTCAGAGAAATTCATGACAAAACAACAGAAAGCTTTGAACATCAGAGCGCTGTTTTTTACAGCGTGCAGCAGACTCTGAAGATCTGTGGACTGAAGAGATTATCTGGATTTATCAGCTTTGGCCATTTTGCCAGAGATTTTCATTTTTTTCCCGTCAGTTAGATGGAAAACAAACCTGCACGAGTCAAATCAAACACCCCCTTTACAAATGCAAGATGACTGGATCAGATTTACCTTCCTGATAGCGGCAGCAAAGAGGATTTGGTTGGAGTGGAGTCCGTGCGGCGCTCACGTGCTCGCCGGCGTCAGAAACCCAGAAAACTGGAGATCTCCAAACAAACATCATGAAGCAGGAAGATAAGATGGGAATGCTGCGAGGACAGAGAGCAGAGCAGAGGATTAAACAGATTAAACACTGAAGTCAAACTGTCAGAGCTGCACGATGTCTGCACACAGACACGCAGCGCGACGGCCAAGCAGCCACAACAAACAGGCCAATCAAACGGCGCCGCAGCACCCAAATAACCTGCAACGAAACGAAGTGGAGAGGAAGATGGTTTTCCTCTGCTGCCGCTTTAAATCTCATGAATTAACTCTTCAGCTACACGAGCTCATGGCTCCACATTAACATGTAACATCTGACCCGTTCATTTGACGTGCAGCGAAATCAAAAACACAAAACAGGAAACTGAGAGAAATAAAGACCGACAACAAGAGAACAGCCGACACAGAAATATGTTTTAGTAAATATCATTCTCATCTTTTTCCACAGTGGCCCTTCAGATGTGGCGTTAAATGAAACGGGCCGACTCAGAGTCACAGTTTGAGTTTGGCCATCTGATCAGAGCTTCTCCCCGCGGACGCTTTTCTGGACATGTCCACCTGGGAGGAGGCTCAGAACAGACCCGGAACACACTGGGGGGATTAGACGTCCCATCTGGACCAGGAACGCCTCAGGACTCCCAGGAGGAGCTGCGAGACACCTGCTGCTAGCGCGACCTGGACCGACGCCGGCTGGAAAATCACTTCATTTCTGCACGTCCTTCACCAGATGGAGGTGCTGCATCATTTCCTGTCCAGTACGAGCCGGCGTGCTTCATCATTTCTAAATAACACTCTTCATTGCTTTCAGCCATGCTCGTGCAGACCCGGGATGGTCCGGAGACCCCGCCGGTCTACCCCGCCCTCGTCAGCTCACGCTCCGGCCTCGTGTGTCGGGCTCCTGAGGGCCTCTGCTGATTGTGTGTTCTGTCGTCAGCTCAGCTTTCCAACGCAAACAGCGCTGAGCGGCTCCACGTCCATGATTAGCAGCTGTTATCTCGCTGATTGGATCATCACGTGCGCTCTCGTCTCCTCTCATTACCTGTCGATCCAGTGGCCCAGTGTGCGCTGGGTAAACAGTCAGAACCTGTACACACCTGTGGGAACACACGCTGAAATGTTAAACGTGATAGAAAGTTAAGGAGACGACTCTGCAAACGCTCATCAGGCCGATGCTTCACTGTCGATGCTGTCGTTGGACTCTGGAGCAGCCGAGCAGCTCAGGTTTCTTTTACCTTCAGTTGTGGGTGAGCCAATCAGCTTGAGGCTAAGACTCTGAGACGACAGGAAGCTCCTCTGCTATATTAATGTCTTTAAAACGTCTCCTTCCCGCCCTTTCATCCTTCCTTGCTTGCCTCCGTTCTCCTGGTTGTGTCTGATTCACGCCGGCGTTGCTGAAACTTCCTACTGCCTTCAGCGTGACTTCACTCTCTCATGCACCTGTCCACCAGGTGTGCAGCGGACAGTATCCACTCTACTGTCTGCCAGCTGAAGGAGGAGGAAGAGGAGTAAAGATTCATCTGGTATTTTGGTGAATCAGTGAGGAAGGCAGACTTTTACAAACTGAAAGTGAGTCACACGTTTCAGTTTCAGTCGTCGCTGCCGTGAGAAATTCATGTTTCTGAAACGTCTACTTTTACTGAACCAGAAGAAGATTAACAGCTGTACACATGGTGTGTGTGTGTGTGTGTGTGTGTGTGTGTGTGTGTGTGAGTGACAGCCTTTAAGAAGAGTTAAATCCAGCAGTTTGTCCAAATCTTTAAAAATCACAAAGTTTTTCACTGGACAGCAACAAAAAGAGTGTTTTCAGATTTATCTGCATCAGTGTGGACATGGTGTGTGTGTGTGTGTGTGTGTGTGTGTGTGTGATCAGTAGAGACTGGTTCTGTCTTACTTCCACTTCAACCCTGCAGGCGTTGCCCTGGGCGGTCCAGCCCCTGCCCACCACACACACACAGACACACACACACACACACACACACACACACACACACACACACAGAGTTGTGTTTCCATCACTTTAGAGGACATTACATTGACTTACATTCATTTTCTGGAGATTTAAGCAGAGCCACTCTTTGCTGAACTCTAACCTGAACCCTGAAATTTAATGATTCACGTTATGGTGGACATTGTGTCCCTAGAGTACAACTACGTAAACAGATTCATGTCCCCACAGCACAAGTAACACACACATACACACGCGCACACACACACTTCCAGTCTTTATGCTAAGCTAGGCTAAACAAGTGGTGGACATATGTTTGTGCGGGGCGTTAAGAGATGAAACTGATCTGATACACCTCGTCATCACAGCCAGGTCATGACACCTGATCAGACCTGTCTGTCTGCAGCATTTCAATATAACAGAGCAGGAAGAGCTGTACAACCAGCAGAACCTGAGAAATGGTGCACACTAACGGACAGCTGAAATACACACAGGTATAAGATCTCTACACAAACACCTTTTAGAATTAATAAACTAACAAGCAGCTTCCAGTTCAACTCTCTCTTTTTAAGAGATTCCAGATCTAAACGATAAAAACCACAAAAACAAGCTAATAGAAATGAGAATCTTGAGCCCAGAGGCCATGTTGGTTCAGATTTCTACACGCAGGTAAATAAACGTCTACTTCCTCATTGCGGTGCCTCGATCCACCTTCTGGACTGCAGCTTCTCTTTCAGTCGGTCCAGGAGTCTCAGCGCTTCAGTTCTCCTTCTGAACGATTGTGCTTCTGACAGGACAACATCTGTCACAGCCCAAAAGGCCAAGAGAGGATCTAAAAAAGCTTTTAGAAACCTCTGAGCTGATAAAACACGACACTGCTGCAGGAGCAGCTTGGAAACAGCCTCCATTCGCCGTGAGCGAGAGCGAAACTGCAGTATCTGAGTGTCAGGCTGGTTTCAGACCTGCGTTGTTTAGTGCTGGAATCAAACCCACATCCATTAAAAGGACGTGAACCAGTGACAACAGCGGAGGGTTTAAGAGAGCGGCTGCTGCCTTTGCTGCACCCGTTGTGTTCAGACACCTACGCCCGTCGTCTTCCTGTCTGACTGTCCAGCTTCAGCCTGAACAGACGTCCAATCAGAAAGACTGCAAATGTAGTGGGTCTAACTCTGCGTTGTGTTATTCTAATCACCGACACACTCCTGAGTGGTCACAATTCAATTTTTATTGCCCTTTGATACCTGCATTATGAAGAAGAAGAAACATTCAGAAATGTTTACAGGTTGTCTCGTGTGCTCTTTCTACATTATGGAGGATCACAACACATCTCCATTAGCAACCATTCTCAATAGCACACCCTAGCATGACAAGCTAGGTAGCAGCCCTGCAACACAGAGACCGCAACAACTTCTCCTCCAAGTACTGAGTTTATACATGAACAGAAACAACATAACAGTTCTACAACATAAAACTATGACTACACCAACTTTACAAATGTTTTAAGTAACCTACATTCACTTTTAAAACCATTAAACAATGAAAATACAGAGCGTAGCAAAACTGCGTACCTTACTGGTCCGAACGGAAAGAGGAAGTAAAAGCCCGCGAAACGCGGTAAATACAGTTTTAGAAGATAAAATATTCGCTACACTTCCTATTACCCTCAGACCCCTTCCTCAATATGTTTGGGCTTAAAACATGAACATCAGCATTAACAACAATACAATTTTTGATCCAGTATATTACTAGCTCTCAAGGAAGTAAGGAAAATGACAGCCAAAACGCTGCCCTTCAAAATAAAAGCTCGCGCTTCCTTGCCTTGTTCATAATATAGCGCACCAACATCACACCATTACACAAACACCTGAGCAGACACCGAAACTCTGCAATCAAGACCTCCAGCACACCCCGAGTACAATCAGCACGTCTCCACCATACATCTGTTAAAACTCAAACAGAGGATTTGTGCCTCTGCAGGCAGATTTCTCCATTCTGTATTTGAAGGTCATCCATTGTTTTCCCCACATGATTTCTCTCAACCTCCTTCAAGGATGAAAGCATGCACACTAAGGTGAAAATGTCCATTTTCAAAATATCTTGTCTTTTACAAACTTTGGGTTTATGCAGACAGATGCATAATTGCTTGCCAGCTGTTGTTTTTCACTGGTGTATTATTCCATGGTGAGCGTGTCTTCCAGATTAATCCTTTGTATGTGCTCGCACTTGGCAGAAAACTGATTCTGACTGTGAATTTCTTGGCTGACAGACAAATAACGGCTCGCAGCTTCCTCACACTGTACTACCAGTCAGATTATTGACAGCGGCTCCTTCCTCTTTAGTTTCTGCTGCGCATCAAGTCAAAAGAAGCCGCAGCGACGCTGTTGTCAGTTTACGCAGGAAAACAACAAGCGCTCGCTCTCTCTGCTCTGAAATTAAAATCCTAAATTCAGTCCCTTTGACACAGAAAGCACAGAGAGAAAAAGAGCCTGGAACGGCAAATTGTCTGCAAATTATCCTTTTCAATAACTGAAGAAAGTTTGCAGCAAAAACACAGAAAAACTGAGCGTTGCATTTCATTTCAGCAAACTGTAAAAATCAACCCGCACAGACACAAACACATAAAACTCAAGGCCCCTTACGAGCTTTTTCCGGAGCTTTCAGAGGAGTGTCAGTCTTCTTCAGCTGAGCTCATCACCTGTGAGCAGGTGGACCTCAGTCAGACTGAGCTGTTACTGCTGAGGTCCTAAACTTAGGCTCTCAAATAAAGTCTCTCTAAGATAAGATAAGATAAGATAAGATAAGATAAGACTTTATTGATCCGTTGCAGCCAGCAAGTGTTACAAAAAGCAAAAACTGTCATGAAAGGGTCAAGATAAAAAAAAAAAAAGTTTACAGGATAAAGAAAAGAAAAACGTGTAAATGAACATACAGATTATAAAAATACTAAATATCATAGAAAGTACTATTGCAAATACCAATGTCATGAAATACTAAGTCCATGTATACGCACAATATATAAAGTTTAGAAAATACTGTTGACAGTATGGATGGTAAATAGTGTTACTGCACAGCTGAGAGAAATATAAAAGCACCAGGTGAGACGGATAACGTGAAATAACCTCTGATGTGTCATTTTCTTACTTTAGTTTAAGAAGACGACAACACAAAGTTGCGTTCAACAACCCAAAATTAAAGGTCTGAATAAATCAGAGTGCTAAGAGTGACTGTGAGGAGGTGATGAAGCCTTAAAGTTCAAAGCAGATGGCGTTTGGACCTACACGTCCATGTCCACGTCCACATCCACAGTGATGTCAGCCACAATCGTTTCTTCAACCAAACGAGACATTTTACTGCCAAACTCTGATTAAACCGACTGAACACTGAAATCATCAAAGTCTTAACAAACAAGAAATATCAGCGCTGACTTTGGATTACACACCAAACTCAACCTCCAAAGTTCAGTGTTTGGTCTGTTCATCCACCTCCACCTCCACCCAAAGAGACTTAATCATCCCTCATCCTACATCACCTGCTGACGGGTGTAAATAGGGTGTAAATCCCTGAATGTTACCCTTCCAACGGCCCGCCGGCAATCACAACACCAGGCACAAAAACCACCAACAACAGACGAACAAACATTTTGAGGACTCACCGCTGACGTCTCTCATTGATCCACAGATCGATAAAACTCCAACAAAGACGTCTGAAACGTCCACGAAGGTCCAGAAGATCCACTGCGGTGAAGACATTTAGTCCAGAACATGAAAATAATCCACAGAAACATGTTTTCTCCTCTCTGCTTGTTTTCTGTATGTACAGGCGGCCATTTTGTCTTCAGTTACCCACTTTTCAAATCTCTCTTGACCAATCACGATCTGCCATACAAAGCTGAGCAACCAGATAAGCCAATAGCAGTCTGAGTTGAGCATAAGGGCCCCCTTCTCTTCTTCCATTTGAAGAATGAGCCAATCACAACTGATTTTGGAGCTGACTGACGTTTTGAAGAGCCAATGAAATACTGAACACTGATTTAAAGCTTCAGCCACTTCAATACAAACAAGTCAGAGCAGATAAAGATGTAGACACAGTTTGAGGTGATTAATATGGTAATATAAAGATATATAGCCATATATTGGTATAGATACTTAAAATACAAAAATAGATGGACAAAATTTAGATTTCATGAATAGAAATATGGATGAATGAAATATAATAAATTGCCTTAACATACTATTAGAGAAGACACATGAAAATATTCAAATTCTGGGGTACTGTTGTCAGTTTTTGTTGAGCGTGGACCAGAGTAAGGCTTCATGCTGTGGTCCCATTCTGTTTTTCAGTTATGAAGTCCCACAAAGAGCAGGCATCTATCTGTAAAATAACGTATACTTCAGTGTGTTCAGACTTCTGTTACTCAGTGCCAGCAGCACTTAGAGAGATTCTGACTGCTGGGGATAAAAGTTCATAGTGTTTCCTCTTAAAAGAGACCAGAACCACGCAGGTACTCCAAAAGGTTCAAGAACAGCTCTCAGTTCACTTTGGCTGAGTCTCTGATCGGTGTTTTAGGCTCATTTTACTGGATGTTATGGGGTTTTAAGCCCTTCCCTGGTGGCTGTTTGTCAGGTTGCTCATTCAGCAGGTTTGGTCCATCCCTGCTTCTCATAATAACAACATAATTTATTAGACAGAGCAGGATTATCCTGCCTGTTTTATACAAACCTACAGGAATCCCTCAAACTGAGCCATTATACTGCATGATGGTCATTTTGTAAGCAGCTGATGTGGATGGAGGATGAATGTTAAGAGAAGCTGAGGATCGTCGTGGTTTTAGATGTTTTTTCCTCTTCTTTTACAGCGAGGGGAAAAAAATGAAAGACACGTTTTTACAGATTTAATTCACCTTTAAGTTGACTCGTCAGCAGTGTTAATTGATTTAATGTTCTTCATGCATAAGAAATGAAATTCAAAAAGTTCTCCATGCTGAGGGTTAACGTAGGCACTCAGTGAAGGTTACTGTGGTTTTGGTTGAGATGACGAACTCATCAAGGTTAGAGGAGATTTGTTGTCATGGCATGTGTTTAAGGTCATGTTTGGAAATGGAAAAGTCTGATGTTTTGTTTTTTTGTCCACCCCACCCTCAGTCTTCTGAAGACGGTCTCCTCGTCACTGGTGGAAACATGCGCGTTTAATATTTGTATTAAACGACTTGAAGACCCGCTGGAAGCACATCCATCCATCGCATCCCACAGAACATGAATTTTGCCAAACAAACAGCTTTGTGTTGCACAGATTGACTGAAGTTCAGTTCAGACTTCCTGTTTGACGTGTCGGAAACAGCAAACGTTTCACAGAGAAGCTGCTGAGAGACTCTGAAGCCTGAGATATGAGAGCTGGCAGAGACCAGAGCTCCATTTGTTGATGGAGTCAAATCCATGAGTGTAAAGAAAACACAAGCCTGCCGATGACATGAAACATGCCCCGTTAATTACAAATAATTTGGTCTCAATGAATCAAGATAAAAGCACGTTGACATGCTTCCATTTCCCTCCAGCGACTCATCTTTCGTCTGTTGACCGAACGTTGGCAGGACGATGGACGACGTCTCTCCAAGCAGCTCCAAAACAAAAGAGGAAAAAAGTTAATTAAAATCAGTTCAGCGAGCTTAAAGGTGAACGTTAAAGAAGAGGGGGGGCTGGGGGTGTGGGGGGAGGTGGTGGTGGAGGGGCGGGGGCTGAGATAATGAAAATAGTCCCTGAACTTGATTTCCTTAATCACTGCATGTCCCTCTTTCTGTTAATTGAAGATAATTATAGGATTTTAATTTTCTTATGTAGGTTAAAGAGGANGTGTAAAGAAAACACAAGCCTGCCGATGACATGAAACATGCCCCGTTAATTACAAATAATTTGGTCTCAATGAATCAAGATAAAAGCACGTTGACATGCTTCCATTTCCCTCCAGCGACTCATCTTTCGTCTGTTGACCGAACGTTGGCAGGACGATGGACGACGTCTCTCCAAGCAGCTCCAAAACAAAAGAGGAAAAAAGTTAATTAAAATCAGTTCAGCGAGCTTAAAGGTGAACGTTAAAGAAGAGGGGTGGCGGGGGGTGTGGGGGGAGGTGGTGGTGGAGGGGCGGGGGCTGAGATAATGAAAATAGTCCCTGAACTTGATTTCCTTAATCACTGCATGTCCCTCTTTCTGTTAATTGAAGATAATTATAGGATTTTAATTTTCTTATGTAGGTTAAAGAGGAGAGTGAGAAGTCAGAGCAGATGAAATAACTGAGGCAGATGAAGACGAAGAGGCCGACGGAGTCTATTAGAGATGTACACAGACTGAGCGAAGGTTTAAAACTTCAACACGTGGTTTAAATGGCATTTTATTGTATTAAGGTTGGTGTTGCTGTACAGCCTCACGTTGGGTCTTTTTTTAAACCAACACTTGAATCTTTTAACAGGAAAATAAAAAATACATTAACATGAAACAACCACAATATACACAATATATAGAAAATAAGGAAAAGAGTGAAGAAATAATTCATACGTATGTGTGCCGTCCCTGAGATCGCTGCAGATTCATTATTTAGCTCCCTGCGCACCATACAGACATTTGCCATTAAATAAAAACAGACGCGCTTGTTCATATATCCTGCTGACATTTCTGCAGAAACACAAATAAATAAATACATTAATAAATCTGAAGAGACGCATCTGTTGGTTTTATTTTCAGGGACATCCAGCAGACAACCTGAGCCACTCAAACAAATAATGAACTAAAAACTGGGAAAGTAATTAAAACAACACATAATCACCTCAGTGATGAGACTGTGGCTTGATTGAAAATGTGTACGTTTTAAAGGCCTTGTGTGAAACTAGGACAAACAAAAGTCACTTAAATCTAAATATATATGTGTAATTACAAATCGTCGTTCCCAGCTGCTGCTGAAGCAGGTTGTGGGTCTTAAAGTGGTTCACACAGACGCAGCCGAGGGGTTTCAGGCTTTAAACAATGGTCACAAACCCCCTCCTCACCCCTCCTCAGCTGCTGCACTGATGAAGGTTGAGAACTTCAGATGTGGGATTTCTGTAGGAGGACAACATGTAGGAGCGTTATCAGAAATGAAGCTTTAAACGGCGCCTCGAGTCTTTTCTTCTCTGACTGTGAGCCTCCGAAACTGCTCGACTTGACATTCGTCTTTCATCCGATGGCTCCTCTGCCCCCGCGAGGTGGATGACTGTCATTTATTGTTGTGTTATTTTGATCCCTGACTGAGATCCACGAGTGCGTCTCAGGCTTTGGCTGTTAAACCACAATGTTGATTCACTCGGCAGGCTTTGGCCGGGGCGCAGCGCTGGCAAATACTTTGAGGGAACAAAATTAGAAACTCGAAGGTACAAATTCTTGAATAGAGACGGTGAAATATGTGAAGCACGGAAATGAGTAATGTGAGGGGTGTTGAAGGGGCGTACAGATGTTGAGGAGTTAAGGTGTTCGTCATTTCACCGAAATCATGGATCAGACAGACGGTGAGAAAGTACTGCGCTCGTACTTTCTGTGTACAGGTGTTGACGTCTCTGCTTTGAAAGCTTTATTTTCCACTTTCAGGGCCGCTGACTGAACTAATGGCACAAAGCACAGCAGTCTGCACAAGCTAAATGTTTGAAATGGCTTTCTGATATGTGTAATATCTGAGTGGTTTGGGACAAAGTGGATGTGTGAAAGAGGTAAAAAGAAAAGGCTGCAGCTTTAATATGACTGTATACGGGCTGTGAGCTGCAGCTAATGCTCTGTGTTGCCTCTCCATTACCTCAGAAATATGAAGAAAACACGAGTATTTGTCTTGGAAACGGACGGCGGTGTTTGGCGGCGCGCAGCCCTTTGTGTCGCAGAAAATGGTGTGAGCTTGTTCAAATGGAGCGATTATGAAAAACTGACCGTCCTTTTCCCGGCGTTCCCGCGGGAAAAGAAGACAAGCCAGAAAACGGACATCGCGTCCAGTAATTTGAGTTTATTTATGTGATGCGTGTCGGCGAGGAGATAGCAGAGCGGCACAGCCAAGCGCTGATTGATCTTTCAGAGGCAATCACGACGAGCAGCGAGCAGAAAATAGGCTGCCGGCGTCTGACGGGCTCATCTGTGAGCAGGATTACACGAGGACGGCAGACCTTCACCTGACAGAGACCCCCACCTGTTTGTGAAGGTAAAACCACAGCGTCACAGGTGAGAAGCCACGACGAGTGCTGACGGCGAACAGACGCTGAGTTCATTACTGAGTCTTTACTCGTTTCTGCCCAGCGGTTCCTTTCTTTAAGGGATGACACAGATCTGAGTTCTCTAAAAGTGAAGGTTTTTCAGACCTGTAGTTCGTTCACTTTGTTCCCATTCAGTGACCACGTCGATGCAGTTTTTGCGGTACAGCTGCTCCCTCATTGGTCAGAAATATTACCACAACTTAATCATAAAACATTATCTTCTTCCTGCCTGAGCACCAGCAGTTTGTATTGCTAATTGTTTCCTTACGAGGAGACGAGCGCCATCTTGCACTCACGTGACGATCGCTCTTCAGATGCTAATCTTGATTAGCTCTTCTTTTATCAGCCAGTTGTTTCTGACTGCGGACAAACCTCTCCACCGCCCTCTGCGGGCATCTCAACCAGCTTCTTTCGACCCGCATCCAGTGTCACTGTGTCTTCAAATATGCCCAAATGAACCGAACCTGGCGGCGAGGCGCTGCAGGTCTCTGTGCGCTGACCCGATGGAGCGAGGGTGCGCTCGCATTAAGCTCGTTTGGAAAAGCTGAACGCTGCGTTACAACTGAAAAAGGATCAGTCAGTCAGAGTTTCACGCTGGTAAAAAATGAATCACAGGCCTGATTTCAGTACGTATGCGGTCTGCGCTGGCAGCTCGCGCTTTGTACCCACAGTTGTGACTCTGCATGCGGCTCTGCCAACATTTAAATCCAGTATTTCACAGAGCGGAGCGTCGCAGGCACAGAAATACGAGATTTAAACTTTCATCATTCTGAGCAGACAACAGACATCTGCGAGATCATGAAAATACCTTTGAAGACATGAAAAAATGCTCTTTCTTTTGAAGGATATGCGACTGCGTCGAGGGTCCAATGAACTCCATTCATATAGCCCTTAATGAACAAATAGAAAAACCATAAAAGGTGATGTAAAATCACTGCGGCGCTGTGACAGAGGCTCTTTAAACAGACCAGGTGGAGACTGACTGATGAATACTTTCATCTCTGCCTGCTCAGTACTCAGTACTACGAACCAGTACTCGACTCCTGGGCTCCTGTATCGCTGCTGTGACACTTCCTGTTCATGTCACACGCTTTTAGGACTCCTCACATTCATCCATTCATTCATGTACCACATTCAGACGACGCACTCGGCGCTCTGCAGCCTCTGCATGTTATTTCTGGCTGCATGTATGTACAGAATACTACTTATTGTGTGTTTTCAGCATTGATTTAAGTACTTATAGACTGTAATCATCTCCATTTATCTCCTCTATCTGCAACAGTAATTTCTTTTTAAGTGCAATTTATTTGTCAGGCACAATGCATAAAAACCATTAACCCCATTTGAAGAGGAGAAATGCTTTGGACCAGATTCAGCTACGATTTGCTTCCCGTGTGTGTTTCCTGACAGGAAGCAACATAAAAAATATTTCTGCTTATTTACTGAAGCACACAAGTCGCTGACTGTCATGTCGTCCTCGTAGTTGAGTCACCAGAGCGCCTCCTCTCCCTCTGCTGGGTGTTTACATCGTCGACGGTCGCTGCATGTGAAGACACAAACAGGCCGGTGAGACATAAATACTGGCCTTTATTGACCGCCATCCTGATTCACATGACGGCTGGTGTTTGACGACCAGCGCGAACGAGGATCCAGCCGTCGTGTTTGTAGCAGCTGTGATCAGAAACATTACACACACACACATAAGAAAATGGATGCTGCGTCCATCCCAGCAGGCCCAGCGTGGAGAGTCTCTAAACCGTGGCGCTGAGGCCGGGCGCTGCCGCCAGGAGGCTCTTCAACTTCAACCCCATCGCGTCTCTTTTTCAGCTCTTCTTTTCAGCAGCGGCGGTGGAGCCTCAGAATCCACCGCCGGGCCCCGAGCGAGCTGCCGCAGCCCCCCCCCCCCCTCCATTTTATCTTGTGCTCTTTAATTGACTCGCAGTGTGACGACGGAACAGCGAGGGAGAGCGAGGATGGAGCTGAGAGGAAAGTGATGTTCCTAGATGTGGAAGACAGTTGTGGGAGGGCTGTGATGAAAAAATAATGATGCTAGTTACATTCTATTACACAAAATATGGAAGATGGCAACGGAGTCCTCCTGCAACAGTTCCTCGTTAATATCACTATCATCAAGTGCTGCTGCCGCTAGGAATCCTGGGACATCACACAGCGAGGAACTGCTGTGTGATGTCTCACACACACACACACACACACACACACACATTTCCCCCTATGTGTTAATTTATGCTGCTTTTAATGTATTTTTTACATCATATTTCACCTCGTTATGGGTTTTATTTTTTGGTTCTGGGGCCGTGGAGCTCGTTAACACTGTGATGATGTAGTTTCGTATAGTTGCTTTATTATTATTGCTGTTGTCATATATCACCATGTCCACCTGCATATTAACAGGCAAATGCTCTTTACTTTGAGGGCTTTATATGGAAGAGATTCGCTCCATGAACTCTTTGGTGGAGGACAAAATAAAATCGAATGAATATTCACGCTCTCCAGAGGATGAATTCCTTTCCTCGAGCACCACCTTCGGCTAAAATTCCCACTTGGACACCAGAACTGCATCAGATGATGATATTAACGACACTCTAGCACCATCCTCAGGGCAGACTTTACATGTTTAACTCCGCTGTGGACAGAAATCTTTACTCAACATCCACTTACTGCCTTTACTGCAGACTGCTGCGCTGCACCTGTAGCTCCACCCACCATGATGTCACAGGATGCCAGAGGACACCTGTGCCTCATTTTTGCCAGGTGGGAAGTTAAAGCACCTGAGGTCAGATAAAACAATACTTTCAGTTATTAAAGTTACTCTTTTTTTAAATGATGGGGTGGAATGGACAAAAGACGAAAGACACAATCAGTCCAAACAGACACAAAATGATTGTGAACCCAACTCTGGTTGTTGTGAACGGACCCAAATATAGAGACCACGTCAACACTGGCAGCAGCGAGATGTTCGTTGTGTCTCATATTGAAAAACATATTTTCCTCCTGTGGTGATTGTGACACGTGATCGGAGCTGAGCTCTAAATCTAATCATTTATTAAACACACAAACCAGAATCCAGAAGCAGCAGACCTGGACTCAGACAGACTGTGTGTCCACGCAGACGTTTAGCCTGTTTTTCTAAAATAAGATGAATAAATCACCTGTTTCTAATACGACTCCTCAACCTTCTAATGCAATATGAGATTTAGTTAAAGCTGCTGGATGATTTCTGCTCACACTCCAAAATCCTCTGTCCATGAATTCACGTTAGGATTTCACATTACAAACGCTGCATGCTTCGCACCCCCAAATTAAAAATTCTGGCACATGACTGGCGCCTCCAAATGTTTGACCTGCCTCTGTGCAGACGCTGGAATCTCCTGTTTTTACATCCATTATTTAACCTGGTCAGCTCAGCCGAAATAGAAAAGAAAGAAGCTTTAAGACACACGAGCGATGCCGTGCAGTTTGTGCTCAGCATGTAACATGTAAAGTGAGGATTTAATGAAAATAACTGCTGTAAAGGTGCAGCAGGAACAAATATTTCCCTTCAAAACACGGTGAAAAGCACATCTGAGACAAAGGAAAGTGAAAGTCCATCAGTCTTAATATCAAAGCAGCAGGATCGTAGCACCAAACTCAATTTAAAATCTGCACTAAATAAAGCAACGAGAGCTCCTCGCTGAGTCTGACACAGTTTCATCAGGTTCAGATTAGATGAAACTTTATTGATCCCCGCAGGGAGACGGTGTCACTGCAGTGGGAAAATAATAAAAGGCTAAAATTGAATATAATTAGAAATATGGTAAATGAGGGGCAATAAGCAAGACAATACAAGCAGAAAATTCATTGTGTTCAGGACAAAGGAAGAAGAAATGAGTAAGAGAGAAGGACAAAAACACATGAAGTGCACAGAGAGAAGAGGTAATAATAAAGTCTCAGAGCTCGTTCAGGCTGCAGGACAAAGTGCCTTTATTTTTTTAACAACACATTTTATACATGAGTTATTTCACACTGCTTCACAAAAGAGACTGAGACTAAAACAATGAACACAAAGAAAAAACTAATAAGCAGTAAAAAAAACATGAATGTGCAAAGGTGAAAGAACAAAATGACAATGGAGACGTAAACAGCGGTGAAGAGATCACATTATTTTACAAACAATGAAAAATAAAATCATTTCTCTTTACATCAAGAGTGGAAACGAGGACGAGTGATCACAGCTTCATTCCTGTGGAGTCATTTTTCTGTCGGCGTGCAGTGAAATGTATGTTTCCTCCTTCAACACAACACAAATCACATGAGATAATAGACCTCACTTTTCTACATGGGGTGTACCTTTACAAGGTTTCAGCCTCAGCTGTCCTCGAGTCCGATGCTTCAAATCCACGAGCAGGGCTGCTTCACGAGCACGCTGGATTTTCCTCTTTTTTAATGTGAAAGGCCATGAAGGAGTGGTACTACAGCACAGCAATTTAGTAATTCCATCAAGTTGATCCACAGAAAATGTTCAGCTGAAGCAGGAGAGGCTGAGATATCGGTCGAGCTTGAAAAACACTCGATCCTACAATTACCATGATGCAACAGTCTGTAAGGCAGTTTCTCTTCGAGCTCTCGCACAGATTCAGGAGGACGCACTGAAAAAGCTGATCTCCGTGTTAACTTGTCAGGTTTGGTTAGATTTTCCATGAGCAGCGACTCAACGTATTTTCAAGAGAATCTACCAAATCACAATAAGCACTGCAATAGAAAATTACATACATGTGATTTAATGGAGAATATTATTCATCCCTACACGTACAATGATTTATGTCGCTGTGCAGCACAAAGTTAAAAAAAAAAAAATCTAAAAACAACAAATATTCTAGATTTTTCGCCATGAAAAGACCCAAAACAATGATGTGTTAGTCCGTCCGTCCGTCTGTGGCTCTCAGCTTCAAACCCATTGGTTCCTGCCGCAGGTGTAAATCTTCAAAAACACAAATAAATAGTTTCAAGAGAATATTTTTTTTTGCAAATGAAGCAGAAGGAGGTAGTGTTTGTTGGGGACTATTTTCAGCGGCGGATGAATCCACATTTGGTGCTGTAGTGAGTGTTTGTGGCAGCAGGACGGTGTGTGTGTGTGTGTGTGTGTGTGTGTGTGTGACTGAGTCTGAATAAACTACGGTGTGTGTGTTCATGAAGGAGGAGGTCATCCGGAGCGACAGTGAGGCTCGCTGACGTGTTTTTAATCATTTTTGGACAACAAGGAAGAGGATCTATCTGACTTTGGATCAAAAAAAAAAATAATAAAAAATATCATTAACAAAAAAAGAAACATCTGCAGGTTGAATGTTTGACTGGATGGAAAGCATGCAGGCAGGTCACACACACACCTCCTCACTGCTCCACCCTCTGCTCCTGCTGCACGTCTTTGAGATGTGGAATCTGGCCGCTGTTCAGCCACCACAGTGAAAACGTTGCCGGTGGCTCTCTCTCCATCTCCAAGTCTATTCTCTCTTTCCTCTCCCCTTTCTTCCTCCATCTCCTTTACTCAATTTTCTCTCCCTCTTCACTCTCTCTGAGGGCCCACCCTGTAGTTTTGCTGAATAGGCAGATCTCGAATCGAGCGGCGTTGTAGAGGCGGCCGTTTCCACAGCGCGTTTTATCAAAGTCAACGCGGTCTATTAAACACAGCGCTGAGGCCACGAGGAGGAGAGGAGAAAAAAAAGCATTCAGGGATCTCTCCTCCGCCTCCTCCGCACTGAAACCAGGACACGGATTCGCTGCTCGTCCTCCTGTCCTGTGAGGAGACCAGAAGAAGTCCGGGCCTCGTGCTGCAGGTTAGACATCAGAGAACTGTGAAGTTTAAAGGGTGAAAATGGTCTCGTTCTCATTTACTTCCACTTTATTTCTAGAGACAGTGACTCAAAGCAGTTGATCCCACGTACAAGCAATCAAAATGAGTGTCAGAGCTCAGACAGGTGGACGCAGCTCAGGGTGCAGACCGTCACGCTTCTGGTCCCAAAATAAGACAGACAAACCTGCCTGAAGCCAAAGCAGTGCCTTCTGAAGCAGATCTGAGGATGATGAGCTCCAGATTAACAAATAAAGAGACGTCACCATCACCAGCAGCAGCAGACACTCAGTCTGTCCTCTGTCCACTGGACTGGATCCACTCAGGTATGAGACATTCAGACGTAAATAAATATATTAAATATAAAATATTGGCACTGTGAAAGAGGACGAGGCTGGCTAGAAGCAAAGTCCCACCTTCAGTTTCTGGTGGGGATGGTTCATCAGAGCGCTGCTGTGGGAGTGGAAACACCTCCTTCACAGACAGCCTTCTGCTCATCATCTCACTGAGCTGCCTCTCAGCAGAGAAGAAGGATGTTCTGCTCTCGGCTCAACCAAAGACACTACCGGTATGGAATTAAAATGTTTAAATTACTGAAAAACACTGATTCTGAGTTTGTGAGTTAACAGTTTCTGAGTTATGTCGAGAGTGTTTGTTGCTTAATAATATTATTTAAACATGTTGATTGTTTAGTTTATTTACATTTGGTCTTTGCATATTTATCTTTGATACTGGTGACTCATACACATAATTTAATTGGTAGTAATTTGATGTTGATGGACAATATAAGGAATATTAAATTTTGAGAAAATAGGAATTGGTATCAGTACGGCATGATTTGGTTTGCATAGTTTTTTGTTTTTTTTTACTGTGTCCTCATTTGTCAAAGCCCCTGTGATATTGCTGGAGATGATATGGTACCATAGATAGGTTTTGAAAATAATTCTACTTTAAAGTGATGATGTTTAGCTTGTGAAATAATAATGTGTATTTTTCTTTGTTCCTTTAAAAGGTTATCAACCTTATTACTCTTACTTAAGTGGAATGTAAAGAAGAAGCGGATGTGAATTGACTCTGAATGTGGATTAAAATAAGAGAAGAGAAGAGTGACTTGTCCCGTGCGTCCTTTTAAGTTGACCAGGCTGTTTCAAGTTTGGGCAGCAGCTGAACAATCCATACATAACTTGACAGTTGTTATCTCAGAGTAGAACTGCTGCAGCTCCGTGTTTAAAGCTGATTCTTCTGGACACAACAGGAATATGCAGAAGAGACCCAGAGCAGAGCTGTTTATGAATGAAAAGACCAGTTTGTCCTGAGTTTGGACCTGAAGGTCCTCGTGACGTCTGAAGTCAAAATGCAGACACTCGCAGTAACCAGGTTAAAAGTGCACAAATGGAGCAAAATAAAATGTGTTCGCGCTCAATCTGAATGCATCTTTAAACCGCCGCAACCTCAGCCTGAACCTGAATAAACAAACAAAACCGATCGATCGACAGATTCTCCTCTGATGAGAAATCATACGCAGCGCCAGAAGCACGCTAGCAAACCTTCACCTTCAGCTTCATCAGTGGCAACATGCACACAGACCACATTATCTAATCGATCATGTTCGCCGACTTCGGCCCTGTCCAGAGAGTCTTTCACCGCGCGCTGCCCCCTCATTCATTTCAATGAGACGCTGCATTGAAGCAGCAGGCGTCCCAACGCAGAGGCTCCAGCGAACTCTTGACCTCAGCTCAACCTGTGCGAAGCGGAGCGGTACCAACGCACCAGTCCAACCCATGCAACTGCACATAAAGATAGAAAATCCTGCTTCATGTTATCAGCAGCCAGTCAGCAGAGTTTTGGTATCTGACGCACCGTGTGGTCGTGGTTTTGGAGCTCACAGCAAATCTATATGTGAGAGTTTACACGTCTCGAACACTACAACCTCACCACAAACGCACCGCAGTGCGTCCAGCAGCTCCTCCGACGCCAAATGTTTGACTTCAAAATGTTCAAAATGTAGATATAAGAGGAACCGTCACCAGATTCTGCTTCACTCCTGAGACATTATTTTCTAATGTGAGCATCAATCTTGTAGCAGATCAATAATATTCAGAGCTGTTTAAACCGCTGTCAGTCAGTTTGTGGTGAAGCCTTTCAGTCTTCATTTTCTGGCCTTGGACACCACGCAGACGTCTGTGGTGCTATTTGTAGTGGTGGTTAACATCATCACTGCCCTGTGCAGCTTGCAGGTTGAAGCCTGAGGAGCTCCTGAGCTTTTCTAAAGCATTCAGTGAGTGAATCAAATGGACGTCCTCTGGAAAAACTAAAGATTTTGGCTTTTTTCTTACGCGCAGAGGAAGGAAGGTGTGTAGGTTCAAAAAGCCAACAAGAAAAGACTTAAACAATCTGCACGCTGTAACTAGAATTATTAAAAGGAAAGAGCTGCAAGAAGAGGATACCAATGTAAAAGATCCATCCTCAGTTCTAATGACACAGAAACAACACCCAGAAATATTTAATTAGAGGAAAATAATTAGAGGGAATCATGGGCCAACAAACAATTATCCCACAGGAGGAGAGGGGCAGAGAAACTGGTGCAACCTCGGTAACCTGAGCTGTCGTTGAAGACTCTGCCGCCGGATTTCTGTTTGTTTACCTGCTGATTTAATGAAGAGCCTTTTTTTCCAGTTCTGGGCGGAAAAAAAAAAAACAGAAGGAGGCGACAGACGTGATGTTTGAGTGCAGAGAGCTGCATTATCATGTGAGAAGTCCCGGGTTTGTGTTTTCCAGCTGTGGGAAGCAGCGAGGTGTGCTGTAAAGGTGTGTGTACGTGAAGCGCTGATCTGGGATCTGCTGATAGAAAGACTCAACAGGAGCGATCCACCACCGCTGCTCCACGGTGGCCACTGATTTTCTCAGCTGAGGCTTTGCTTTGTGTACTTGTTTATTCTCCCTGTTGTGCTTAAGCAGATTTAATACCCAAGTTTAATGTCATTAATTGTATTTAATAACAGCTGTTATACACTTTGAATTATGACCATGGCTGGATTAACCTGCTGGGGGGCCCTGAGGCTAAAACAAGCCGCGGACCTCTAATGGCTCCGTTTAAGAACTTATTTAAGAGTACTCTCCGAGTACATTTTGGTACAAAGCAGTACAAGACGGACAACTGTGCAGGTTCACATCGTAAAAACTGGACATTTTCCAGATGAGATTCAAAGAATCTAACTGACGCGTGATGGATACGGAGTCTTCAGGGTCCCAGAGGGTCCTGAGTCCTGGGGTAGTGCCTGTCCTGAGTCCTGGGGTAGTGCCTGTCTTTGCAGCACTTCTACTGCAGTACCAGCACAGCAGCGGCAACAGTAGTAATATTAAAGGTAGCAGTGGTGGTAGTAGTAGATTTACCATCAGCAGCAGTATAGCAGAAGTGTATTAGTAATAGTAGTCTGAACAGTAACGCTGCAGTATGAGTAGAAGCAGCAGTTACAGTAGACGTAGTTTAGCAATAGTCTCAGTAATACAAATAGTAATACTATAACATTACTACTATTTACAGTTGCAGAGGAATAGTATTAGTTGCAGTAGTAGTTGTAATGTAGTAGTAGGAATGTAGTGTTAACAGTGCTGGAGAAGCAGCAGCAGGAGTAGTTGTAGTAGCTTTAACAGGAGTAGCAGAGTTAGTAGTAGTGCAGTGGTGTAGCAGCAGTAGTACTAAGACTAACAGTATCAGTAATGGTAGTAGTACTGAGGTCGTAGTGGCAGCAGTCTCTGCTGTAGTTGGTGACAAGCTGCTGTTTGTTTTGATTGTCTGGTTCTGCTGGTTCTGCTGGTTTTTTTTCGTCAGAGCATCCTCAGACGGAGACGTTGTCCACTCCGGCTCTGCTGTTGCCATGACAACCCCTGCATTTCCTGCCGAGCCCTCTGATCCTTCGGCGGCTCGGTGTGCATCCACACATCAGCCCGTCGTCTGTCTCTCCACAATAACGTCATCAGTAATAAACGTTCGTTTACGGCTCACTTCAAACGCACGGATGACAAAGTGCTTCAGCAATCAAACACGCTCAAACATCAAAGAGGAAATAAATTAAAAAGTAAAGGAAGGAGGCAGCAGGGATCCACGCAGAGGGTAAAAATAATATATCTGTAAAAATAATAGGATAAAAGCAATCACATAAAAGCCAGTCTATAAAAATAGGATTTAAGAAGAGACATAACAGAGGATACTTTCACCCCGCTTCCTTTCTGTCTCTCTCTCCCGCCTGTCGCCCTCTCTCTCATCTGCCTCCCGCTGCAGTGGAGATGAAGTGTTGCTCTTGTTTTAATTATGCAGAGGAGGCTGCAGAGCAGGACAGGACATGTTTCAGTGTCGTCGCCAATTAAGCGGCGTCACCCAGTCGTGGAGCTGGGAGCGAGGAAGAGGAGGAGGAATGAAAGAGAAAGTTAAAGGAAATGACAGAGAGAGAGAGAGAGAGAGAGAGAGAGAGAGAGAGAGCACGAGAAATAAAATGAATCGGATCCACGAGTCTTTTTCTTATTTTCCATGCAAATGGAGACGCTTTTCACGTGAGGACATGCAGCATATATTCTCACTTCAGCAGTAGTAGCAACGGTGGATGTAGTAACAGTAGCAGTATGATCAGTAGTAGAACAGCAGTTGGACTAGAATGAGCAGTATCAACAGTAAGAGCAGGAGTTTTCACCTCAGCAGTAGTTTGAGCGACGAGTAGGCAACAGGAAGGGTGGCCGCAGTAACTGTGACAGTAATAATACTAAAATCACCAGCAGCACTATAGTAGTAGTAACCTCAGACCCTTTTACTGGTCCTGAAGGCCGGATATTCACTGTGTCAGCTGGCTTGTGGTAATTTGATTGGTTTATTTCGGGGGTGCATTCCTCTAAAGTGTCAGCTGGAATGATGAAGACTCTGTTCAGCTTCAACTCACCACAAACAGGGTCCACAGTAGTAGCAGCAGTAGTAGAGGTAGTGTTGAGAGCAGTAGTACTGGTGGCAGCAGGAGTAACAGCAGTAACGGTGAGGTGGAAAGAGGAAAATGAGCTGAACTGAATGTATAAAAGAGTCTTTTTTCTGCCTTCAGGTGCGTTGAGAGACTCCTCACCCTGACTAACTACGTACAATCCAAACTCTCGCTCCCTCGCCTGTATTGATCAAAAGCACACGGACTCTGCGGGCTCTGATTTGCATTACATATTCACCAGCTTCCCTCCTGATATTCGGCTCTATTGTGGCTTTAAAGTGTCAGGCTGAGACACGGCTGGATAAAGAGCGAGCACGGTGCAGCAGCAGGTAATTACCACTCCTCCATCGATAACCATTCTAATAGACTTCCAACCGGCTATTTACATTAGGGAGTTGGTCCTCTTACCGTATTGACTTTCATAAAATATATGTGTGGTAGGCTACATTAAAATCAATAAAGCCATTTAAAGAGCATTATCATTAAGAGGCAGCTGTGTGTTAAGTGTGAGTGTGTGTGTGAAGGCTGGAGGAGGTGGCAATCTAACGCGGTATGATGCCTTAAACCAACATCATTTACTGCATGACTGCACCATCAGTCTGTCTGCCACACACGCTCTTTTTCTTTCTATACTTCTCTCTATACTTCACTTTCAACTTGCTTTACAGGCCTTGTGTAAAGGCATCTGTCCCAGAGTGTATGCGTTCAGCTGGGAGAAGTCAGCGGAAGATTAAAGAACGCGCAGCATCGCAAACGGCCGAGCAGAAGATCGAGCTGCGACGTCAGAGAGGACGCCGTTCTAACAACATCCCTCAACAAAGAAACACAGACGTCTCCCAGCTAACACAGTTTCAGGCTTAAGTGAGTGGATGTTTATTCCTGAAATGCACCATGGGAGTCATAGTTTCAGTCTGAAATTCTCAAACACTGTTGTTCTTCTTTTGTACTGATGATTCGACTCGGAGGGTTTCGAGTCAGTCCAGCAGGGATGCAGATCTGATCCGCCTCGTCGGTGTTTGAGCTGACACTGACCTCATTAAATGGGCTTTGTTGTTGCTTTTTGACTCACAGTTTAGCAGCACAGCAAGCCGTAGCCTCGTGTCAGCGTATATAATAAAGATCATAATGAGTCCCAGACTGCGAGGCACGCAGCTTCAAACTGAGGAAGAGGAGGGCGCTGCTATCGGATTGGAGCCCGGCATGCGTGGATACCCTGAGCTGAGATATCTGCTGCGGTGAGTTTTCATCATATCCTGAAAGGACTCTTCTCACTTGTTTAACAAATTCTCCTTTTGTTTTCTGGGTTAAATAATTGTAATTCTCTGTATGCGGGGCTGAGGAAGAAGCCATCTCACTCCTTCAGCTGGTACAAAAGCTGCTTGGCTTTTCCACAAATACTTGGAGATAAGATCATATCAGCTCTGTTTCATTAGTTTCCAGTCGGTTTCATAATCGATTTTAAGATTTCACTGATCACCTTTAAAGCACTTCACGGTTTAGCTCTCAGCTACGTTGCTGAATTGCTGCTATGAGCCGGAGAGCAGCCTCAGATCCTCAGCCGGGGATCTGCTGACTGTTCCTGAGCCCCGACTCAAGACCGAGGGTTCCCGGGTTCGTGCAGTCGAGACCCCTCGTCTCTGAACTCCTGTGTGAGGATCTGAGGCTCGCAGCATCACTGAAGTCTTTTAAAACACCTCTCAGAGGTTTCAAAGCACGCTGTCTCACTGCCAACATGTCTTCTGTTTTACAGTAAGTATTTATCTGCATTGTTTCTTCGCCTCAGTCCTGATTTCTAAATCCTGTTTCCGTTTCATGAAACACTTTGAGACTCATGCTGTCCAGCTTTCGTTGAGTAGCGTGTTGCCCCCAGTCAAATCATCCAGTTCTGCTCTTGAACCCTGAGACATCCCCTTAACATTTGGGCTGTTGAGGAGACACACCATCATGGAGGAGGAGCTGCTATTCTTCAAGATCTTCAGGGTAAGATCAAGACCTTCACCCTGCAACAGAAACCTTCCCTGTACCGAACGTATGATCACATTCTTTGGGTCACTGTCCAGCTTTGGTCATCATCCTGATACAACGAGAGCGTCACCTTCACGCCACTCCACCTGCCGATCTTACAAAACGTCTCAAGATGCTTTTACTGCTTTCCTCGGAGCACAAACTTCCTTCCTTGATGTCTTGCAGCCTTTGTACATTCAGGTACCTTTAAAAGCTGCTGGATCCATTAAGATGAAACATTTAGAAGCCTTTGAGGATCTTCGGGACACTTCAAAAGCCTTGGCAAGCCGTAAGAACCTTCAAAACCTTGAAAACCATTTGGAATATTTGAGAGTCTTCAAGAACCTTCATGAAACTTCAAGAACCCTCTTGAATACTGCAAACCCTTAAGATCCTTCATCAAACTGTAGACTTTCTGAAACCAACAAGATCCTCCAGAAACATGTGGGAGGCCTACAGAAAGCTCAGGCCTTCAGGATCCCGTAGGGAAGATAAAAAGCAGCACAAGCAATTATAGTGATGACTTCTATGTGGACAGCTCGGGGAAAATGAATAAGGCTGAATCCATCATTTTTACTTTGATGGTAATATGAATATTAGATGCTTTTTGATAAGCTAACGGAGACAGGAAGAGAAACTCCAACGCATAAAAATCATAAAAGGGATTATTCTGCTAATCCTTCAGAAGTTGGATAAAACCTAGAATGATATTGGATTTTGTCGTTTGTATATAGTCTCATATTGAGACGCGCACACACACATTTTAACTTCCAGACTTGTGAGGACCGTCGTGCATTGAGGACTGAACAACAGCTCTTCATTTAAAAGAAATGTCCTCATTCTGAAAGGCTAAAAGAAGTCCTCAGTAAGATGGAAGCACACACACACACACACACACACGCACACACACAGGGGAATAAATATAGTAGTGGATTAGGGATTACGTGAATTTTCCTTCTGCTTAATGTGGGCACTCCTGTTTATCGTCTGGTTTTATGAAACACAGCAGTTCGACTCAGTTTCTGACACAGAAACCTTTCAGGTGGCGTAACACCTCCTCCCTCTGGCGGCCATGTTGGAGGTCATCATCTCCGTAAACAGCTGCTCGGGCTCCTGTCGGACTGGTGGATCGACCCTGAAACCTTTAGTTTAACTAGTACGATTTTAAATTAATACGCGTCATCATTTGATACTTTTTCCATGTAATTTCTGAGTATTTCTGTGCAGTTTCATGCAGTATTTATTACAGTATTATGTAGTATTGGTGGTTCCTGCAGTGTTTCTGTGGTACACACACTCACCCCGACCTGTCAGAGTGATCTATGTGCAGAGGCATCAGAGGGGCACAGCTGCAGCACTGATGCAGAACTCTATAACCCCTTCCCCCCTTCACCTATCTCTCCGTCTCATTTGACACTGTATTAACTCCCACCTGAGCTGCCGTCACTCCCATCATACAACAGCCCGCCACCTGAGTCCCTCCTCGCTCTCACGCTCACCTTACAAGATCATCAGCCGTCTTCCTCGCCGTTTCCTTCCACAGCGAAGCGCACACATCCTCGACGACCTCCATCGCAAGCAGTGACGGGATGACGGCACGGGATTGAACGTGTTCACTGCTGAGACTGAGTGAGACGGACTGTCCTCTCAGAGGAAGCTGCTGCAAGTGATACAGGAGCAGCTCCAACTCAAATTAATACAGACAGTGTTGCTGCTTTATCCACAACATCTCCACTCACAGCTAAGCACAGATCATGATTCTGTTAATCTTATTATTTGTCATCCACCTTACGGTTGTTTAAATCTTTGTCATCTACTCTTTATAGATTCAAACTGAAGATTTTATCCACCTCGTTCTACAGAAAACGTCTCTTTCTGGTGGTTCTCTACAGCTTAAAGGGATACTCCAGTGACTGCGCACTGTTATTGGCTGGGGGCTACACGGCAACTGCTCAAAGGTTGCAGCCCACAAACACCCTGAGTAGAGCAAAATCAGAAGAAACTAAGAAACAGCAGGCAGAGGGTGACCGCAGATGTGTACATTTGTTTTTAGGAGAATCCTGCAGTTTACCTTTAACTAGGTTTACTTGTGGGAGAAAGTAATGACTCTTAACTCGTGTGGATCAAGATCCAAAAACACTAGATCCCACATTTCCCTTAGCTTACGACGCAGCTGGACTCACAAGAGATCATGAGATGATGTGAGATCACCTGAGCCGAGAATGCGTCCTACCAGGCTTCAGCTCAGGCGCTTGTGGCCCAACCACAGTGGATTGGACCAATCGGCGTCCTGGGAGGAACTGCTGGCAGCCATGGGAGGGCTTGGTTTGTTCGAAAACAACAATGGCGGCTCCTGAGGAGGCTAACGAAGACGCTGCTACAGCACCAGTTCTGTGAGAAGTGCAGGTTTCTTCATTGAAAGACGAGCAAAGAACAGAAGTGAAGGCTTTTCATGATGGAAAAGAGGTTGTCGCTCTTCTCCTGACTGGCTTTGCAGAGAGATTCCCTCTCTTACTAAGTCATGTGGTTCATTGATCTGATTGGTTGAAGCAGCCTGTGATAGACGATAGACAGATGGTTCATCCAATCACCTGTCAAGTATTTTTCCTGTAGTTTTCCAAGCAGTTTCCGAGGACGACTTCCCAGATGGTTCTGTGTGCCAAACCATCTGCTGCATCAGGTTAACATTTCCCACAATGCAACTTGATAGCATCTCCTCTATTATGCCCTGATGGATGATTTCAGACTTCTGCCCCAGAGCCACGGAGGACGGTGTGCACACACAGGCTGAGACCTACTCCTTGAGAAAGTAATTATTGTGGTATTATTGCAGTTTTTACTAATGTTCACAGAGAAATACTAACGTTCCTGTACTTTACTGCTTTGTGCCAACAGGAAGTGATGCAGATTTAGACTCTTCTGGTTTCAGACTTTCCACCAGACATTAAACCAGATCTGCTTCTGTTCACACAGCAGAGCGTCACTGAGGTCCAACACTGATGCTGGTGATCAGGTGTCGGCATTCCAGTTTATCCCAAAGGCTCTGGATGGGTTTGAGGTCAGGGCTCTGTGCTGGTCAGTCAGGTTCTTCTACACCAGATGGGAAAACCACATTTTCTAAAATATCACTGTAGCGTTGAGATTTCCCTTCACTGGAACGAAGAAACAAACAAATTAGGAATAACAGACTCCCACCAAAAGTACACAGAAATCTGTTTTTGACCACAGAATACAGATAGATAGACATATTCATAAGCTCTTAATCTAAGCATTATAACTTGGCTGCATCCCATAAACCCCATCGTGTAATAGTTAATTAGTTATTAGTTAGCCACCTAACTATACTTTCATTTCAATAAAAGAGTAAGATAAAGTAGGACTGTTACCCTTTATTGACCTCAGTATCAGGACTGTGCAGCACCTGGGGTCCAGCTCCAGTTCTGAGCCAGCGATCAAAGGTGCTGACAAGAGAATTAAGCTAACAGACAGTTTTTGATGGCTGGAAACTGAAGCAGCAGAGGAAACGAGGCCATTTATTATTTCAATGTTTTTTCCTCCAGGAAAGGTTTTTGAAGGCTGGTTTGACCTCCTCAGTGCCAGAATCTCTACAGCTGCATGCGATAACATCAAGCATCGTTCAAACTGGAAAAAGTTTCCAAAACTGTCCGATATGTCAGGGCGACATTAGGGGAAAACTGAACAAATGATGTAAACAACATCTCCAAAACTGTGTATATGTAAAAATATATACATGTGCATGTGTTCGACGCATCCTAAAGGTAGAAAGAAGTTTTCAAAGCGCGGACAGAACACATTTGTGATGCTTTAGAACTTTAAATGTTTATTCTGATCGGGACATTTAAGGGAGAAAAGAGAACTCAGGGTTCAGGAGGTTAAACCGCAGATCGAATTGTCACAATCACAGAGCAACCTCGTTATCGCCAGGCCCTCCACATTACCCATCAACCCGTCAGCGAGCTGTCGGAACATGCTCTGGGTCTCGTTAAACCCAGAGCCCGGCGCTTCATTCATTATCTAATTGGTTGCCGGGAACCTGGATCCCTGCAGCAGGGACCTGATCTCTGCTGCCTCATCTTTCGGCGTGGGCTGTCGGTTCGTCCGAGGCTCTGCGTGTCAAAGTGTCACAAACAATGCTTCCACTCTGTCCTTCTTATTGTGTAACAGGCAATTATCAGTGTAAACCAGGGCTGATTATTCCAGTCTGTTGCAGCAGTTGTAGTCTAAATGCTTTCACTGTGTGGCCTTCGCTGGAAAAACCTGCCTGTTAATGTTAATAGGCTAATTACAACTCAGCAACGAGTCAGGTCTGAGCCATATTAGAGGCAGAGCTGCTAGTTTCACTAACAGAGAGTAAAATCAGTCAGAAAACATTCTGCCACAGTTTATTATGATGGTAAATACAGCTGACTGTGGTTTAATGGCTCCTTTCAAAGCAGCACCTCTGCCCAATCGGAAGGCAGCCTCGTAACAGGAAGGGCATGACAACAAACAAGATGGCTGGAACGAAGCTGCAAGCGCCTGGTGAGTCATGAATAAAAGTTAGACTTTAGACAGAGGAAATGTCACGTCTCAACAGCAGCACGGTCTGCTAAAAAATAACGTTTAACACTCAACTTTGAAGATTTTCAGACTATTCATTTAAAGCATAAAAGACACAACGCACCAATCAGCGGCCGCACAGGCTGTCGGGCTGTAATGAAGGTTAATGCGCTCAAAGGTCGCCTCGAAACTCTGAAGATAGTTAGGGACGTTAGAAGTTTACATGGGTGGGCGTAAGCAGAAGCAGGCATTAACCCACCACCCACAAAAAATGAACAAACCTAACGAAGATGAAGGTAAACAGAGCAGACATCTGGGAACACGAATCAGCGCAGAGGCGATGCTTTACGTTCAGGCTCTGTTCCTGTCGCTCGCCACAGACATCAAGTTCAGTGTGGAAAAGATTCGGAAGTGATGAAATTCTCCACTTCCACGATGCAGCATGCGTCTGTCTTCAGAACCGCACGTCTGCTTACTTCCTGTCAGCTCGGCAGTGGCGTTCCCGTCGCCTCCGACCTCAGTGATCCTCTGTAAGCTTCTTTCTTTACTTGTCACAGTTGTTTTAGAGTATTTGCTGTTCCTTTTTCACATGTTTGGTCGCCGCCTCGGCGCCTTTCGATGGCGAGGTTAGCTCGTCAGCTAGCCAAGCTGGCTTCTAAAATGAAGCAGATCACCGTTAAGCTTCACCGTCAGACTTCTCTTCAGTCACTCCTGATGAGGGTTTCATTCAAAGCGCTGAAACATTAACAGCTGTTGAATTTTGATGCGCTCGGCGTCTCGTCTCTGATCTGTGAGGACGGGGAGTGGCCGGCAGCGTGGGGCTCAGACACCTTCAGGGATGGATGACTTTACACTGAGCAGCAAGCTGACTGCTCCACCTACGCTCCATCACACACACACAGACACACACACACACACACACACACGGGTCTGCTCTGTGAACTGGGGCGTCCATCTTGGCCGGTCGTCTCACTGCAGGCCTGCGGAGAGAGAGACGTCCTTCCGACAGCAAAGGTTAATAATTCTGCACCTGACTCTGCGGGACCCGTCTCGCCACTACAGCTATGATTTAATCAAACGGAAGGAGAGGTGAAGCCAAGCGGCGGCCCGACCACATCACACAGATACAGAGTCTGAAAAAGCTGAGACAGTCAGGAGGGACGGACAGAGAGGAAGAGAAGGAATGAAGAAAATAATGTGGACGCAGAGGAAGACGAGTCTGAGAGCTCGTAGTCATCAGGATTGTTCAGTTCTTTGAATTCAGGGAAGCTTTACTCTGAGCTCCTGATTTCTTTTCAAAGTGTCCAAACACACCTAAAGACTAATGACAAGTAAACTTAACATGATTATTAACAATTATTAGTAATAATTCTTATAATTAACAAAATGACAAGTAAATGTTTTTGCCTGTTTAAATTATCCAGCTGTGAAATGTATTCATGTACTCATGTTGTATTTAAGTATTTTCACTTTCTTACAAAATCAATCTTATTTTTTGAGTCTGTATCAGTGTGATCAGACTCCCAAAAAAATCTGTAATGACAACCAGATACTGAGCTGTCAGAGCTCAATAGAAAACCCACAGTTCAGCGACCAGCGAGTCCAGATCTCAACTGAAACTCCTCTTCAGGATCCAGGAAGCATCAAAAACACTCAGTTTGAGACAGTTAGTGTCCTCCTGTAGTCCGGCCTGTGGGCTGCTGTCGGCTTCAGGGAAAGATCAGCCTGAGGGGTTTGATGGAGGGTCCACAGAGTGGACATGATGGAGGTGGACGATAATCTGATTCTGTAGAGCGGGTGAAGTATAAATCATGGACCTTCTGGCTCGTTGCCAGGGGTTGGCAAGCTAATAAAGTGATCACTCACTCTCAGGACGGACTGGACCTCGTCCACGGGTGAGATATGCACATTTTCTGGGTTCATTAATATTCTGGGGGACAGATGTGGACCATGATCACACTGACTTGCAGATCTGGATGCGGATCGAGGTCTGGACTTGAAGGATGTTTGCAGAGCTTTTCTCCAGCACAGACGGTCAGTGCTGCTGCCCGCCTGCAGCTCGGGCTGCATCCCGCGTCTCTAATGGTCTAAACAAAGGACCCAGAGGCTGCGCTTCACCTCATCTGCAGCCAGAGCACAAACCGGCGCTTAAACTGAACCATGTTGATGTGTGAGAGGGTGATATGGAAAGCAGTCCGGTCTTGGCGCCGATCTGAGCAGATTCGGGCGCCGAGCCGAGCTCCGAGCCGCCGACAGTGACCGCTGACATCACTCCCTCCATCCCTGGACAAAGTCTTGGCAGAGCGAACGCGTCGTCCATGCCAAGCTGAGAGAGGAAAGCCTTTGAAGTTCACAACCTGTCTGATGTACATTGACCTATGATAATAGCACTGATATGTTTGATCTTTAGTTCTGGAAATTAAAAGCAAAAACTCTCGTGACCTTAAGAAGTTTCTAAACGCAGGCTGTCAGTGTGGAGCTGCAGAATAATAAAACATGTATCTACTGCTGTACCTTCTTGTGTTGGAGCCTGAGACGTTTACAGCGTGTCCTCTGAAAACGACACTATAGAAGTGAAGATGACAGTGACGATTATGAAGACTTCCCGTGACGTCTACGACCTCACCGAGAGCACCGTGCCTTTCTTCGAAACTTCAACAAAAAAAACAAATGTGAGACCGCACGAGCACGCAGGCGACAGTCAGGCGATGGACAAAAAACAAATAATCTGCATAACTGATTTAGCGTTTACATTGACGTGCCAAAATCGAGCTGTGAACATGTTTCACTGCATTCAGAAAAAGTGGCTTTGCAGATAAAACTCTGGAGGCTGATGGAGGACAGATTTAAAATAGAAACTGAGGCATAAAACACTGAGACAGCCTGACTTCTGCTCCCAGTATGGCATGACATCATAGTGATGTCATCAGGGTTATATTCTCATTCAGAGACACAGATGACATCATACGTCTGCTTTCACAGGTTGAGTCGTAAATCTTCACCTAATTGCCCGTACGGGGGATTAATAAAGTCTTATCTTATCTTATCTTAAAGTCAGGCCCTTTAAAGGACCAGTGTGCAGGATCTATGGAGATATATGGACAGCAGGAATATAAATTGTATAATTAAGTTTTCAGCAGTGTATAATCACCTGAAAGTGATAATAATAAATGCTGTGTTTTCCTTATCTAAGAAAGGGTCTACAGAGCGAGCAGCTCCTCTTCCTCAGAGTCCACCATGTTTCTACAGAAGCCCAGAATGGACAAACCAAACAGCTGCTGAGAAGAGTGTTTTCAGCGGACACTGAGGGGTTTCCTACCTGCCTGGAAAGGGAGGATGACGGTGTTCAGGTGGTTCAATCTGCAACCTCACCACTAGATGCCACTAAATCCTCCACACTGGACCTTTGAATGCACACTCACCGTGTTAAAACTGAGGTAAAACCTCGGTACGGTCCTTTAATCAGGTTCTGCACACCTTTTTTGGCTTATCTCCCCTCCTGGTTTAGGCTGATAAATAGGCTGCAATTGTACACAAAAGCCCCCCTTTGTGCACCTTTAAATGAAAATTAATAACTGCCACGCTAATGGAAAGATTAATGAATCCAAACGGTAGCGCTGAGAGTTTACATAATGCATATTTACATTGAAAACAGACATTATTCCAGGGAGCGGAGCGTCGTACGGCGGAGGGGGCGAGCTGTGTTTAGCGCTGGTATCTCTGCTAACTCTTATCATCCAACTGTGAGGCTTTATCAGCTGTGAGGCTCCGGCAGAATGAGAGCATATCTGCTCACCACAGAGAGCAATATGAAAATTACCCTGCTTTTATAATCATAATTCATGCATTTTTAAATAAATGTAGTTTGTGCAGGGCTGACTCAGTGCTTTCTCTGTATTTTCCTCGAAGTATAACTCTTCTAGTTCGTAACAAAACTGCTGGGATCAACAAGCTTGTTAAAGTTGGTCATGATAATAGTTGTTTTCTTTTTATTAAATAGAAAGTCTTTAGCAAGAATTAAAAAGCCGCACGCTTCCTCATGAGCCACAAGGTTGGAATATCTTTAATCAGCGAGAGATTAAACTGGTGTGATTACACGGCTGCAGAATAAAGAGGCGACATTTTCCATTACCCCTCTTTGTATTCATCACTGCTGCGCCTGCAGGCCATGACGCTGTAGCCTGCAAATCTGACTGCGTGGCCATTTTGGCACCACTCTTTGCTGAATAAGGTCCACAAATTAATTATTTTAATGTTAACAATGGCTCAACAATTACACGCTATGCAAAAGGGTGTCTCATAGTGACAAACCACATGGAATTAACATCAACTCTGCAGCTCTGCTCGTCTTTCTTAACTGGTATTAGCTCCCAGTTCTAGCTTCCCATCACTGTTTCCAGCAAACAAGCTGTGCAGCAGGCCGATCATAGTTAGAGACCAGCTGGAGAAGAAGCAGCTGAAGGGAGGAGACGGCCGGAGGGCAGAGGACAGAGGAGAGGACGTTGGACTGACGTTCATCGGGTGGACACAAACAGCACTCCAGTGGGATGATCCTGCTGCTTCCTGCTGGATGTACAAATGCAAATGTTGGCTAATGTGTTAGCTTTATACAGAGACATTAAATCAGGTGTGTGTGTGTGTGTGTGTGTGTGTGTGCAGCTTTAAACAAGCAATAATGCATAAGACGTTTAGCAGCGTAGTGAGCAGTGGAGGACGAACAGGCGTCGCATCAGATCAGAAAAGCCCTGCATGACTTCACTCACGTCTATGAACACATGTGGATCCTCGACCAATCAGATCTTGCTATCTTTCATGGGTGCAGTTCCTTAAATGGCCACTTGGTTCCAAAAGCGAGTCAATCCCCATAGACCCCCATATTCGCATGTAAGAAAACTTAAAATCTTTTTTTTTTTATCTCGCACTCGTTAAATGACATTAATTACATGCTTCTTTGCATAAATTTGCTCATTTTTGTAACTTAATTCGAACTAAATTTCCCACTGAACTTCTTTAATCTTACTCTTTCAAAAAGAAAAATCTGTTCGTATTAGCATCTTGTCAGAATCTTTTTCATTGAACAAAGTGAAACAACCTTTATTTCCTAATTAAAAAATAAAAACTATGTATGTAATTTATGTCCTCATAAATTCATAAATAAAACCTCTTCCATCTAAAATGCCTCAGAGCTCGACACTCGACATAATAACACGCGGTAACGTGCCTTCACACACGTTATCTATGTGTTATGTGTTTGGCTGGACTTTTTTTTTTATTATTTTTTCCTCCTGGTTTCACTTCATATGTCTGTGTTGCTGTTATGTTAATTGGGCTCAGACCACCTGTCGGAGTCCAGGTAGGCGTTCGGCTCTAGAATCCAGATGGCTTCAGGCAGACTGAGGAAAAAACTGTCACCGCCGGCCTTCGTACAATTTAGCCACAAAAATATGAAAATAGCTCCCTGCAAACACGCTTGTGGATTCAGCCTCACCCAAGGACAGCCACCTGCGCTCGGTAAGAAGACCTCACTGGTCTCACATTACGATAAGGAGGACAGTAATTCAGCAATATATTCAAGGCCTTTACCATTTAACACCTGGAGGTGAGCAGCAGGATTTTAAAATGAATTCAGAAGCTCAGCGGCAGCATGAAGAGAGGCAAAGATGAGCTGCTGCAGAGCGAACAAAGTGTTTATCAGACAGCCTGGTTTCCTGGAGGCTGTACGAGTTTCCTGGGATCCTCTGAAGAGATTTTCAGATGCGAGAAGTCGGGGATCTCCTCTGGAATATGTGAGCAGACAGAACCTGAATAGTTAAAGCGAGGATTAAAGGAGGAGAGGCTGCTGCCGCCGCCGCAGGCCGACCGCCGCCGGTCGAGCCTGCTCTGCCGTGGAAGCTGCTGAACTCGAACGCCGCTCTGACTGGACTCCGGCCAGCAGCCGCGCGCCTCGTCTCGGTTCAAGTGTTTGGGTTTCCACGGTTTCGGGTTCGACCTGTGGGAGCGTTCAATTAGAGCGACAGACCGCCTCGATCGATCTGAGACGGTGTTTGAGAGTTGGCCAAGTCCTGCAGAGTCTGATCCGGCGGAGGCATTCGCTGTGTGTTTTTTGGCTTCCAGGCCATTTTTCTTCTCATCAGGAGGAAACCTGAGGATGTTCGACTCGGCCTACCAGAGAACCTTCAGCTCCTTCAGCCGACCACGAAGACATTTTATCACTCTGAGAAGGAAAGACTGAGCTGTAAATAAATGATGGACAGTGGACTGATAAGATGAGGAGGACGAGGGGGAATAAAGGTGAAGGATAGGTAGAGGACAAAGATAAGACGGAGGGAGGAAAGAAGGGAAGAGGAGGGGGAGAGGAGGATGAAGATGAGATGAGGACAGAGGAGATGGGGAAAGAGAAGGAGAATGAAGAGGAGGAGGAGGAGGAGGAGGTGAAAACCATAGGAGGTGCAGACAGGTGTGTTTCAGTGTGATGTGATTTTGTTCCCTGAACTGATCATTTAAACTCCAGAACCTGGTCAATGCATTACAGCCACAGCTAAGGATTATTTGAACTTTATGGACAAAAAAATCACAACTTTTATTACATTTATTTGATTTAACTGTTTCCTAAAGTCTATTTTCCACAATTTACAGTCACATCAGGAGAGAAAAGATGGTGACAGCCGGAGAAAACCTGAGATGGATGCTTGTTAGCCACGTAGCTAACTGTTATCACTGTTTAGCTGCTCAAATGGCTGATGACACCGAACATCCTGTTAATATTCCCGTTTGCATGCTGCTCCGATTCACAACACAGCCCCCCCTTCTCCTAAAGGTTGCTGCTGTGATATTTGTGCACATCCAAACACCTGCTGACATCCAGGTGTTTCACAGTGTGTCAAAGAAGGTGTGATCCTGCGTCTCTGGTCCAGACCTGAAAACTGTTGGCTGGATGTAACAGAGCCAATGCAAACAGGGAAGAAGCCGCATGTCTCAAAGTGCAGTAAAAAGCCCAACTGAGACACATTTATCTGAAATATGCTGCATACATGTGCACAGAGAGCTCCTAAAACCAGAATAATATCAGCATCACACACGTCTGAATCGCTAAACGCTCCAGACGGAATAAGCCCGATTTGGAATAGAGCAATTTCGCTAATTGTGTTGCACCGGTGAGGCTCTCCAACAGCATCGGATCAGCTGTCGTTACACACAACTGTGGCTACGCACAGCACCCGCACCACCAATTCACCACATGTGCTTGTAAAACACGACGTCTCAGACATCATCGTTAAACAACAGCAGAGGAAGAAAAGATCGTTAACTGGGACATTTTACAAAAAGCTAAACTTTTAGCCTTTTTGGCAGCTACTCCGTCGTTCTTCTTCTTCTTCTTCTTCTTTTGTGTTTGGCCGTCTTTCCAACACGGTCAGAAGTTGGAGCCGACTGTGACAAACAGCTCGTGGAGGCAATTTGAACCAATAATCACCCAGAGCTCAGTCGAACGTGAACACACAGACGTGATGCACATTTGTGTGGATTTGGTGTGACTTCTTTTCCGAGGATATCATTATCTGAACTGTCCGGTGTGAATAAATAAATCTGGTTAGAAGTCGTAGAAAATGCAGAACTTGCCTGGGAATCATCACATTTTTAGGTTTCCTTCAGTATCAAAGTGACCCAGTGATACGTTCAGCGGTACACTGCAAACAGGAAGCGCTCATGGCTAATTCAAACACTTTTACTCGCCAAAATGTACAAATCGCTCACTATTCCAAGTTTACATCCCCTGAAGCATCATGGGAACTGCAGTCCAATGACTTCACTGTAATGTGAATTGATGTAAAATGGAATTTATTAATAATTGTTTCCATGTTGCTGTTGTAAATCTGTGCATCAGAAGCCGTCAGAGCAGAAATCGTCCCACTCAGGGTCTCGTTTACGCGTTCGTGCACAGGAAGCAGAGAAAAGTGCTCGTGACTGATGTTCCTCGCCGTTAATCGAGCCTCCAGCGTGTTTCAAGTCAGCGTCACAAACATCAGACGGCGTGCGCGTTGATCTGTTGTGTTGCCATCTTTCTTCTCGTCCCGGTGTGTGTTAATCCTGTGTGACAGCTGTATGAGCAAAGTGTGGAAACATGCACGAGAGTCATGAGAACACTGCGTCCAATCACAGTTTGTGTCAGACGACGCGCTAAGTGGAAAGTCTTGTCTCCTTTCACCGGACTTGACGTTCGGCTCAGACGGTCTTACATCTCAGAGTCAAAACATGTCAGACTGCAGGTTTGTACGCCGGGAATAAATCACCAGCTAAATTTCATAACATGGCTTCAGACAATGCTGCTCTCTGATTGGCTGCTGTGTCACGGTGGACAGAAAATACACAGACAGGACACGAAATACAATAACACACATTCAGTTCCAGGAACTGAACCCTGTGTTCAAACTACTGAAACTATATTTAAAATTTTTTCATTTGCAATATTATTTTATACTCTTTTTGTATATAATTTATAAATATAGCTGATTTTACTTTATGTCCCTTTTTATTGTCTGTTTTGCTTTTTTTCTACATCTCCTTTCTGTCTGTAACTTCTTAATTTCTCCAGCCTGGCATCAATTAAAGTTATATCTTATCTTATCTTATCTTATCTTATCTTATCTTATCTTATCTTATCTTATAAAGCTGATATTGCAGTAAAAGAGAAAATTCCTCTGAAGTGGAGTTGAAGAGTAAAATTCATGTGGACCACCTTCATCAAAAGTGTAATCAGTCAAACTTTACGCAGGTTTTTTATGAAACACAGTATTTGTCTCCAGTAAATGTACACAGAGTATAAAACAGAGTAAAGGAGGAGATGAAGCGTTGATCTCTCACGTTTCTCCTCTAAAGTAAAGACACTATTATGTTTTCACTGATGCAAAAAAAGTTCCTGCCTCCCTCTTCCTCCCTCCCTCTTCCCGCCTCCCTCTTCCCGCCTCCCTCTTCCTCCCTCCCTCGTCTTGCCTCCCTCTTCCTCCCTGTTTTAGGTCGCCGCCTCAGGGCCTGAGGTCACGTTTCCGCTTAATTAGCGAGATGTTTGAAAAGGCTCCTGGCAACGTCGACACAAGGCGGCGACGACGAGATCCCACGCGACGTGTAGCCCGAAGTTTAGATGATTCATCCCCGCGGAGAGACGTGATGTCAGCGCTCGCGTTGGATTATTTCTCCGACTTTATCCGACTGCGTCTGAAGTGTGTCATGGCTTAAAGGCTGATTACGAGAACTTAATGGAGGGTTATGACACTTGGGGGTGGTGGAGGAGGCGGCTGTGGTTTGTGTTTTTCTTCATGATGTGGGTCAATGTTGATGGATAAAATGGATGAATTTCTTTTCTGTTTTTAATTTCCATTTTCCTCTGGGAAATAATGTCTGTGGACAGAAGAGAAGCTCTCAATATTGTTGCGGGTATGTTTGCTTGGCAAAGACTCATTATTCTGGATATTACTGTGGCAGGAGCCCGGGGGGCCGGACCTCTCTGATGAAAATATTGATGACCCCGAAGCCAAAAATATATAGAGGCAAAAATATAGAAAGGTTTCAGAAGACGGGTCCGTCTGTGTGAGCTAGAAAACTTCCAAATGAGGCAACGTGCTGTGAGCTGCCGTCGCTGAGATTAACACGAACTGCACATCCACACGAATCAGTGAGTTTCATGCGAGGACAGAGCGAATCACGAGGTTCAGGCGACACACCACCAAGTGTTCAGTGCGTGCTGACGTTAGCTGTGAGCAGCCATGAATGAGCGTCTTGTCTCTTTATGTTCAGAAACTGGAGTTAAAAACCTTTGAAGTGCACATTTTAGCTCGAGATGAACCTTTTCTAATTTGCACCACTTTGTTTCTTGCAGTAAAAAGACACATACAAGGAATCTGTTGAAATTTGGGCTGAAATCATGAAAACAGTGTTTGGTGACTTTTAAGAGCCTCTTGCTGACGAACTGAAGACTCATTCAGATGATTATGGATTATGATCTTTTTCATGCATGCTGCTGGGAGTGACGGCTCTCCTCTCGCACGGTGCACAGTTAGTCAGCAGGTGTGGCGTGCAGGGCAGGTAAGAGGACGCCGCTCGCTGCAGGAGAGGCAGATCAGCTGTTCCTATGGTTACACTGATGCTTTGGCTCTGAAACTTTATACTTACTGCATGTAAAACATTCATTTGAGGCTCTCTCTTTCTGCACAGCGTCTTCCAATAGCTTGTAATTATGTAAAGTGTTTATTTGATCTGGTAAATATTCAGTTTGTTTGATCCTCTCCCTCTTTGTAGATTTTAAAAACTTTTCACCTCGAGAGTTACAAAGTGGACCCAAACGCAGACACAGACGGAGGAGACATGATGAGGTTTATGAAGGGGTACCAGGGACAATGGAGGTGAGGCGGAGGCGGCCAGAGAGGCGGAGGCAGGCAGAGAGGCGGAGGCGACAACGAGAGGGAGAAAAGTCCAGGATGATACACAGGAAGGCTGACGAGCTGATGAAAGACAGGTGTGCAGCAGGAGAGCCAGGAGAGCCAGGAGGGAAGCCACGCCCACGCCCACGCCCACGCCACACACACACACACACACACACACACACAGGGGAAACATTTCCTTCTCTTTCATTGTAAAAAAAACTGGCAGCAGGCTAAATGAACAGCAGTGGATTCATCATGGAGGCGAAATAAAATGTGAGCAAACTGGACCAAAACCAGTTAGCAAGTTTAAATCGTCACAGGATCCAGCTGTATGTTTTCTTCATATCGCCCTGCTCAGCTTGTTAAAGCCGCCTCGTTAGCGCAGAGCTTGTGTGCTACCCGTTAGCGTGTTGAGAGACGAGCTAACTCTCCAGGTAAATCTCACTGTGCGACGTCCAGGTGTGACCGAGCTTTAAGCAGGCAGTCTCTTTGACGACAGAGACCCTGAATGAGGAAAGATATCACTTGTGTTTCCAGTTGTGAACATCTGGAGCTCCCCTCCTTGTCTAAGACTGTAAAAAATAACAGCTGCACCAACTGCTGAGTGGGTGTTCGGCTTAGGTGACGATGGCTTCTGCAGAACCGAGTTAGTGAAACTGCGTCAGCTGTCGACACCAAGGCGGACATTTTTCTGACTCAGGTTAAGAAGGAGGCAGCAGAGATCCTGATTCAGATGGAGCAGCTAAGAATAGATGGATGCACGATTGAATGGCGCCTGAATCACCACGTCACCTCCACCTACAGCCGCCTTCTGCATTAGACGCTGAACTGGAGTCTGCTGATAACAACACACGAAGCTGTTTCTGCCTCTTTTGAAGAAGCTAAGCTAACGGTTAGTGTTCGTGCTAAAGCTACGCTAAAGTATACGGACACGTGTACTTTTGTGCGCTTGGTTTTTAGGCTCCTTTTCATCCAGTGACAGAAAATGTTGATACAGCATTCAGAGATATTTTAGTCATAGTTTTCAGACTTGTTGAGATCCCAGCACGCCTTCAAAGGAAAGAGGTTAAATGCTTTTCAAATGCTTTTTAAGGTGCACAAGGACAAACGAACAGAGGGGACTGCAGGTATTTTAATGGGATATGTGAGTGTGTCGATGTGCGTGGACAGTCTGATCACACACACAGTGTATGATGGTGGAACATGCGACACACGAACCACAGTGAATGCATCGGACCATGACGGCGTCTGTCTTTCAACAGCAGCCAAAGCCTGTCTGCTAAAGGTCCAGTTTGAAGGATTTGTGTGAATTAATGTCAGGAATGGAGTTTAATATTCACAGTTATGTTTTCATTCGTGTATAATCACCTGAAAATAACCTTCTTCTTACTGTTTCTGGGTAAAAAAGTGAACGGACTGTCCCTTTAAAAGCAGAGATAAGTGTCCGTGTTCGGCCAACAAGCCCAGACAGACAGGCGGGTTAGGGTCTACGACACGGGCTGGAGATAATAAAACACTGTGTGATGAAGGACATGCAGCGCAGCACAGGCTCCAATATCTGCGGATAAATCCTGATGTGAACTTGTTGAGAAAGCAGCGTGAGCTCTGTGCTCGCTGAAAAACTCGCCTTTAAATCTCTCAAGTGCAGAAAAAGTCTCCCTGGAAGGAGGACGGACGTTTGTAATAAAGCGATTCTGTATCTAAGAGAAATCCAGCCAGTCGACTGCTTATTGGTTTCACACTCTGGCTCAGTATTAGAGGCTCTGTGGGTGATTGATGATGTCTTCCTTTAATCAGAGAGGTGATTCATCAGGGCTTTATTTTTCAGGATTTCAGGTGTTTGTGACACGCAGTTCCCATTCATTTCTAATCAGAGGGAGATTGGTGTTGTTTCTCTCTCTTTCAGGGATCCTGATCACATCTTTGATTAGTTCCTGAAAGAAAAAAACATGCTAATCTCTGCCAGAAACTGTCACCGTCACTGGGAGCGAAGAAGTCTCCGCAAACCTCTGTCTTCAAAGCACTTCATTTAATGTCAAACCCCCTTCATCCACTAATCAACAACAGAAAGCTGCATTATGTTTACAACTGTTTTTCCAAGACCACATTAAGCAATCTGGACTTTTGTCTTTGGTAAATTAGAAAACTAGTCCACAAATCTACAAGCACAACCAGCACATGTCTGGGTGTGTTTCCAAAACCCTCTAATGTACGTCTGCAGCCCTGATTCTGGATCAGTCTGGACTGAATCAGTCGTTTCCAAACTGAGTTCACAGACAACAGTTTGACGAAGTGTTCCCGAGCTCATGGAGCGAGATCCTTCGTCCAATCAGGATCGTACAGTCAGAGAACCATAAAGTGCCGTCATTTTAAGGTAAAACACTTACATAATGTTGCTTTAAGGTGCTTCTTTTATCTGAGTCAGTCAAGAAAACCATAGAAGACAAACAAATCCTCAAATTTGACCAACGGGTCCAGAGAACGTTTGACATTTTTGCTTAAAGAAATCTTAATTTATCATCATATCGTCTCATCGTCTCAGCACGACGTCGACTCGCATCCATGAAACGTATTGAACGTTGAATTTGAGGACTGAGACTGATGGCTTCAGTCGGTCTTTCACATTATATTCATGTGGACCTGCACAGAAAATCACAGCCCTGCAGTCCATGTTATATCACCGAGTGCTGAAAACACATATTGACCTTACAATGTGCGTTCAGGAGAAGGAATGTGTTTCAGTGCAGAGCTTTGAAACATCGACTAAAAGTACGTTATTGACTGAACACTCGAGCGCTCTTGTATTCATTTAACCTTCCAAACGAGCCGCGTGTCTCGTGTTCATTTGCTTTTGTAAACGAGCTATGTGCGGCGTGTGGAATGTGTCGAATATGTTTCCACATTTTCTTTTATATTTCACTGCAGTCCATTAGCATGCACACGCGCGCACGCACACACACACACACGCACACACACTGTGTGGGTAAACAGGGACTCGTGCAGAAAAGCAAACACAGCAGTATTGACCGGCGCTCCAGCATTTGCATTAGTGTCCACTCTTCATTCGTATGGACGCGGCCTCACTCCGGCTGCTCACCACATCTAATTCAAATGGAGGGCTGCAGTAAATTTACAGAGTGAGCCGGCGATATTAACCAAATTAAACACTAAATTTGAGCATGCCTTTTTCCTCTCTGCTCTCTGCTTTTGGTCTGAAACGAGGTTAATCTTCAGTCAGGAGGAGGATTTAATGCTAAGTGAACTTAACTGCTGTAAAACTGTCATCGCAATGGATACCTCAATTCTCCCCGCTCGCAGCAGTTAAAACACGGAGCGCTGTAAATTTTGGACCGGGATCGACGGACATTAGCTCAGCAGCATCTCAGGAGAGGAGAGCTAGATTCTCCTCAGCTGGAGGAGGTCTGCCTACCATGAATTTACTCCTGACCAGCAACCAACAAACTGCACACCTGCAGGAATCCCAGCCGAAGACGAGTCCAGACACGGCAGCGAAGCACGGATGAGCAGAAGAAATGATCCCGAACAGCAGATTGAATCAGCTTCAGACTGAAGTCTTGGCACAGATGTGACTGCAGAACCCCCCCCAAAAAATAAAAATCGCTGTAAAATTGCATATAAAAGGAGCAACTTTCCACAACCACGCTCAACAAATCCAAACTTCTCAATAAACCAGGTTGAGTTAAATTAACAAGATGACGTATTTGTAGTCCCACTGAGTTCATCAAAATGGAGGATTGTTCATTAAAAAGTGTAAAAGAACTTCAAAACTCATATTTCATTTGATTGGATGTTGGAGATTCACCTTTAAAAGGTATTTTAGGGATTTTGAAGTTGTGTTTTTTGAGCAGTGAATGACTCATTTTCACACTAATTGCACCCAGTGTGAGATATAAGCTGATTCATCAAAGCACACCATCTCGTTAATTAGAGTAGATGAAATACTGATGCAATAAATAATGAACATTAAACACGCTGTGACACATATTGACGCAGCCAATTAAATTCCATTTTTACGTTAAATCCTTCATTTCGTTTGGACGTCACTCACAGTTTGACGGTTCAGGTTCCGCGGTGACGTGTTGGACGAGCGCAGTGCGATCAGGTGGACGTGAGGTCGTGTGTGTGGAGTCTTTACCTCGAGTGGATCACGCTTAGATTTCACCTAAACTTTAAAAGTCAAGGGGACAAAAGCTGGAGCGAGTTTTCAGCATCCTCAGCTGAAACGGCGTCCTTGTGCTGACACACATGTTGCAGGACGTCGGGCTCTAATAGGGGACAGTGGAGGACGTACAGCAGAGTGGACAGTGAATTCAGGTCCGCTGTGTTCTTTTATGATGACCTGTTGTCTTTGAGGGCCTCAGGAACAAACACGTCACACCCTCTTGGGGCGTCCGCCGCCTGAACACATCCCCAAAATATCCCAGAATGGTCCTGCTGTGCTGCGTTCACTGACCGCTGTGCAGAAACGAGAGCAGAGGGGTCCACGCTGTGACACCCAACGCTGAGACAGAAAGTCGGTGCTTGAAAGAGGAACTTTAACTGAATAAGGCGGAAAACACTGGAACCAGGAAGGAGTCAATTATGAGCTGACACAATGGACAGACGGACTGAAGTGTAACGAACAAAGGCCTCGCCTGCCCGGACGACTTTGTCCTACATGAGAGCCGGTCTCTGCAGCGTCTCCTCTGTATCCTGAGCGCCATCAGCTCACCCTTCTATTCTTTCCTCATGCATCAGCTCCATTCGTTCTTTCTCTCGTGTGTCCTTTCATTCTCGTGCGGCGCTCGCTGAATCCTTTTAATTCCACGTGTCGGCATCCACGCCGAGCAGGCCTGATCAGCACCGAGAGGGGGGGCATGAGGGGGGTCGCCGAGGCTGAGCGGCGTCACCACGGTCGTGTGGAAAGCGTGGCATCGGGATCGTAGCGTCTTCTTTTGTGTTTTTTTTCTCTGATGGTTGTCTGCACATCCATGAACACACTGCTAACAGGAGCTGCTAACAGCTCATCAGCTCACTCACACGCAGTGAGGCAAACTTCCTGTTTAAAGCAAAAATTTAATGTGCAGTGAATGTTTCAGCACACGCAGCCAATCAGAAAAGAGTCTGCCACACACGCACGCACACACACACACACACACACACGCACACACACTGTGTATTATAAATGATGTTTTAACCTGAAAACATCGAGCTGAGTGATTCCTGCTCCCATCTGACTCAAACTTTTCTAATTAGACATCATGTCGCTGTGGTCAGAGGGGATGTGTCACGTTTACCATCAGTGACATTTTGTTTAACATGTCTGCCTGAGGCGGGAACAAACGCAAACACCGGCTGAACCCAAATCCTCCCGACGCCCACGGCCTGGATGTGACGCTGCTCTGTGATCAGCTCATTTAACTTCACTGGAGTAATGAGGGAGCATTTTAGTCAAAGCCCAAAAAACATTATCATCCAGGTGCCTTCAGACGCGCTGATGGGGAGGAGGGAAGAATCACACAGATCCATTTGAAATTGGTTGAGTTGATTTGTACAGTGATAAAAAAAAAAAAAAAAAAAACCCACGGCGATAAAACACGATGACAAACTGAGAGGAGAAAATTACAAATTTGTGCAGGAGAGATATGAAAACAACATCACGCCTCAGACTCGAATGAAAGCGAGCAAACTTCAAACTCTGATGACGCGCGACGGCCGCTCCGAGCCTGATAAGGACGCCAAATGACAAGAGAGCGCAGCATGGTGGGAAAGAGGAGAAGACTGCGGCGTGCGCGAAATGACAAAGCAAAGGAGCGAATGAGAAGAGCCTCGATGCAGAAAAAACGAATCAGCACGTTGAAAGACGCGACTGATCGGCAGAACAATGGACGGACGGAGAGCGGAGGAGGAGGAAGGAGGCGAGTTCCCGCCCGGACGAAGCGTCGCCGAGCAGCCGAAGGTGTGAGGACACACAGATCAGGAGGAGCATGGACGCAGTTCCCGAAGTCATACTGAGGTTCAGGTTGGACAGCAATGAGAGTTTTCCTCAGTTTGTTGTTGTGCCAATTAGCAAAACCCCAAACCTCCAAACCTCCAAACCTCCAAACCTCCAAACCTCCAAACCTCCTCCACGTTGATGTTTGAAACGCGTCTGAACCCAAAGCGCCGCCGACGCTCCTCCGAGGTTTGTTCAAGGTTCAGCTGCGACCGTCGAGCAGGATCGCACAATGACATCCAGCCTGTGTGGAGGCCTCCAGCCTGCACACACACTTCTGACCACAAAGAAATCAGAATAAAATCCATAAAAGGAACATTTCTGTCTGTACGTGCAGGGTCTGCAGAAAGGAGTCACTCAGTGAAAAGTTTCTTGCTTACAGCCTCGATTCTGAAGCAGTCTGGACCCAAACGAGCCGAGTTCACTGACGGCGTTCATCTCCTTCATCCATCATGTGTTCACAAAGTGGTGAACTCGCTCCATCCTCGCTGGTGAACGGCTGAGTCTTTCCAGGATGACCCTTTCATACCCAATCATGATCCTCTCACCCGTCGCCAATCAGCCTGTTCACCTGTGGAATGTTCAAACAGGTGTTTCTGGAGCGTTCCTCATCTTTCAGTCTGTGAAACGTGTCGCTGCTTCGGATATTTACAGAAATCAATGAAGCCAATGAGGACAAACATTAAACATATTGACTTTCAGCTGATTTCAGGTCAGTTTGTGATCAGCAGGTGCTCACGTTCTGTTTATTGTTCAAAGCGTCTCGACGTCTTTGGATCAGGGTTGTCGTAAAGTGAGTGACCGGTGACGGTCGATGTCTACAGCAGCCATAAGGCTTCATTAAGAGTCAGACAGCTTAATTAATTATTAAATATTGGAAATGAGCAAATGAATTAGTCTCTCCTAACGGCGCCTGCCCGGCTGCAGTACACACTAATTCAACACCCCTGATTGGACCTCCGTCTGACACTGTGTGTGGAAAAAGTGGAGACAGCGACCTAAAACCGACAACGCCGCCAGCTCCACGGACCGTTTGTATTGATCACATGGTCAGTAATTATCTCATCGTTAGAGAAGTTTTCATAAGGAGAGTGTTAGATTAACTCTAGATTTGAGGGACACAGTTTACTCAGCTGCTTCTAGTCGTGTACGGTGGCCTCTGCAGGACACTAATCTATCCATTGCTGCATTATATAAAATACATATTCAGCTACCTTCACCCGACAGCTGTAGTTCTTTCCAGATGACAGTTTGAAACATGCACAGCGGCTCAGACACAAAGCTGAAGCACCGTGTGATGTTTCCATGAGTCTCCAGCCTGAACGGTCTGGATTTCTTCCTCCAGCTGTAAACATGCTGGAGGCGCTGCCCTGCTTCTCTCTTATGTTTCTGGTTTTCGGGCTTAATTGACCACTGGCTGTACAACAAATTGGCCTTCGGAGATAATAAAGATTTAGTGGAGAGCGGGCTTTGGACCGGGCTTCACCTGCTGGATTCAAACCCTCTGTGACTTTCCATGAGCTTCTGTAATTACTCTCAGCCAAATATCCTTTTGTGCTCAGCTGTGGAGCGAGACAGGGGTGTCCTCTGACTCCCCTCCTCTCTGTAATCTTTATCGAACCATTATCCTGTCCCATCTATCCGACGAGCAGACTCTATTACCGATATCGCCGCACACACTCTGAGCTTTCCTTCATGCTGTCATGACTCCACCGGTGCAGCTTTCCAAAGGCTGCCACCAACATTTCTACATTACAGCTGTTAAATATCGTTAATCTCTACGTGTAGACACAAAAGTCATTTACACACATTTTGACACGAATGTGAATTTCTGACATGAAGCTGCTGCAGTGTGTGTGTGTGTGTGTGTGTGTGGTTAAGGTGGCTTCATAGATTAATAAATGTTGCACTTTATATTAATTGCCACATTATTTTGCACCCATTAATCAGCTGCAGACTTTCAGAGGAGGTTTAAAGCTAAAGCTCATAGACGCTTTCAGACTGAAACCAAAACCCACCCGAGACGCTGAGGAGGAGCCTTCATGGACAGCAAAGCCCTGAAAGAAGAGGACAGGAAGCACGTCCAAACAGGCAGCGGTACTGATGCTACAGCAGCGACCTCAGCGTCCCTCTGTCTAGTGTTGCTTTCGTCAACAAAAATTAGGACTAAATATTGTCCTCAACGAACGTTCATCATGTGACGACAACGAGACGAGACGCAGCGTGAACGCTGGTCATGTGACGATAACTGTAATTAAATAACTAATGCGATATTGATGATGAATAAAAAGGAGACTAAATGTGGTTTACAAAATAAAAGCTCTGCTAAAACGTCTCTTCATTGTCGTTGACTAAAACGAGACCAAATGTTCTAACGGTATTTGGTCTCGTTTAGTCGCGTTGTTCTTATTATTTCGCAGTATTTCTGTTTCCTGTGTCTCTTCAGGGCTGCATCAGGTCGCACTGCGCAGTCGCAGCGACGTCACTTCCTCAATCCCCGCTCGCGGCGTTCTTTAGAAGATGCAGCTGCGGTCGTTTAGCGTTAGCGACAGACAGCTGACACAGAGGACGGACCGATGGCCGGCCAGCCGGCTCTGCTTGGTCAAATAAATATGTTGAGAATTCAAATCAGAGCATCTTCATGTCTGAATGGACGTATTCTGAGTCTATAAGGTGACAAAAACAACACCACCTCCTGCTCCTCCTCCTCACCATGAGTACCTGACTGCAGTCAGAGCACCTGATTGGTCAACGCTCAGGAACATGTCTTTGTGTCGGGGCATCGTGGGATGACCCAGACGCTGCACAACGATCATCAGCGACAACAAAATCATCTGAAAATCATCTGAAAATCATCTGAAAATGGGCCTAAAGTCATCTCATCCCAGCGTTTCATCATGAGAGCGACAGCAGATTCATAGAAGAGGTGAAGAAGAAACGAGGAGACTTTTTACAGTGTTTGGACCAAAGTGATGAAGACTCTCCTGATCCTGGATGAAGGCTGATGGTGTCTCTCACACACTGTGTTTCCTCAGACGTGTGTGTGTACGATTAAATAAACCCAGAATGGTAAAACTCCTCGTGGCGACTAAATAAGAATTTCCTGTGTGAAGCTGATGACCGTTGTGTTTAAGACGAGTAACTTTGAGCTGAAACTTTATTTATTCTCCTTTTCCCTCCGCGCCGTCTGACAGGCTGAGACATCAGACTGCTTCATGTCCTTCAGGTGAGAGTTTTCAACACTTAATGATTGTCTGATAGCATGTCTGAAAGGGCTTTTAGCTGTTAGCCTCTAATGGTGCACCTACATTTCCCAAAATATGTGGCTCCCACTCTTCAGACAGCGGCTGAGGAGAAGAGCCTGAAGAGTCGCTCGTCGTGATTTCAGAGGCAGACAAGTTTCCATCAGAGGTCCAGTCTTTGAAACAGAAGTCAGCGTTCATCCACCAGACGCATGCTAACACGTCAGAGACGATTTTCATATTCATTTAATAGATATTTAAGTTCTTCGTCTTCAGCTAACAGGATCGCTCCTGCCCTGCTAAGATTTTATTCTTACCTCAGCTTTCACCTGACGTGAATGTCCGAAGATGATCGGAGTCATCTTTTCACAGCATCGCCACCCAGAGGATACAGTCAGCATTACACATGTGAGAGGTTGACCATGTGGTTACGGAGCACGTTAGAGGGTTAAATGAGTAACAAATACACAGAGCCTCGAGTGTTAGCGGCAGGCTAACAGCTACAAACGGTGGACTGATTTATTCAGACTAATACTGTGACGTTCTCGCACTCATTACGTTTCGGCAGCAGTGCTCGGCTTTGACTTCTGCTCTGCATCCTTAAATACGTGTTAATGTTTACGTTCTGTTCATCTTCTTCTTCTCTTCCTCTGTTATCTTGAGTTTAGTGGAGTCTGTGTGTTCATGCAGCTTTTAGGACAAAATTCAAGAACTTTCAGGGTTCAGCTGTTACGATAAATGCAAGTGCAAGAAACAGTTTACAGAGTTAGTTTATAGCAACAGCAATCGATGCATATCATCACCCTGTTTATTTTACCAGCTGTCCATATTAAGCTTGGATGCTTTGAAGATGATTTTTTAATTCTTGCTGATTTCCAGTCAGGGATCAAAACAGGACGAATCTCTCTATGAACAAAGAATTTATCCTTTCTTAATCCTCTACAAACAGGTCAAATGTTTGTATGTAGCAGCGACAGAAGGAAACTCAAAAAATGAAAATCATTACTGAAGAAAGTATTTAATGTGTTGTACAGTGGTTTGTGTTATTGTTCTGAGTTTAGTGGTTGAGTAAGTGACTTAATAAAAGTCAGTAAGTGAGTAAATTTACATATTTATTGAGTTTATTTACATACAGTTCCAAGGTTAGAAAGTATCTACATCAGAGGATATCTAGATATTTCCATTAGGAACGTTTGGTGCTCATGGCAGCTCATCTCTCCTCATCAGGAGCTTAGCTTAGCATAGCATCCTGAAACTGGCCCGGAGAACAGTGTCTTCAGAGGTCCACTAACTGGAGCCCCTTTAGCTCCTCCAGCTCTCCAGAATGCGGCACTTTGAGGTGGGCTGCGCCGGCGCAGAGGCAGGAAGTGTCATGTCCACAGAGCTGAGATGAAGGCTGGTGAGGAACGCCGTCACCAGCGTGACGCCCATCAACAAGTCAGCGGGACGAGGAGCTGTGGAAAGCCTCCAGGCATGAAGTCACTGCGAAGGCAGGGAGACGAGAGGACAGTCATCACATGCAACCGACCGGGTATGAGACATCGACACGTGTTGTTTATCTGCTCTCAGATCATGAAGCTTTTACGTGTTCATGTTTCACTGACATTGTTCTTCTATCACCTTCACCCTGACAGGAAGTGGATCAGCGGCCATTACACGAGGCCACAGTTCACGTCGGTGGAAACGTGTCGTCTTTGCAGCAACGACGGACATGAAGACGACGCAGAGCAGAAACAGCACAGGTTTCTGAATGCACAACATGCTAACATTAGCATGTGTGTGTGTGTGTGTGTGTGTGTGTGTGTGTGTGTGCTTTTCACCCTGTGTTTGGGTGCTATTTGCTGAACTCTTGAAAACAAGCTGCTGGAGATTAACAGAGTGTATCTTCACACCATCATGGAGAGGAGGCTTTATGCCGAGGTGTTGCACACACACACACACACGCGCACACGCACACACACACACGCAATTATACAGCGGGAGAATAAAGGACTGCCCCCCCTCTTCCTCTCATGCTGACAGGGCGGCTTAGAAAGCTTCATCATGATTCAGACATCCGTCAACACTCTGCAGTGGAAGATAAACGTCGCTTTATTTGGACGAGTCAAACAAGAAAACCATGAATCTGTGAGGACTTCCTGTTAACGCTAATTACGCACACACACACACACACACACACACATACACACACACAAACAACAGCAGTAAAAGCTGCGTATGCGCCTGAGAGCCGCTATTCATCTGAGTTTTCAGGAAACCAATAAAGAAGTCTCATAATAAAAGAAAAGACGTCGAAAAGCTTGAAGCGTAGAAATGAGTGATGAGTCCAGTGGAGCAACTTTAAAGCAGAAGAGCAGATGTACTGCATATAATACATAATGCATGGTATTAATACATAATACATGGAGGTCAGGATGAGTACAAATACAAGCAGAATGCAATGTTGACATAGAATATGTCATACAACCATAAACAATAACAATAATGGACATAATCAACAGCAGGAATGAGCGTTGAATATCGGCTCATCGACCGTCAGACTGCAGCAGTTGTAGCCTCAGTGCCTTGCTCATGGGCACTTTGGCAGCGTTGTCGTACCCTCAGATCTAACACATCCCTCCGCGCTCGCTGCCTCGTGGTGCTCTCGTTCCAGGCTGGGATTGAACCGACGCCCTCTGTGCCGAAAGTCGTCCTCTCCTCCAGCAGGAAGCTGCGGGTTAAATCCCCGACCTCGGGTTCACCTCCCTCCACAGGTTCCTCTCTCCTCTTTAACTCCCTGTGGGGGTCATTAAAGCTTCAGCTAACAGTGAATTCAGACCCGTGGAGATTTCTTCATCCCGCGCTCCATCTGTGGGAGGCCTGACGGAGCCGCTGACTGGGTGTCGGTAATAACGAGCGGCGGTGGAAGAAGAATTGAAATCCTTCAGGTAAAGTGTCAGGTCCGCTTTGGGGTGGTGCTCCATTAAAAGTGAAAGCCTGCATTCAAAATGTTCTGTTAGCGAGAGCATGGAAGCAGCTCCAGTAAGATTGACCAATTATCAAAAGGAGAAGTGCTCATGGTGTCAGATTCTGAGCAGGAACACCCGCCTCGGCGGTCAGAGCGAGCCTGATCATTACCTGCACTGAAAGCAGGTCCAGGTGTGCTCCTGCAGGTGTCGGCTCTGTGTGTGTGCGCGACCCTCCGACGACTTGTTGTTGGAATTAGTTTCTGTGTATTTCTGTTGATTCTGAGGATGCACGGTATATTAGGACCCGAACCCCCCCCCCCCATCTGCAGTGTGCTTGTATTTGTGGCAGGAAAGAGGTTTGACTTTATTTTTTATGCTGAATGATCAGAATGTATTCAGACAGACTGCACGGTGACACTGACAGGCCTCTGTATACTGCAGCGGTGGAAGAAGTACTCACATCTTTTACTTGTAACAAAGTATTACTGCACCGCGGTGTTGCTACTTTTACTTCTAATTCCTGCGTCACTTCTTTCAGCGTGTCTGAGCCTCTAATCTCGGCTGTGTTTGAGTCCAGGATGCAGATTTGGCCCAAACTGGATCAGAATCGGCTCCTGTCAGCAGCACTGAGGCCGGGTTTGGGCGGATGACCCCGGCGCATCCAGTGGCGTTGCTCTGGTCTCTCGGGTTGTTGCAAATAAGTGGCCGCAAGCCCCGCCCCTGGGTGCATCAGTCGTCGTGAGCCCGGCCGCCAGGTGTGCTGGATTAAGACCACATCGGTCTTCTGGTTCTTCCAAAACAAGCAGCACAAAGTGCAGCTTTGCTTACGCTGCCCTGTTTCTATTTGTTCGAGATAAACCGTCATCTGCTGTAAATTCAGAGAAGAAGGGAGTGAGCCGTGGAGCTCTTCTCTCATTGGCTTAATTTTCTTCTCTTTTAAATAGAACAAGTCGAAGACAAATGACCTTTTGTGTGTCTCACAGCTCGGAGGGAAAAAGCTTCAGCGCAGCTCTTAACTGAACGCAGATTTTAGTTTGACTTTCAGTCGCGGGGTCACGACTCCTCGCCTGTTTCGAGTGTTTCCTGTTCACCAGTCGGTCCCGCAGCTCCAGGTGGAGGTGACAGGTCAGATCCCTCCCACCTGGACTTAAATAGCAGGGGGAGGCGGAGCTCAGCAGGTAACTTCCACACACCACATCTCAAACACTGTAATCACGAGTGGTTTTTTTTAGATTACAGGGTTTTCTGCCCGCACACCAGCAGAAAGCACGAAGGAGCTTTTACCAGGAGGCGTTTTTGAAGGTGTTTTTTCCAGAGACAGATAAAAATGTCTTCTTTGAGTGTGTCCTGCGGGCACCATCTCGCCCATTGTCCTCGCCTGTGTTAGAGAGGGTGGCAACACGAGGAGCGTCTGGCAGCTAAAAGCATTCCTGCGGGGTCGCCCTCGTCGCCTCGCGCTCCCTGTAAACCCAGACTCATTCAGAGCTTGTTTGTTTGCAGAGAAACTCTCAGAGTGTCAGCGGATCCCAGCGCCGCCACGTCGCTCATGTCTGCCACCGCCTGATTTTATTGGACATGTTTATTGTTTTTGGGCCCAGCATGGCGGACATGGATGCTGCATGCTTTAATTAAAAGTGTTGGATCTCATCCCAGAGGGTTTGAGGGGGGTGGGAGTGTCTGCGTGCCCTTTCTGTCCGGCTGCAGTCAGGTTGCCAGGTAGACGTGACGAATATGTGCTGAACACGGAGGAATCGCAGCGAGGCTTTGTGCGGCCAAACGGAGCTGACTGGGCTGCACACTGTAAAAAACAAGCCTGTTGTGCAGTGTTCAGTCTGCTTTTCGCTCTGCTTGGCTCTCTTCATGTGCAGATATCCTGACCTGCAGTCTGTAATGGAGCCAAACTGCACAAACACCGGATCCTGCATTTCCCATCAGGCAGCATGTTTTCATTCATTGGTTAAACCTCCCATTTGTGGTAAAGAGCCACCTCTCTTAAAGTGCACATGTCCGTTTGTTTGCTTCCTGCTGTAGATTTGAAGTGATTATCTTGATCATGATAAGATCACTGATGTGTAAATCAGTCAGATCAGCACATTAGCTGCTTTTGTTGCAACTTTCTTGTGCATAAAATGGATCATTCAACATGAAAAGGAAGACGCTCGGGCTGCACAGTAGCCTCTGCAGGCTTAAGGTGTCCATTTTTTACAGTGTGCTCTCCATTGTGCTTCACTGACACACATAAAAAGTTCCTCTGCTTCAATTTGTGCCAATCTGACTTTGGAAAAAGGGGAAAATGTGTTCTTTCTCCACGGTGATCCGTCTTCAAAGTGGGCCTGTGTGTACTGAGGAGGGTGGTGGCGGGGTGGTGATAAGTGTTGGGGATGTAGTAAATTTGAATACAATGACATAAAATAAAGCTGGTTGTCATGCTCGGCGGTTCTGCTCCGGCGGGCCTTTCCTTTCTGTCTAAAGCTGCTCGACACAGTTCCGGATTTACCAAATCCTCCGAAGACGAAACGAACCCTGTCGCTTCATTGTGTGAGAGCTGCCGTCAAACAGCCCCCACCCCACCTCCTCCATCCTCCCACCCTCCCATCCTCCCGCCGGTCCTCCTCTCCCTCTCTCTCTCTCTCGGTACAGATGGGGGAGGACAGGCAGGAAGTCAGGTTGCAGTTTGAGCGTTTAAGCTTTGGGGATTGGTTTCAATTTAATGCGGCGACGTAAAAAAGGAAGAATCAATTTAAAGTAGCTGGATCCCCCGGGTCACCTGGTCGAGCGAGCAGTGGAAATGATGGGGGGGGGGTAGAGAGATAAAAAGGCCTGATGAAAGAAGAAATAATTACGGGAAAGTCTGCCATGTTACAGGGAAATGAGGGAATATTAAACCCACAAAATACACTTAGACTGCGTCGTTCAAATGATCTGTAACGTTTATCTGCAAATGAGAAAAACTCTGAAAGACTTAATGTGAAAATAGTTTAACGAGGGAAAAAAACAAAACAATTAAACCAAGAGGAAAAAAACACAAAATATCCCCAAACGGTCTGAAGAATATTGATAATAAGAATAAAAAGAAAATGACTTGATAAAGTTGAGAAACGTTCAGAATTAAATACGTGGAAACTTCAAATTAACGCCAAAAAAGAAGGAAGTAACAAAAAAAAAAAAAAAAACATTCAGGACATAAAAAGATAATCAAAAATAAATATGATCAGCAAAACATTTACAGAAAGTCCCAGCTGGAAAGTCTTAAAGCAAACTAATGAGACTGTGGGCATAAAGTTTCACTGTGGTGCCTGAAAAGAACAAAAGATTCTCTGAAAACAGATGAAAGATTTTTTTTTTTTGGAGAAAATTTCAACTTTAAAGCAATTTGTGTAAAATTTTGGCTCAAATATTAAATTCACTTTTGCTAAATATGTGTTCACATCTGTGGAGGAATCTGTGCGTGTTAACGGTGAGTGACGAGCGTGCATGTTAAACCTGAATGCTATTGGATGATAAATGTCCAATCAGCGGACGTTTTGGCGTCACAGGGTGGCGGTTCGTCGGGGTGACGGCTGGTGGGAGAAAACTGGTTGTTTTGGTGTCTGATGGGATCTGTGGTCGGGACAGGTGGTCTCCAGGATGTGAGGGGTCTACAGTGAGGCTTCCAGCCCGTGTCCTCAGTCTGGAGGTGTGAAGGTCCTGAAGGGAGGGCAGGCTGGCACCAGTGATGTCCTCAGCCGTCCTCATAGTCCGTCCAGGACAGACTGGATTATTCCTCTGTAGGTTGAACTTCCTGAGCTGACGCAGGAAGTGCATCGCGATAAATATGCACCGTCAGCAGAAGACTTTCACAATAAAGTTTGCCAAGAACGGTAATGACAGTAATGACTAAAAGTGCTACTAGCATGTTTCACACATCTCCGCTAATGAAGGACGCAGTAAGAAACAATCAAAGAACCGTTCCTCTGACTGAAGGTCATGTGACCAGGGCCTGCAGACTCTGGACCGGCCGTCCTGTGGACATCATGTCCGTTCAATCACCCCCTGAAGAGCAGAGGAGTCGTTCTTCATGTTGGGTTTTTGCTCTCTTTGCTCTCTGTGTTCTTTGACTTTTGAAGCGCTCGCTCTACAAAAGGTGAAATATAAATAAACTTTCCTCAGCGCGTCTCAACAGTCGTGCCAGTTAAAGCTCATTTGAATTTGAGACGGAGGGATGAGGTGCTGAAGGATGTGGAGGCAGGAGGAAAGAGCTTGAATCAGATCCAGATGGCTCTGCAGAAAGTGAGACGAGCCGACAGCCAAACACAGCGAGGACTTCAGAGAGCGAGAGACAGAGAGTAATTAAAGGTGTTTCTAAAGGGGCCGTTTGATGTAAAGCTTCCCAGCAGGACTCGCTTTCACACCGCGGACAGGAGGAGAGCTAACATGACAGTTGGCAATAAATCTTAAAACACTTTTATTTGTTCCCGCGCAGATAAACAAACAGAGGCTTCGAATCTGACAGGATCTCAGGAATCTAAAAATATTCTGCGGTTTAATTAGGCCGACAATGACCCGGCGAGCTTTCAGGGGGGTAAACAGCCGCTTTCATACCTCCTGCCTTTTGTTGTTGTTGTTCGGATGCACAGCCACCTTCTCTCAGGTAACGAAGCTGCCAGAACCTCAGGAGTCACTTCCACCACGCACACACAACAAAAGGCTTTATGTTCTGGTGGAAGGGCGCCGCTGCTGTTTATCTGCCAGCAATTAGCATGGCAAATGCTGCGGCTCTGGCCTGCAGTCAGCGTGACTCAATCAGCGAATACGTTGGCAACACGGAGACGACAGGGAGAATGCAAGGCGATGCAAAAATACATTACAGACATGACAACGGGAACGGGAACAGCTCAGAGAGGAACGAGATGTTGAGATGAGAGGAACTAATCAGCCACAATGCAGATCTGCTTACGGTGTGGATGATTAGCTGCACCGGTCTCAGGTGGCAGCTGCATCACGTCAGAAGACAAAGAAGACGCGTCGCGCCGTCGCAGCTGGCCGGTCGGCCTGACGTTTCACTGCGAGAAGCATGGAGAGATTTATTACAAGGATGGAGAGGCAAGAAATGACGGTTTACAGATCGAAAGAGCTAAATATGGAGGTTCAGAGCTCTAGGTTACATTGAACCATCAGTTTAACAGCATTTAAAAGCGACAGTAGTGATAAAATATGCAGCTCCAGAGCTTCATGGTGAGTTTCAGTTCATTTTCCAGACTCAACTTTACTGTTCTGGTTCACTTCGTTTTGAGAGGAAAAGCTGTAAAAAGCCACTGAACACTGATCACAGAGCAGCAAACAGCGGACAGACACAGTTACAGATGAGCTGGTGGAGCTAAGAAGCAAATGTTGTTTGGTGGAGAACAAAAGTGGAGCTAAGAGAGAGCGAACGTATGACTGATCAACAGCTGTCCAAACCCTGCGATGAGTGTTTGCTGATGCTAACGCTAATGTCACCTTCAGCAGTCCGCTGTAGCTGCAGCGAGCACAGACCTGCCGTTCACTTCTCTGCATTTTATTTTGAAATCAAGCCTCCTGGAAGCAGCACGGCCCAAAGCGACCTCAAAAACAGCATCAGGGAAAAGATCTGTTGTGTCTTTGAGCGGCGACAGTGAACGCAGCTCAACTTTCTGTGTGTTCTGGCTTTTTCTGCTCTTTTCAAAATGCCTGTGAAGCAGCAGAAGAGACGCTTCAGTTGGTTTCTGTCAATATTCACTCTTCAGGAAATACAGTAGAGTACAATACGCCCAAAAGAGGCCAGGCACAGACATACGCGACCGCATTGATCATGAATGAGCTGCAAACGTTTTCATTCAGCACAAAAAACACCAACAACGTTTTTGTGTCTGCTGAACAGCGAACAGACGTCTGAACCTCGGAGGAGAGGTGACGGAGCTGCGGCTGCACCGTGGATGGAGGGGGACGCTGTGCAGGTGGTGCTGACGACCAAATCGAAAGGAAAAAACTGTAATTGTCATCTCGGTCACCTCACAGGGGGAACGTCAAACATTAGCCAAATGAAACCAGTATTTCGTTTATCTGGTGGACGGCGAGCGAAGGCGGGTGTCTTGTTTGCCGTCCTGACGGCCGTGTCAACGCTCGCCGCTGAGAAACAGGATGTTGAATCAGGCCTCGTGTCTGCTTCCCCGACTCCACTCCACTCCACTGTCTCTGCTCAGTCCTGTGTACACAAATCTGCCCGAGAAAAGGCGTTTTGAATTGCAAATGACGCCGAGGGAGCGATCGGAGGAGCGGGGGGGTTGATGACAAAACTCCTTCTGCCGTACGAGTGTAACGCGGCGAGAAGAGAGCGTGTTTACAAACGATACGATCTGCAAATGGAGCGTCAGCGGCGAAGCTCTCCGGATGAGATGGAGTCCACGAAGAAGAAGCGAACAGCTCCGATGGGACAGGAAGAATAAAATTATAACGTCCGTCCTCTGCCGGCTCCTCTTTTATCTCCTCCTCCTCTATCCTTCCTCGCTGCTCCTGTGTGATTCCACCTCCTTCTTTCCCCATTTGTTTTTTTTTTTTTTCCCCTCTCCCCCTCTGGAACATCTCCCCTTACGTCCTCCCTCCTGTCCTCCCACCGTTTCTTCCTCCTTTTCTTCATTTCCTTTGCTCTTGTCTAAAATTGAGAACAGAACAGCTGGTAATTGAAGATCATTGTCTCTCCTCAGGCCCTCAGGATTTGCAATGCCTCTCTCGCCGCAGCTCATCTTCGCCAGACAGTTTTTTTGGTCCTTTTTGTTTGCTTTTTTTCTCCTCTTCTTCTTCTTCTTCTTCTTCCCCCATAAACTCCACAAGCCCTTTTTGAAATTGGATTTTCATTTGAGATGGACCAGGAGCACCCGTCGTGTTTATTCCACCTTCCTCCCATCAATTTTCCTTTCTCTTTTCTTCACTTCATTTCAGCCCGTTCTCTCCTCTATCTCCTCCTGTGAATTATCTCCTCTCAGTCCAGCTCGGACAGGAGCTCCATTTTCCTCCTGACGGAGGTTTAAAAAAAAAAATCACTCTGCAGTTTGGACTCGGTTGCCGTTCGAGGGGCGAGAGAAGAAACTGAGAAGATCCTGATCGGGGAGGACGTGTTCCTGATTCTCTGTTGTCTGCTGGAGGTACAGGACGTTCTGACCTCGCTCAAGCTTCCGCAGACAAAAAGCTTCGTGACGAATGCGTAACGACGGCAGTAATTCACGCTGTCTCGTCGAGTCGTACGTTAAAGGAAAGTCTGGACGTGTTTTTGCTCTCTGCTTTAGGTAACGAGCCTGTTTCTCAGAGTCTAATGAAAAGACAAACGGCCCAATTAGGAATCTCACCAGGTGGAAAGTAACGACCTGCTTTTCTTTAAGCGCTTAAAGGTCCAGTTTGTAGGATTTTAGTGGCATCTAGCAGCGAGCTCGCAGACTGCAACCAGCTGAGCACCCCTCGACGCGCCGTCCCCTACGGCGCGAGAGGCGCTCTCTGGAGACAGTGTTTGATTTGTCCATCCTGGGCTCCTGTAGACACAATGGCGGACTCACAATTGTCAGGTTATTCTACACCAGTGAAATCACAGTTATGAATATTACATTTCTGCCAATAGATCCTGCAAAATCCTTCACTGGTCCCTTAATTACAGTGTTACTGATACTCGAGTACTTCTGTTTTGGATACTTTATACCTTCGAGTCTGAGTCTTCTGCCCCTTTGAACGGATTTCACTGACAGTGTCGAAGTCTCTCTCTCTCATTTCCTGTTCACTCGTGGTGTTTTTCTTGGTTGGCTAAATGATCTGACAGCTGGAACCAACACGTCTGCCGAAGGCTTTGAGGACTTCCTCCACCAAGAGGGAAAACACAGAAAAAAGCCTGAAAGAGTCAAATGAAATCATTAACAGTTCAAACAGAGGAGCAGCTCTCCTGACAAACAATGGCGATCAGCGATTGGCCGCGAGGTACGCACATTCACGGGCGTTCATGTTTCTGTCTGGCTGCTGATTGGTCAGCTGAACGCACTGCTGAACACAGTCAGTCCACAGAAACACAACATGAGAGCAGATTCACCGAGAAACATCTCTGATTCTCCTCAAGGGAGACGAGTTAAGGTCTGTCCAAAGAGTCACTGAGAGATTTTTGAGAAAAAATGTTGGTAAAAGTCTGAAAAGTCACCAAATCTGTTCAGCTGATGATGGAAGATGGTTTGCTGTTGGTCAACAACACTAAATCATGTCACAGTTCACTGAAATTGAAGCCTATGTGGAAGCTTGTCATGTTGCTCTTAACCCTGTGTGTCTTTCTTAGGTTTGTTTGTTTTAACCTGCTGGCAGCACGAGAGGGGCGGAGTCACTGCAACCCGCCTCATCGTGGACACATGCATCAATCAGTTTTATCCCTGTCCCTGTTATTATCTAAACCATCAATTGTCCTCTTCTAAAGCTCGCCTGCGTCAGCCATGAAACCATGAAATACTGTATATTGGCTAACACTGTCTATTGAGCTAACCCGCGCCCATCATCAACATGACTGGCAGTTTATGGCAGCATGAAATTAAAGGATCTTGTTTTATTGCAGAGGAACATCGCTCTCTGATCCGCGTGTTCGTCTCCGAGCAGCGTGGCGTGGAACGGCATGCGTGACGATGTCAGAGCGGCCCGACCGGCCGCCGCCCGGAGCCATAATAAACACGGCGGCCGGGATATTGCAGGATTCAGCAATCCCAGTGTTGAGAAATTAGCCTGTCTCTCTCCTTCACTGTTATTGATCACCTGACTTCCTTATACATTTCCACATAATAGGCACCACTGACTTAATTAGTCAAAAGAGAGGCTGGGTAATTACATGTCACTTTAACAATGTGTTTTATTGCCTACAAGCTCTGGTGGTACCAAGCGAATCTAATGGTGGATTTAATGCAAAGTGGAATAGAGAGGGAGGGATAGAGAGCAGAGGGTAGAGGATGTATAAAGGGAAGGAAGACTGAGTCCAGGAATATGAATGATTTTATCCTGCACGGCTTGTTATTTGTGCAGCTTCTTCCACTGTTTTTTGCTGAAAAGTTGGCAGGCCGGGGAAACTGATTCTGGAGTCTAAGGACCGAACCACGAGTGGCTCTCGCTTTCTGAGCCGCTGCCAGAGCTGTGCAACTTTTTCAGATGGACACCGAGTCGGGCCTCAAGTTTATTAGATGAGTCTTGAAGTGTTGGACGTCATCTTGATGTTGCCAGAGAGATGAATTGACTCATTTGACCTCTCGTGGAAGAAAACTCAATCATTCTGGACAGTATCCCAGAACACACTGATCTGCTGATCCGCAGGTCTAAAGGTAAGACATGTAGCGTAGTAGCATATGTAGCATATGTGGAGGGGAAAATGAAAAAATGTGAACCAGTGACTACCATGAATTTATATGTGAAAGCTTGTATTTAAAGGGAAATTGGCCAGCGTGGACAAATAAAGGCCAGGTGCTAATAAAGGCCTAATGATCGTTTCCACAGCTTTGCTTCCATCAGTGTGACAGCAGGCAGGTTCAGCTGGTCCTCACCAGGTGAACAGCCTCATAGGTCGTCTGTGCAAGCGGCTTAGTACGACCCATATTTACGTTCATTGCTAAGCTGCGACCTCTAGTGGCCGTAGAAAGTATTACAGGAGCAAAGGAGGAAGTCAGGTGATGTAGCTACATAGCTAACATACTCATTTTAACCCAAACACAATCCTTTCCTAAACCTAACCAAACTTCATAATGTTAACCACGTGACCACGAAGGCTGGAAGCACACGTGCTGCCGGGACTCACATAAGTCATTTTGGGAGTCATTTACAATCAATCTGTTCAGTCACTCAGGTGTGATTACTGCTTTACAAATGTAAAGGAAAGGTTCAGTGGTGGTGGAGGCTTCTTCACGTTTGGTCTCTCCTGTCTGTATCAGGTCTGAATGATGCACAACACACTAGAATTTTTCTGTTTGATTGATAAATCACTCAGCATAAAGCCTCAACACAACATCAACAACGAGCCTGAAGAGGTTGATACGAGCTGACACTGGTCAAAGAATGAAGCAGCTTCCATCTCTAGAGGGTCGTGCAGGTTAGTGTGTTCAGATTCAGTTACAGTTAACGTACACTAATATTAGTGTTGGATGTATACTCAGAAAATCAAAATCGTCGAGGTTTAATTTCAGGGGCTCACGACCAGAAGATACTTCAGCCAGCGGCTGTTGGACCAGCAGAAATGCATCCCAGCAAACATGATTCACTCACTCAGAAAGGAGTTTTTTAGCGCTGTTTGGTCGTTTGTGCAGACTTCTGAAGTCGTGCTGTAACTCTCCATTCACACACCTCAAGCTGGAATCGATGCAGAACATATTTCTCACATCAATCTGCAGCGCTCACCGTGCACAACCACAGCAGACACAGTAGATGGATGTAGATACACGACTCGAGACTCAAACTGACAGGAGCTGAAGCCAAAGATGGACGCCAGGAAACATACAAGAGACACAGCAGAGACACCAGAACAGTCCTCTCAGGCCTCCGCTGTCTAATGACCTGTCTGTTTGAAGCCTGTCTCAGTTCGATAACGACCACTCAGCAGCTCGCTCTGCGTCAGACAGGAAGTGAGCAGTTTGGGAGTGTTGGCAGCCCCGTTGACTCGCCGGCCGCCGCGTAGCGAGCCGTCTGCTGGCTCGATCAGACGGCAGATTGATTTTTTTAACGCTCCAATGGTGTCAAGCAAACACTGCAACACATTAGTCGATGCTAATTAACAAATGAAACACAGAGCTGAGGATTCAGGACGAAGCCTCGTGCCGTTGGCTCAGATAGTCTCTCTTCTGTCGCGGTCCCGCCCTCCTCCGCTCTGACAGGACCTGATTGGATTGCCCTTGATTCTTTTCTTTTTTTGTCTCTCTACGACATGTCAGATCTGTATTTCTGGGGCAAGACCTGCAGGAATTAGTTTTAAAAAGGACTCACTCCATATTCAAACACTCATTTTATCATCACTTCCTTCACTGTGAGCTTCACAGCCTGCGGCCACAGGCGCCGAGCGGCTTTCAGAGTGGCGGCCACGCCAGCCTTCGCCCTCGCTGACAGTCTTCTGTTTGACGAGCCGCTCCATTTCTTCGGAGGATCAGCTGTCAGTCCTGTCTGTCAGGAAGTTTTAAATGAGCTCGTCGACCTGGACGGCGTTTTGGAGACGGATTAGACTCCATATTTTAAGTGCGGAGCCATCAGCGGGTCCTCCTAACACAGACGCAGTGGAGGGTAAAAGCCACCAAAAATGATTTCTCTTCTCTTTTTTATGCTGATGGAATGAATTGATTCAGTTTACATACATTAACATATATTATGTTGGCCTGAAGTGCCAGTGTCAGAGCAGAGAAGGTCATTTAAGGAAACAAAAACTTAGTCAGGTTCGTTTTTACTTTCAAATGCATTCATTTAGAAAGTGGTGAAAAATCCTCTGAGTTTAATTTCTTTGGCTTTTCTGGTGAGTCGACATGTTGAAGGTTCCTGCCATGTCGGTGTCAATTTGTTCTACCAGGTGGATGTCAGTCACGCTTGAATAAAGCCTTGTTAACCTTTGCTATACTCAAAATTTAAATGCCTCGCATTGTTCATTGAATTTAATTATTCCACCTTTTGTTAAAGTCCCCACCACCTCGTCAGCAGAGCAAAGGCTGACTCCAGACCAGCCTTGAGGATGAAAAGCTGCGTTGTTGTTCCGCGAAGCTACCGAAGGATATTTTCTGAAAAGCAGAAAGAATTGAATAAAGCAGAACTTTATTATCCCATCAGGACCTGAAAAATGTTCCACTCTCACACACAAAGAGTGAGTAGAGTGAAAACAGTAAACATAATTAACGTTCACAGTAAATCATTAGCAGCAAACGTTCCAGTGCTGAAACAATGTGAGCGTAACGTAACGTAAAACGTCCAGTTCAGAGAGGAGGAGACGTTCAGGCGTCATTGACAATCTTTACCAAATCATGCTTTTGTTGATAATAATCACTTCATCACAATAATCAGCACCAGGACGCGTCCCATCAGTCCCAGTGTCTGAAAGTGTGAAGACGCAGCGAGCACAAAGTGCATCTAAATGAAATCATATAAATACATAAAGAAAAAGGAAGAAGTTCTTTAATAGGAGCAGATTTTATTCATGTAGTTTCTTCTGTTTGACGAAACTTCGGAGGACAAAACTTCTCTCTTTCTGCTTGATGTGTGTTAATGTTGTTTATCACAAACAGATCTAATGAACTGAGGCCTCAGCTGAGTGGAGCTGAACACACACACACACACACACACGCACACACACACACACACACACACACACACACACACACACAAATATAGATGTGGAATTGTACCCAAAATGTCAAATCCTGGATCAACTATCATTTACATCAGTGACTATTTTCAGAGGTGGTCAGGTGTGTGTGTGTGTGTGTGTGTGTGTGTGTGTGTGTGTGTGTGTGTGTGTGGTCAGTATCTATCACCATCCAATCCCACCTCTCATCTCCTCTTTCATCCTGAGCTCGTTTCTTGTCCTCTTTCCTTCCGTCCTCCGTCGTGGACTCGGGGTCTGTTCGCCGTCCGAAACTCGAGACGGCCGCCAAGCGTCCCTCCCGCCCCCCCCCCTTGTTACATCCATTAGCAGGTCCCGTGGGAGGGGTCGCGGCCTCTGCTCCGGACAGGTAATGAGAGTTGTAGAGAAGTGGGGGGCGGAGCTCGCATACAGTTCACCTGTCGGCAGGTGGACGGCGGGGCGGAGGACATCCTAGCCCTTCGTTATCTAATCTGTTGTCTCCTAATGAGTCATTGAGACGTCTGTCCCCTCCACGCGGGCACAGGAGGGGCTGCTGAAGTCTTTGTGTCCCTCAGACTAATTACATCGTGGTCGTTTAGTGCGGCCTTCAGGTGGGAAAAGCGATCCGGCGGGGGAAAAGCGGGCGGCTCTGGTTACCTGTGAATCCCCCTGAAAACAGAACGTCCTTGTTGTGGTCCTCAGGTGGGAGGCGCAGGAGGAGGAGGAGGGCGGTTTGATCGGGCACATTCCTCCCCTCTCAGGCCGTCTTCTCAGGAGGATTAGAGGAGGACGGCTGAGCGTCTCGCAGGGTTAAAGCGGCGGCTGATCGCTGCCGCGGTGCTGGAGGTTGGATGGCGAGGACGCAGACAATCGCTCCTCTCAGGACTTATTCTCCTCCTCTTACCTGCCAGGTGAGAAGAAAGGCCTTTTGATAGAGAACTGCACGAGCTCAGGCCTGCAAGTCTCAAAATCCACAAATCATCGTAATTTACACCATCTGAAGCCTGCTGGACGTTCAGGAGGCTCCATCACCTCAGACCGACGCTGGACGGCCAAACACGATTAATCCAACATCTCATCAGATTTCTGAGCAAAACTAAATATCAAAAACAGGTCAGACAGAAGTGACAATGGACAAAAAATGCCTCTGCAGACCAGTCAAGCTCCATTTACATCCGTGTCTGTCCAGAGTCATAGACATATGTAGAGAAAAAAGTGATTTTTGTGGTGAAGTGGAAGTTATCACTATATCGACTTGTTATGACCTTTGACCTTTGGAATTTAAAATGTCACGAGTGAATTTTTGTCACATCAGCACATGAACCCTTCAGAAATCATGTGTGTTTTTTCAGGTGCAGCCAAACGAGAGCGAGGTTTTATTAGGATCCAGTTTTCTCCTCATGTTGTTGCAAATTGTTCAGGACCTCAGAGCCCCCCTGCAGCCACCAGGACCAGGTCCAGGCCTCCATACAATTAAAGCATCTACAAGACACTCAGAGGATGTATGTAAAGATGCTGCTGACATGATACAGACGTCCGGCTGTATGCACGGTCTAAAATATGCATGATGTCCTCAGGGTGCAATAAATGAGAAACTAAAAGCAGTGGAATACAATTAAATGTAAATGTGTGTGTGTGTGTGTGGGAATGACCTCATTCACACCTGGGATTAAAACGCAAGTGTCTATTCTGTGCTGTGAAAGCACCGAAAAACAAAGCAAAACAGGTGAGACGTGATATACAGTAAGAGATCTGCTGCTAACGAGACGCCGACACGTCAGCGCTGCCACTCACAGACAGATTTTACACAGAGGAAGAAATAACTCCACGTGTTTCATTTGCCGAATTCACAAGCGGTGACGGATAATTAAGAGTTTGTCGTAGACAGCGTTTTAAAAAGTTTGTAAAGTCTCCCGAAATCAACAACTCACAAAACAGATTGTTTTGAAGGGAGTCTGGTCTGACTGGTGGAGGACAGAGATCAGATCGCAGTGAAGGCAAGAAGGCTTAAAAACACCTGGTGACAACGACAAACTGTGGAATCTCTGTGTCTGACAGTCTCGTATGAAACGATGTTCGATCACATGCAGTTAACATGTTGTAAATGTACCGCGACGCTCAAAGGCCTGTTTCTTCACCCACAGCTGACTGACGACGGCAAACTGCCAACATCATCTCGAAACGAATCCGCTCGGCTGCCAAATGCAACGACGGCAAACGAATAAAAATGTTGAGACACACGGCTCCGAGCTGACGGCGGCTGGCCGCCCTCCCGCCTGCTGAAGTGTCCTTCACCGCGACCTCTGACCTCCCCGAGGGATCGGCAGGCTGCCATGACAGCAAACGTCTCACTGTGCTGATGTACCGAACACGTTTCTGTCTTTGAAAAGTCCGTCTGTCCTCAGCTTGTAAGCTACAATTAGCTCACATGCTACCAGCATAAGGTTGTCCCTCGGTGCTCCCACCCGCACCGAGTGACCTTTAAATTTACTTTGTTGGTGCAATCTTATTTTTTCACAGAAATCGTTTTAGAAATCAGGTTCAGTTTAGTTTTAGTGCAGTTCAAACAGTAATCGAGCAGATTATTGTCACAGGAAGCAGAGATCAGCTGTCAGGACAGCGTAAAGTGAAGGTTCGAGCAGACGATTGTGTTCGTGATGTGATTTCTGATGCTGAGTGAACGTCACCTAAACATCCAGCACACAGAGAAACTTCGACATTTGAAATGTCCATTTGTGTGTTTCTGATTTCAGTCTGCACATTACGCAGTAATTAAAGTCAGATTTGTTCTGTTTAAGCTCTAAATTGTTCTTTGCAGGGAAGAAGTGCGAGCTTGAAATCAATTCGGTTGTGAAATGAACTCCATTGTGAAAATACTCTAAAGCTCAGAATAAGCAGCAAGAAGCAGCGATTAAACTCAAAGTTGTTCTTGTCGAGAGTTCCCTGAACTCTGAAAGGATGCTGTTTTGAATATTCTGTTTTACATAGAAGTGGTTTTCAGCAGAGACCATATGTGTGTGCAACTAAAGTGCTTGCACACACACGCGCACACACACGCACACACACACGAACCTATTAGACTTCTTCCTGTCTGTGCTCCCCGGTGTACGTGGCCGGGCCTCGTCTCCTGCGGGAGGGAAAATGAATAATAAATCGGTCTAAAGTAGAGGGAAATTATACAACATTATGCCATAGTGTGTCCACTCTAATGGCATGTGGCCCATTTTAATGGCTGGACCAGCCCACGGAGTGCCAACCCCCCAGCCGCAGCCCCCAAGAGTGGCTGTAAACCTGCCGCCGGCCCGGGCGAGCCGTGTGCCAGATTTATGGCTCCCATTCGTTTCTGCCGGCCGCAGCAGAAAGCGGCAGGAGCTCGGCCGGCACGGTAAGTCTCCCAAACAAGCTGTCTGCTGCGGGCCGGGGTGGGGTGGGGGGGGGGCGCGGGGCTGCGTTCATGCATGCAAACGTCCATAGACTGAGTCTGAGGGTCTTTAAACATTAACCCGCTGTGCGTGGGGTCGCTTCAGATGATCCGACAGCGAGGATAATGGAGCGTTTACACTCCGAACGTCTGCGTTCTCGAATCTATGAAATATAACCTGGAACCAGCAGGTTCTCCACTCTTCTCAGCTCATTAAATGTCCTCATGAGTCAGGTGGAAGCACAGGTGAACAAACAGCCACGCCTTCCCTGATGAAGAGCTCGTGCTGAACATTTCTGATTGGTCAAACCGTCGCCTTGATGCTGCTACAGCACAGCATCAGTCACACAGGAAGAGAGCACTGTGTGGTGTCAGTACTGTGGATGGTGTTACAGAGAAAAACATCTTGTCTCTGCTAAAACTCGCTCTCAAAGCTTTACAATCTGCTTTCAGTTTACTTTGCCCAACCATCACGTTCATTTAGAAAAGAACGACCTTCAGAGAGTTCAGAGAGAAATGATGTCGAAGGCTGCACCATCGCGTCCAACAGAAGAGTCACAGATGACTTTGGTCTAAAGATCTGAGTCAAGACAGACACCAAAAATGACCAAAATAACCATAAAACAGAAGCTCTGAGAGGCTCAACTGAAGCAAAGATGTGAAATGTAACGCAGACGAGCAGCACATGACTGAATAGCATCGTCAGCATTGGGAGGCTGACTTGATTCGGGCTTCTCCAAACAGCCTCCGACGTTCAGTTTGGAGGTTTAATTCCTGTTTGACAGGAACCAACGGTGAGTTTCAGCCCGTTTAACCTTTGTGGAGACCAAACCGCCCGTGCTGTTGAGTCTCTGTGAAGCACAGACGCTGGAAATTAGGCATTTGCTTCAGTCACAGTCCCTGGTTGAATGGGTGGGAAGCCCTGTGTGTGGAGTGAAACAGCTGTAGCCGTCCAAGTGTTTTCCGAGGTGGTCTCAGCTCAGGTCTGCTCCCTGTTGCTCCTCATTTTTCGTGAAGTGGCAGATCTGCTCAGTCATGAATGAGTTCATTACAGTGAGGATGAAGGCGGAAAGGAGGGGAGGAAGTGAGTGAGCGATTACACGCATCCCACCTTCCTCTCCCGTTCCCCTTGATTAAGATGCATCTGCTGTGTCTGCTCGCGCCCCGGCTGCTTTGTGCATTCATCAACATCAGTTTAATGAAGTGATCAGAGGCTGAGATCAGACGCAGCGCAGAAATATTACTCCATTAGCCTTTGCGAGCTTTCTGCAAAACAGGAAACACTGACCCGAGGCGTTAGGCTTGTTTTCCCTCACATTCTCTGAAAAACACTGAGGATGAATATGAAGTGTAACTGATTACCTGTCCGGCCTCTCCAAACACAAACCTTCTTTTCGGAATTAAAGGACAATCTTTCATCCTCGCACTTCAAACAGGAGGAGCAGAGTACGCCCCCACCGCCGCCGCCGCCGCCGCCGCCGCCGCCGCCGCCACCGAGCGGGCCCGGCCTCTCTCTCGCGGCGATGATGTTAATAAACTGTCAGCGTGTGGCACTTTGTAATTGGGTTTGTGCCTTGTTTAACAAAGAGCGATTGGATAGTTAGAAGGGAGAGCAGCAATCTATCCACCTCTCCCGTGAAATGAGCCGAATGTGTCATCCGTGAATGTGTTATCCCAGAGGAGCGGCGTCGGAGATGTGTCTGTTATCCCTGGTAAATAAACCGAGGCGCGGAGAAAACGCTCCCACCGACGCCCCCGCCACCTCCACCCCCGCTCCTGACATCATAAAGTCTCTGTAATGCTGTCATAAACATGACACGTCTCATGCAGTAACCGTTTGCACCACTTCGTTCGGAACAAATGAGCCCGCGGCGCTTATTTATGACGTGTTGTGATTTAGTGACGGCGGTAAACCTGCAGACGCCGACAGGAACTCCAGGCAGGTTACAGACAGGACGAGTTCAGGACACCTGGACCCAGACTCTGCAGGTCCTACAGGCAGGTTTGGGACCTCCCCCACCATCATCACATGATCACATGAATCTGATCAACGCGGCAACGAGGCCAAGAGTCTCCAGCCGTGGCAGCATCTCTTTGGCACAGCGGTGCTGAACGCTAACACGCTGATGTGCTCCTGTTTTTACCATGTTCACAAAGCACAGCTGAGGCCATCGGGAGGGTCTTCAGTTTGTGACCTGAATGTCTGGACCGAATTTCATGCCGATGCATCCAACATCTGTGCAGACATTTCACCCAAAACCACAACGCCAACCTCCTGTTGGCGCTACAAGGACAGTCAGGAGATCACCATCATCATCATCACCGTCATCACCATCATCATCATCATCATCATCATCAGGAGTGAGTCGGATTCAAAGCTGCCTTCGTGTGGATTTAAGTGTCATGAAGTACATCTTTAGAAATGGTTTTGTTTTTCAGCCTTTTCCTGCAGCCTGTTGCATGTTGATGTCGCCCTGCACTGTCCTCTGAACTCTGGATCATGCTTCTTCATCTGCACAGTGAGAATGCACAGGTGTTTTTATTTTAATATTTACCTGGATTTTTGGGAAAAAAAATGGTCTCATGACACCGAAATGGTGTTCACTTTGTTCAGAGTTCAGGTTCAGATTCCTCGATCAGATGCTGACTCATCCAGTGTTTGATGCTTCGACAGTCTGAGATGAGATTTCTTTCTTTTTCAGCCACCCGCCCAAATTAAAATGGGGTTCTTCTCTCCTCAAAAGCTTTTTAAAACAGCCTCCAGAGTGTGTGAATCCTGTGGTGACTGACTGTGTTCATGTTGATATGCAGGCGATGTCACATGACGTGGTCAGCTGGGCTGTCTCTCACACCAGAAATAATCAGTGATGCACAGTGCAGACAGGAAGCAGCCAAAACCTGGAGACGACGCGTGGTCTCAAATTGTTTTCAGACAAAAATGGCAGCTTGATGTAGACACAGTGTCATCTTACCTAAAACACCTTTTTTTGCATCCATCCGCAGAGATGTTTACACGAAGCGATAACTCCTGCTCAGCATCAAGCGCTGCTGCTGCTGCCTGCTGAAGAGGCGGATGTTCATCACAGCCCACAGTGTTGAGCAAACAACTGGCAAGTTTTTTATTACAGAAAAAAGCTAATTTGACCTCCAGGTGGCTCCAGAAGTTACATGATGGGCTCATTAGTTTCGCTGAGATGTTGCTTTTTCATTAATACTGGAAATAATCAGGTGTGGTTTTCAAGAGGCCAGAAAGGCAGCGTTCATTAACAGCGTCACATACAGCAGAGATGTTCCACTAAACTCAGCTTTCAGTTCAGGCTTCTCTTAAACTCCATGCTGACTTATTTTCAACTCCACACGGGGCCCAAAAGGAGATCTCACCCAAGGCCTTCAACACTTCAGGGACAGTCCTGCTCGGCTTTAAGTACCATATCATCCAATAACCCGACTCGAGCCCTGACCACTCGCTTTAGAGTCCATGTGACTGCGGCAGTCGAGCCTCCCTCTGGCCACTTCCTGCTGTGATAAAGCCATCACCCGCCGGCTCCTGCCTCACCCCCTGACGCCATCGCCGCCGGTGGAGACACTACCCAGTGAGGGGTGATGGGAGATTGTTGGCAGCAGGTGACAGCAGAGTTCCCCACCGCAGGTGACACCTCAGCCCTGAAGCACTGACGCCTCCTTATCACTGCTGACATGGAAAAACCGTTCTCCCACTCCTGAATCTGCAGTTTTTCACCATTTGTACGCTGACCGAGTTCCTCCGAGAATAAACCCTACGGGTGTCATTGGCTGAAAAAATAAACATCTCCTACTTTTTGCATGCAACTTAGGTGCAATATCAGCAGCGTGATGCCTTATGGATGAGACGCAACCGAGCCGGCATCATGGCCGATGTCAGGGCAGTGTCAGCTGGCAGGAGCGGTGCCAGGAGGAGGAAGATGAGGAGGAGGAGGAGGAGGAGGAGGAGGCGGGCTTTGACAGCTGTCAGTGATAGTTTCCTGTACAGAGCGTAGGTGACAGCCAGCAGAGCAGACCGGTCTGCAGCGCTGACAGCCGCCAGCTTCTCCGAGGAAGAGAGGGAAACAAAGATATTCTGCCGGCAGACTCGTGGAGCCGCTCGACTCGAGCAGCGACGGCCTCGACATCCTCACTGCTGACACTCGGCTGTCTAAAGGTGGTGTGTGTGCGTTTCCTGCTGTAATACGAGGAAGACCATCCCTGACAGCACAGAAGTATAGATAAAAGCTAGGTATGATGGTGGGTTTGACCCGATAACTGAATGACCTGCTGAGTCAAAAATCAAGTGGATTTCATCTGCAGATTGAATCTCTGACTCCTCAGAATTAGTATGAGGTCTGAGCTTTGCTGCTCAGGGGATGACTGATCACCAGGTGTGGTTTCAGACAGGTGTGCTCGCCCTATATATGCTCCAGACCTCAGTCCATCAGGCGGAGATGAGGCCGAGGGGCCGATGATGTCAATCACCTCCACCCAGCTCCGTCTCATCCTCAGTCAGGATGAAGAGCTGAAAGAATGAATCAGATCTAAATCTCTTTTTTCTGTGAGATTTCCAGTCTGACGCAGCACTCCAGATAGCGAGCCTCAACTCTCCCAGGACTGTGCTGCCCGCCTGGCAGCAATAACAGCCAAAAACCAACTTGTTAAAAGTCTCGGCCATCACTCAGCCGCTCTGATAGACAAAATCCATCTACAGTAAATACCAAGGGCACAGCAAAATGACAGGATGGAGAAAAAAGCTGCAGAGAAGATGAGAGAAGTTTAACTTTCTTTCAGTGTTCCCAAACAAAATGCTCTGGATATTCAGCTACGTCTGGACCGTGTGCGTGTGCGTGGAAATACCAGATTACATGTGCACTCAATCCGACTGTTAACTTTTAATTTTCATTTCATTTTTATCTTTCAAGATCAACCTAAGAGACACCGGCAAATTTCTGTGATTTTTGCCTCACAAATTTGATTGAAACTGTCTTGACAGTGCTGACGTTTGAAGGACATAGAGCCAGAGAACTTAGTCGCATCGCTCCGTCCATTTTTCTATAAATAACGTTGAAATAATAATAACACTGCAACAAGATATGTATTTTGCCAAAAACAAGCTGCCTGGTCTGCAGTCAGTCCTCAAACAGAATACATCTCTTCAATAAACCACTGTTGTGTGGTCTGCAGCTAACCGTTAGCAGCTAGCATGCCATCACTGTACTGGCATGGTGAGGTTAGCGTGTTAGCTTGTCAGGAGTCACTGTGTCACCAAACTCCAAGCTAACTGTGTGTTTGCAGTTGTCTGAGCCACATGTGCAGTGACTGCACCCGCTTTCATTGAGCTGACAAACCTCCTTTTATAGGCCAATCAAGGTGATAGCTCACACCTGCAGGAGGGTGTGGTCAACCTGAGAGAACAGCTGAGAGGTGGGCTCCACACAGCTTTTCACCATAAAGTTAAACCTTATCAGTGTCCTCAATGAGGAAGAGTTAACATCAAGACTTCCCCCCAAACTCTGCTGCTGACAGCCGTCTCCTGCGTGGCTCTAAATATGAATATGCTGCCACATAAATGGAAAAATCACAGCTTGCGTGTTTCATTTACATTTACTTTCTTGCAGTCAGATTTGTTTCATACGTCTTCTTCTCTGTTTCTGTTGACGGTGTAAACTCTGAACGCTGAGGAACAAATGACATCCAGGCCTGCAGCTGTGCACGAGTCCGACCCCGAAAATGATGAGTTCTTCATCACTGAAATGACCACTAAACAAAATAAGTTACACAGACTATTCATATTATACAGTTCGCAGGCTTTATGTGATGTGTGCAGAACATCAGACACGCAGAGAAATGTGAAGAGTAAGAGAATAACATAAAAACGTTGTTATCCTGAATTCACGCTGGATGAAGTCCGTTTTTCTGATTAAGTGTCCACTGGAGCTCCGCTGATGGCAGTTTTCTCAAATTACTACACAAATGACAGACAAACACAAACACAGAGATGCACCGAATCACAACCTGCAGGAGACACTGAACGCCCGCCCGAGGCATTCTGGGAAAATGTCTGTTTTCTCCTCAGTAGGCTGAAAAGTGTGTTAATCGAAACATTGAAAAAACATTGAAAAAACATAAACGACCAGGCGACCTCGCGACCCCTCCCATCATGCTCAGGTTCGGCCTCGGGCCATCCTCTGGCAGCGGCTCCTCGGGGCCGGCGGCTCCTGGACGTGGAGCTCGTCCAGCTCCATCGCTGCACTAATCCGCCATTCTTCCACTGAATGCAGCATTACCATAAACGCTTGGCAGCAGGACGGGGCATTGTATTCCAGAAAATCTGTGAGCCTCTCAAATGTGCATTGTTGAAATTCACCTGTTGCCTGGGAGATGAGAATGGACCGTTCCCCGCGGCCGGGTCCATTATGTAATGTACTGGACTTCTGGGCTCCTAAAGCTCGGCCCCGGAGGCCCGTCCGGTCGGCCGGGACGTCTCTGAGCCGTGGAGGCGGGCGGTGCCAGAAAGCCGGGCGCCGCTGTGCGTCCGGCTGTGTGCTTTAATTGAATTGTTGCCTGTTGGCGGCTCACAAACGAACGAGCTTTGCTTTCCTTTCAATTGTCTCATTTAAAGACGTCGACTGGTTTGGATTCTGCTGCTTTAAGTGTCGACTTCACAAGTTCACATCAAAACGTCCGTGCACGGTCTGCAGCCACAGGTTAGTGGGTAAAGATGAGATAACAAAACAGTCAATCTAATATTCAGATTTCGGCTGATTAAAATTCTGAACCCTTCTGGTTTTAATGTAATTTCATTAAGTTCTGATTCAACCTTGTAAAGCTCTTCGATTAGTGAAACCATCACTATGTTATATACTGTCATTTAGATGCCATTTAAGATGCTTTTATAATTAAACCTTTTAATGTTTGCTACTCACAATTTCATAATCTCATTTGTGGTTAATGGTGATTCGTCACATTTGTCTCTTTTTTGCCGATAATCTCTTTTGGAAAGGATACTCTGAATGAGCTTTTCCTGGTCAAATAAAGGTTAAAGAAAATGAAAATAAAATAAATTCTGTCATGCAAACAGTGACTGCAGTTCCCACTTCAATCATAACCAGGTGTTTTTTGTCTCAGTGCGACAAGACATCAACCACAGAGGTGGCAGATCAGAAAATGGTAACGTGACTCCTTTCTGGTCGATGCTTTGTAATGCACATGATGCTCAATACTCCTGTTAGCTCTGCTTTGGTCTCCACCAGTTCCTGAGGAACAGACCTGGCTCTTTAGACACAAGACTGAACAAACACGAAACCAAAAGTAGGAGCTAAAAGAGGCTAATTAGTGCAGCTTAAAAAGAAAAAAAACTATCCTCATTAGGCTAATTGTGTTAAATGACTAAAAATTCTGCTTATTCTTGGTATATGGAAGCTAATCTTTTTGGGGCGATCTCTCATCGGCTAGAAACACCTCATCAGTTGTTATAACTGCAGGTGAAAGTGCCAAAAGGCCAAACATCTGGTAAATTAAGTCTTCAATAACAGCCGAGCAACCAGCTCCAGGTTGCAGTAATGTGCCATAAAAGGTCATGATGCACCAAATACTGTGCTAATGTAGTAACACGTGTTTATGAGGCCAGCAGGAAACATATCATGACTTCTGCTGAGACCTCTTAATGGATGTGCACACCTTCACCTGCACTTCCATTGGATTCTTCTTGAGTTTTTTTCTTTTTATCTTTCTTAAAACCATAAAATAAATGTGCATTCAGCGAGCAGCAGAGCAGCTCTTTGCCCTCATGAGTTCAACCTTTGACACTCTGAGTCCTTCGTATCGCTGAGTCTGCACTTCAGATCTCTGATATGAGATGAGAGCGGGACAGCGAGGGACGGTTTGTTCCGGGCAGCAGCTCCGATGTCTCAAAAGCAACAATCTTTTTGGTGAAACTCCATCAAATAATCCCTTTCTCTCCCTTCATGTTTTCAGCGTGGAAGCAGCAGAGATGAGCAGGTAGTCGGGGATAAATCAGCGCTCGCTCCATCGGCCGTATGTGTCTGCATCTGCCCACAAGATGAAACCCTTTTTATCACAATTTAGGGGCCGAGCGGCGCAGTTATGAGAATTATAGCAGCACTTCATGTCGACGCGTCGTTAGTCAAAAGCGGCGGGACGGCCTCCAAGTGGGTCCATCTTTTATACGCAGAGGGGAAATTGCATATTGATTGCAATCTGTGCGTGTTTGTGAGTGTGTGTTTACTCGCATGACAGTGTGGAGAAGTGTGTGTGCGTCCTGTGTCGGAGCATGTTGGAGTTTTGATGACAGACCAAAGAGAGTGAGGGACATCAAGAGGACAGACAGACAGACGGAGGGCGAGCTGGAGTTCAGAGAGAGCCAGAAACCCCCAGAGTTCAAGTCGACATGTCAGCGTTCGGCGGACGAACGAGCCGAGCGCCGCGTTCGGGCTCTGCTGTCGTCAGAGGCCACGTTACGCCGGAGCAGCTCCCTCACCTTCAGCATCGACTGAGAGGCAGAAACGCTTATGTTTCCACAGATTACACGACTTAAAACTGATCTTTCATCATGCATTCAATTTGTGTCTGACTTTGTCTTCAAGTGAAACCAGTTTTTTGTTGGTGTCTGTCCACATCTTCAGCATGTGACACACTGCATTGTGGGATTGTTAGCAGATGTAATGCACACGCCATGGATGCTATTTTTTCCACTGCATTGTGGGAATTTTTGAGCACGTCGTAGAGAAGAAATGTCACACTGAGAATTCAAACACTCGAATAAAATGTTGGATTCCTGCTGCTGGTACACTGGAAATAATGACTGAAGACGCTGCACAGTCGCACTGAGCACAGCCACAGAGCGTCTGTTAGCACAGGGAGATGAGCTGCAGCGTGTTCCCAATCAGCTGGGAACACTGGGAGCTGGAACTCATGTTAAGAAAGGGAGAGAGAGACAGTGGAGTCCTCAATGCGCTGCACGATTTCAGGTCTGTAGGTCAACGCTGACGGTCCCGAACTGAACACGTTTGGTGAAGGAGAGAAGTTCCCGTTCAGACGACCTGCACGTCCTCATGAAACGGGTGGTGGTGGAGGCTTGGTGACGTAGTGACAACTTGTGCTGCAAAGCTGGTGAGCGACTGATCTGACCGCTAACTGCTAACTGCCAGCCACAAGCTAACATTAGCAAGTAACAAAGGCTCATTGAGCTGTTTATGTTTGTCACCAGGATAATCCTGTCGGTGTCAGCACTGCTTCTCCTGTCCTGACTACACGTATTATCATTAACTCAAAAATGAAAACATATCAAACGTGACAAACTGTCAGTGACGCGCACAGCCGCCCACATGCCGACTCTCTCTCATGGAGCAGCTCTTTCTCCAGCTTTGCTGTTGTTGAATAGCACAAATTTGTTTGTGAAAATTCCCCAAAGTTAAACTCAAAAAACGCAAATTCACTTCGCCTCTGAAGTGAATCCACTGACTGAGTGCAGCTCCGTTGAAATAAATTGATTGCTATCCGAAATCTCGCCGTTATGAACGCTGCTGAAGCTCGGGGAGAGAGACAAAGAGGGAAATGGACAAAGAGGGAGATGCAGAGGGAGACAAGGAGGATGGATGATGGAGAGGTGGAGTGGTTTGAGGGGGTGGAGGAGTGGAGGAGTCTGTTTTCACTCTAATCTGTTTACTTTGCAATTTGTGTTTTCAGAGCGAGTCCATTCATTCTGCTTAACCTGACACTTCACTCACCGACAGGAAGAGTGTGTGTGTGTGTGTGTGTGTGTGTGTGTGTGTGTGAGCGAGCGAAGGAGATGGAGAGAGAAGAATCTCATTTAAGCCTCCTTTTATTGAGATGTGTGTGCCTGCATCTACATACGTGTGTGTGTGAAAACTCATTTACGTCCTGTCTTATTGTAATTGTGTGTGTTTATTTATTTCACTGTGTGTGTGTGTGTGTGTGTGTGGAGCACATATCTCATTTGCATCCTGTCTTGGTGTTGCATGGGCCCGTGTGTGTGTGTGTGTGTGTGTGTGTGTGTGTGCGAACACATGCATATGTTTGCTAAAGTGTGTGTGTCATGTGAGCGTCCATTAGCAGAGTCTGACTGTAATTATTCAGCAGTGAAGCCATTAGCTGAGGCAGCAAACAACCCGCCGCCCTTCGTATCGCACTTCCTGTGTCTGTGTGTCCGAAATCTTTCACTTGTTCACTTTAAAGAGAAAAGTGAGCCCGCTGACGCAGCTCTGCGCCTCGTGGATCTATTCAGGAGAACACGTTCAAAGATGGCGCCCCATTCGCTCCTATGAAAGTCGCTCACTGGGTGCAGGAGCTGAACAAACGTCTTCCTGCCGGCTCCTGCGCACGTGACCGGACGGCTTGCAGTACCTCTTGTGACCACTATGCCAAAACCCCCTCAGCCCAGCATCGCTCCTGGGGCCTTGGCCTGTCTGGCAGGTCCTGCAGTCATCTTTCAAACACTGACGTTCTAAGCTAGCTAATGATATGCTAACTGTTCACCCTGGATGTCTTTGCTGAGGTAGCTTGTTAGCCAGGTCTGCTAATGTTAGCTACGCACATGAGAGCAGACGGGGACACCTGTTTGTCTCCGTTTAAAGTCTTCAGCTTTGTGAAGAATGAAAGGAAAAGAAATTATCCTGCAGATTCATCAGATGTCGAGAGCCGCTGCAGCTCCATTTTTATTAGGATCAACGTTTTCTGGTTCTTGTCAGATCACTTTATGCATGCGAGCGCAGCAGGTATCAGCCTGTGCTTTCTGGTCATCTACCTGAGTGAAGCAGCTCTGACAAAGATCTCCCTGCAGAAATGGAGGTAAACAGCACAATGTGAAAACTCTGCAACCTTTTTAACTCAGGGCCATAAAATGGGCAGTAATAACTTTTCTTGAGGTAAACAATCATATATTTTTCAATGTGGAAATGTTTGAACAGTCTTGTCTTGGCCTGAACTCCCCTTGAACCTCTCAGGTTATATATATTTAATGCTGCAGTCCAGCTGGACCTGCCTGTTTCTCCAAGTTTCAGAGGTACAGTAGACAACAGGACGCTCGCTCTGGGCGATGGACGTGTCGGGGAGCTGTAATCTGAAGACTCGCTGCCGCAGGAATCAAAGGCAACCGGAGGGGAAGACGAGACAAGGTGAAGGACACTGCAGAAACAGATCTACCTCACCGCAAAAAGACAAAAAGAAAAAGTGCCGTTCTTTGAAAGCAGTGAGCGCTGTCAAAACAGAAGCTGGTCAAACAGCTGCTTTGTCAACAGCCATTGTAGAGCCGAGCGTCTTTCTGTGGAAGCGTCAGTCAGAGCAGCGAAGGTAAACTCCGGCGTGACGTTTCCTCGCCTTGGTGTTACCTCCAAGCGGCTCAGAGGCTCTGACAGCCTCTGTTTTCTTCACGTCGCTCCCATCCTCCTCACTCCTCTTCTTCGCTATGTGATGGCTGTTTGTTAAACTGACTGTGTCAACGCTGAGGAGAAAACCTTCCTTTTGATTGGGTGAAGGGCTTGTAGTTTCACAGCGGTGCATGATGGACCTTGGCGAGAAAGCACAGTGGAGCTCTCTGCTGTCTGGGTGGGATGCAGTCCGGACAGATTTAGTTCAGATCATCTGACTGTCAGTGTGGAAGACGTCCGATCGTACCGCGAACCACAGAATCATCACCTGAGTGCAGTTCCCGTCGGCTCTGTAGGTGGCGCCTTCTAGCTTTTCATTGTTTTGGTTTTCTGGCCCTCAGCTGTTTCATTTGTGCTCAATAATGTTATTGCAGGCAGCTGTTTTCAATGAAAACCCTCTGAAACCATCACCTGACAGACGAGCTGCTGAAGAACGTGCCAACCTTAAAAGGTGATATTATGTGTGCTGTGTTTTCAGGTTGTTTGTGCTGCCCTCCAGTGGCCAGTCGCTATATTTCAACTCTAAGAACTTTTTCCATTTTTGGATATTTAACTCAAAATCACAAAAAAAGTAGAAAAATTGAGAGTAAAAGCTGCAAAATATGAGAGACAAGCAAACCAAACAACAAGCATTTACTTTGCTTGAACTCTGACCTTTGGCTGTTAAATTAGCTGTTGTGTTGGATTTCCTTTAGCTCCTCCAGGAGTTCAGACTAAAGTGCTCCACAAAGACAAATAACTTGCAGGCGTCGATGGAGAAAATTCATCATAAACTGCATTAATCTTACTGTTCTGTCTAGCTTTGCATGCTTTTTTGGCTAGCTATAGCACCAGCACATTACCAGCTAGCATGTTACTAGTTAGCCTGTTAGCCTGGAAGCAACCAACCCTCATATTTCTCATGCAACATTTGTGGTGGTGCCATATTGCAAACAGTGAAACACAGTCTGTCTGTGAAGGCTTGAGGACTAAAGCTATTTCTCCAGCTCTGGACTGCTTATTCACCGGCTGGTAATAGATAACCGAACTCCCTGCCGTCGAGGTTTCAGCACCACCTATATTTTCTATATTATCCGAGCTGTCATCTGGAGAAATATGAAATATTACGAGAAATATGAGTGTGGTAAAAGGAAAAGTAAAGGTGCTCAAAGTCCTCAAAGTGAAATGTGAGTGAGGAGGAAAAAACTCCTGCAGGTAACAACTTTCTGTTGTTCCTTATTTCATCTCTGAGTGCTGAGAAAGTTCAGCTGCTTCGAGCGGGTTTACTGCGAGTGTGCTGGGCTGCAGAGCAGATGGAAACAATGAAACCTCCTGATCTCGCTGAAGTGTTTTTTCCTGCTGGAGAAGAAGTGCAGCGTCGGTCCTCAGACAGGATCGAAGCCTCACATCAGACGGAGACAAACAGCTGGATATTCAGCTGAAGACTCGACTCTGAGCTGAAGGACGAGCTGAGCCGTCGCCTCTGGAGACGGACGTTGATGTGGACAGTTTGAGAGCTGCAGCAGGTGAAGGATTCAAACATCTGCCAGGACGGAGCTGCTGTCCATCTGTCTGACTGACGGAGACAGTTAACACAAAGCTCCGTCTCACAGGGTTCAGACAGAAGAATGACGAAGAACAGCTTTCAACCTCTAATTTTACACTCTCCAGTACAAAGCATTCATTTTACAACAAGGGTTACTTTACAGAAGCAACTGTGCACACGTTTTAAAATCCATGAAATCACGGTAAGAAAGAGAGCGTGAAGCAGAGGGAAATAAAGCAAAAACAGCAAATAACTGAACCGACGGAACAATTAAAAAGAGACTATAAATACAAGAGACAGCTTTCTAAAGAAACCAGTTTACAGCTCAGACTAACGACAGAAGTTCAGACTCAGATAAAGATTTCAAACTGTTTATTTTCACGACAGATCATTGGGTTTGTGCCAAGTGAAGAGGACATTTAAATCAATCAACATGTCAAAGTCAGTTTATGAGGTATTTTATAACACTGTGGCTGCAGCAGCTCCTGAGACCGGCTATTAGAGAAATCATCAATTCACGAAAGAGTTTAAACTTAAATTCTGGGCTACAGACGACATGCAGTGCTGTTCTTTGGTTTTTATCTCTTCATCATCACGTGTTCGTCCATCATTCGAGTCCTCGTGACGCTGACTCGCAGCAGCTCGGAGCTTTTCTATCACCCTCGAACACATCGAGGTGTTTCAGAGGACGTTTTTCAAGTGTCCCACTGACTCAAAGCATCGATCGTCCTGCCAGAAGACCTGCAGAGTTCGGTCCAGTCAGCTGTAAAACACGAGGCTGTACGTACCACAAGATGTAGATCAGGCCACGAGTGCTCGGTTTAAAATGTGGAGGTTTGGCAGATGATTCATGTAATAATGTCATCAATCTGTGTCTGTCACACACAGTACGATCTGTATTTCATATTGCGACCTCACGTCTTCAGCATCGTTTGCTTTGTAATGCCTCTCAGGTATCAAACCTCGAAAAGGATTAATGAGCTCCAGTTATCTGATGTCTCCCTTACAAACAGGCAGAGTCAGAACGCTGTGATGTGTGTCGAGGTGTGTGCGGTTGCTGTGTTGTGGTGATTTAATGAAGGCGAACGCGGTGGACGGTTGCATGTAGCGGCGCTGTGCTCTGACGCAGCACAACATGTATGTTCCCTTCAGGTGGCTGCAGAGGTTTAGGGAATGGAGAGAGAAGCCGTTCATGCAGCTTCAGATACGAGACCAGAGGCTTACTGGAAGTCAGGTGACAAGAAGAGCAAGAAAACCTGCATATGCATACATAAATGCAGTAAACTCTGCTGTTTCTGTGCTTTTCTCAGAGTATCTAGTTTCCCTTCACGTTGACAACATCAGCAGACAGACCGCCACAGGTTTGGCTGAGAGACCTCGACCCTCAGAGAAAAGTCTGAAACATCTTGTTTTGCACGGCTGCATCTGAGCGAACGTCCTGCAGGTCCGCCTCTCCTCACATTAACACACCAAAATACCACAGAGACGATCAGAGAGGACAGATGTCTCACCTCCACCACAACATGGACAACGGAGCCGGAAAGCGCTTTTACTTCACAATAAGAGATTAATCAGGCTAATGACGGCTCAGGCTCTCACTGCATTTGCATGGAAATACATTATTCATTCCAGCTTTTCACTGTACAGCAGCACGATGTTTGAGGGAAGGCTGGAACAGATTTTCAAGGTTTCGCTCTTATTTTCATGCTGGTTCAGGGGCCGTCCTGGAGTCGACAGGGCCCTGACGGGGTGTAGACTTTGATTATGCCTTTGGCCATCTCTGTAAAGTGAAATAAATCAGCGTGTGTGTGTGTTTGTGTGTTCGCTGAAATTCAAATGCTGAATCCCCCTGAAGTCCCTCTGCAAAGTTCCCTCTGTGGATCTGATAACAGCCTCCGATCTCTGTTTGTCCTTTCCGAGCCGCCCGGCGAAATGTCAGCCCGGCCAGATTGGATTGCTTTTATTTAAACCGTAAAATTTATGTTTTTCACTTTCGCTTCAATCTGCGAGCTCACATCACTTCAGCACACATCCAGCTTTTTTTTTTTTTTTTTTTTTTTTTTCCACAGTGTCAGGTGGACACTTTGGGGAAAACGCTGTTGAGAATCTGCAGCCTTGAGCCAGAGAGTCGGTGGCAACAGCGGCGCCTGATTGGCTGACAGCCCCGTCCTCCAGCCGCCGCGCTTATCCACGCTCATGAAGGGAGGAAAACATCCCCCCCCCGCCCCTCCGACGCAGCGCTGTGACAGGCTTAACAGTAATATGAGGGGATGTGTTATCTGCTGACTTCCAAATTCATAAATCTTTCAGATCAGATGAAATTGAAGCGGCTTGAAAAGCTCGGAGGGGAGATTGACACGTCTGAGTGGCTCTGCGGGCACGACGCTGCAAACTGCATGCTAATGGATCATCACACATATGTTTGTATGTGCTGTGTGTGTGTGTGTGTTTGTGTGTGTGAGTGTGAATCCTCATAACTTGTATGCATTGTGTATCGTACTACCTACATATCCATGTATATGTATGAGGGCTGAACCTCCACTTGTGCACGAACACGCCGGATACGCTGCAGAGAAATCTAAATTTTTAGTATGTTTCTGAGCTCAGAAATCAGGTTTTGTTACGTTGATGTTTTTTCTGCAGCAGTGAAAACGTCTTGATGTGGATGTTTTTACCTCTTTTTAACTGAAACAGAGGAAATTCTGCACTAACAAGGATCTCTGTTGGTGTGTCAGTAAGAAAAGATAAAAGATATAAGAACTTTTCCTCCAAAGTATGAAGAATCTTTGGTCTCAGTCACATGACTTTTTGCCATCTGGTGTGTTTGTAAAGCTTCATCATCATTTCAGATACTTTTGGTACAAAAACATTTTTCAGCAGCTCACACTGTTTCTAACAAATTGTTTCAGCTAATCAGCTAATTTTCCTGTTTGCGTCGGTGAGTTTCGTCCTAAAGGTTCCCTGCAGAGTGTCAGACCTCTCCTTTCAATGCGTTCTCTCTGCGTTTTGTTTATCGTGGGTGAAGCGAGACGCCGTCCAGCTGATGGCGTCCTGCTGTTCCGCAGGCGGTAGAACAGGCCAGAGCACGCTGCAGCAGAGGCAGCGAAGAAGAAGACTGCGAGATAGCAAATACAGATGCAAACCAAACTGGATTTAAAGCACTTAAAAAATCGGCTTTTCAAAAGTTTTCTGCGCTCAACTCATTTGCTGGAGCTCAACGAGCTTTGGTGAATAACACTGAATGCAAATTTGACTTTTTTTGTTTCCTAGAAAACCCCACAGGGCGCCTTTAATGCAGAGCAGCTTCACAAGAGGCTTAATGTAATGAAAAAGAGTTGCAGGCTGTGGGACAGCAGCAGCGTTGGCAGCACTTAGCACTGGTTATATTTAATTTAAGTTTTTAGACAGCAGCTTCTGGTATTTTTAACGTACACTTAATATTGTAAATCTCCCTTTATTCTTTTGGAGCAGACTGTAAACGGTTAGCATTAGCATTTAGTTTGCACTGCGGTTGAACTTTGACAGCTAAGATCGTTGTGTTTCCTGTGAATTTTCACAAAAATCTCCTTCATTTTTCCAAGAAAAACACCTGGATTCAAAATGATCACCTTCTCTGAAACAAAGATGCTCAACAGCAAATCCTCATTTCTGGAAAGAAACCCTGACATTCCAGCCACACGGCGACGTTTAAAGAGCAGGAAAACCCTGAAAGCCGCTGAGAGTCAGGCCTTTCGCGGCGCTGGTGTCTGGGCGGAGGCAGCAGCGCTCGGGTGTAGATTGAGTCTGAGATGGAGTGTGAGATGTGAGCTCTGCCTCCAGATAAAAACTCTCTCCCTCTCTCTCTAATTCATTTTCCTTCCTCTGATTTATCTTGTTTTCCTCCGTCTTGTCTGCTCATGCCCAGATAAAATCCTCCAAATTGCATCACCCACCCTTCTGTAACTCTGTTGCCTCTGTTTCAGGCTACAGTGCAGCGCAACAAAAAATAATAATACATCTGGTATCTCTTAGATTTGAGTTATAACACCATTTATACAGCCGACAACCCCTTTGAAATAATTACTCGGTGTCTGTGTCGAGGCGGTCGGAGATGATACGAACATCGCAGAGGGCCTCAGCGCAGCCTCGAGCTCCGCCAGCAGCGGCTGCAGACAGTGTGGAGAGTTACTCCAAGAAGTCCCGACTTTCTAAAAGTACCAAAAGTTTTCAAACTTAAACCGAGACCGTACCAACGATCGCGACCCACCGAGTTAGTTTTTGGTTTCTGTCCAATCAAAGGTCATGAAATTGTTGAATTTTTGTTCTCCGAGTTGTTCATTACAGTCTGAGGTGTCGGGCGGATGCGGTTTCTAAAATGGGATTTAAGCTTTGCTGTGTTCACATCTTCTTCTCCTCATCTTCATCTCTGACACTCAGGTTGGTCAACATCAGACAAAAACAATGCAAAGAAAATACTGAAGACGTACAATAACGATAAAATACAAAGAAACAGGAAAAGAAAACTTGGATATCCAGCATCTGATAAACATCCTTCATCTCCTGTTTGGTTCATTTGGGTTCCTTTCATCTGATTTTCATGAGTGATTTTGAGGAGGAATCCATCAGCTCGCACGTTGAAGTGAAGTGAAAAGTCGACTCTTCCGTCACGTTTGCAGCGTGTTTCCTGTCCGTCGCCCCGTTGTTTTTAGGACAGCGTTGGATGTTTGTAGTGTTATACGTGGTCATGTAATAAACCCCATAATACATTCAGATCATTATGGCCGTCATGTTTTCCTGTCTGAGGTAAAATCGGTCACATGTTATCATGTTATTGTGCAACAGTAGATGTTTTTCCTCGGAAAAGGAGTGGCTTAAAACCGAAAAAAATGCACTTTCCCTGCTGTCTGAAGCAGGAACTACGGACTGATCGGCCACGTGTTGATGTCAGAGGCTGTTTACACGTCCTCCATAGATCTGTGGCCACAGCTACAAACACCTGTCGTGAGAGGATTGCTGGGCTGGGTCTAAGTTGAGGTGTAGCATATGAACAGCATGTGAGGCTGAGTTTGTTCTGTGACAGAGATTACTGGCTGGATCTTCATCAGTCATCATCAGGCAGCCGGCCGTCACCTGTAGCGTTGGAGCTCAACAGAAACAGCCGATGACACGAAGCGTCTGATGGCTCGTCCTTCGGCGGCGGGCTGCTCTGCCATCTCAGGGCCTCGGATCCGGAGCTCCTCGGCGTGTAATCAGTCTTCAGATGCAGCTCAGTTCATCCTGATCAAACCCGTCATTAAGCTAAACAACTTGTGTTTCACACGAGAGGAAGGAAATTGTACTTTTTCTTGAGCAGCCCTTTAAAAATTTCTGTTGTGAAGAGGCATCATCGCGAGGCGAAGCGTCGTTGATTGACACATCCAAATGAATGAACGGTCTATTGAGAGGTCCGGGGTATATCTTTTTCACATCATTACTGTGAACATCAGTAATTTCCATCATGAATACTGCAGCGTCCCCTGACAGGCTCTCATCGTGCTCCGACATCCATCGGGGGAAATGATGGTATTAGACGGGAGGCAGACTCTCGGGGTGAGGCTCCGTGATGAGAGGGGAGAGGAAGGGAGGGAGCTAATTACCCTTTTATTACCAGGGACCGAACCCCCGTCCCAGGAGGCCTCGCCTGGCCCTGTTTGAGACGAGGAGGATCCGGCACGCCACATTACCTCTCCCGTCGCTCTGTAATGCCTGTCGCAGTAAGAGCTGCTTGTACATACTGAATGTCTGTTTCCATCAGGGCTGTTTTTTAAATGCACACATTTCATTTAGGAGCCTCCTGTTCACCTACAGGATGGCTCCTCTAAAGCGAGTGGGCAGCTGCGGAGACCGCAAGATTGATTGATTGTTTATTTTCATGGCGTGCTCCCAGCGTGCTCGCTCCACAGAGGCTTTCAACGCCGAATATCCAGAAACGACGCTGAAACCAAGCCCGATGGTGTAAACAAAAGCTGTATTAGAAAAACCTGTGTGCACCTGAACGCACGACAAACACACATTAGCATCCAGGTAATTAGAAGAAAAGATATGTTTAATTTCATCAACCTCACGTTCTGAAGGTCCAAGAGATAAAAGACAATGACACCGAGTAACATTTATGTTTTAATACATGCACATATTTAAGTGTCCGTGTGCAGCCTGGTGAAACTTGAATGACACAGGACTCAAAGTTTTATTCAGCGATCTTTATGTCTCAGCATGTGAGGGCAGTATTAAATCCACCTGTTTCAATCTGATGAGGTTTCTTCTTTACGAGCCAGTTTTCAATGCTCAAACAACCCAAAGAGTGTCCAAAATCACAGAAATATCCCTGTAGTCCATGGAGTCCATCACCCAAACTGGACTTGAAGCTAAGCTAACTTAACGTGCCTGAAATGGCAGCTCTTCTATTGACACAACGGAAAAGAAAATAAAGCCACATGCAGTTAATTCTGACAGAAGGTGAAGGATTTGGTGCATTAATATCAGATGAAGAGATGCAGAATGTCTAAATAAACTCACCACGTTAACTCAAGTGCACATGTGGTAACATCAGCCCATGAAACACCACATTACATCCTGATTAATATCCTGATGTTTGATCCCTGCTACGGGGATTCTACTCAAAAGCATCCTTCATTTAGAGCTGAGTCTTCCACGAGCTTCTGTAGCTCAGTAGGTTGTTTGCAGTCACGTTAAATTCAGATGGAGGGCAGGAAGTGAAAACGGTACTGGACGAGTTGTTTCTGTGCTCGTTTAGATGAAATTATGAGAGAAAGGTACAAACAGAGAGTCAGAACATATGTGGGATGTGACCCTTACGTGATGAAGACGAGCGATTTTTCAGCTGAACTGAAAGTTTTGCTGCTGTTGAGGCAGCAGATAAAACAACAAGCTGCTCCTTCAGACGTCGTTCTGCTCTAAAAACAAATGAAAGCAGACAAAAGTCAGGAGGCAAACAGCTTTCTTCTCAGTGACTGGTCCACGACCTCCGCTCCAAAGTGCTCCTGGATGACTGTTGCTTGGTTTTCAAGGGTGCGTAGCTTTTGTTGTCCTGTGGATTCACCGTGCAAGCGTTCGTGCTGAACGTTGATATTTCGTTGCGGTTGTTTGCTCTGTTAACCGCTCCAAAAGGTGCGGTGAAACGCCACTAAGGACGAGGATCGTGATGAAACAGGGCAGGGTACGTTAGCGTGTTCAGCTGCCTTATGTGAACCCGTTAACGCTGATTTAACGAGTGTTCATCGTGTTGTTTGTAGCTGTTGTTTTAAATCTTTCACATAAATTTAAAACAATAACTAATGTTATAATGTTTCCGTCATGATCTGACGCAGCTCCGCAGACGTAAACAGACATTTTTTGCTGTGTTTTTCAGTTTCTTTCGGTGTATTTTTCACACTTATGAACAACAACACTTGGTTCTCAACAAAAGCTCCCTGTAGATCTGAGCAGCAGAACGTCTGCGTCTCATTGGTCAGTTTCGTCTCTCTGTTGTTATAAATTTGGGGCCTTCAAGCTGAAGACAAAAGGACCCAGATGACATAACTATGACATCATCAGGGTTGTTTCCCTCAGCCTGTGGAGGCTCCACGGAGGACCTTATACAACTGTTTCCACAGGCTGAATAAAAATCCCTGTGATGACTAAACTGAGCTCCATGTGTAGATTCTGAAAAGTGCACTTAACGTACACGATGCGCCGAGGATGGTGGGCGGGGGCAAGTTTTTGGCCCCGGGACACACAAGGTCATCACAAAATGAATAGAATTAAAACTCCCACACACTGCAGCTCACTGCCGGTTTATTGATTTCGTGCATTTAATGGCTGTGAGAACAAACCAAACACAAACTTTCTATAGAGATACCTTCCTACATACCTAATACCTCGCTCAAGGTCAACAAATAAAAGTTGCCACAAAGAGCTGCCTTTTAAAACGTAGCTGAATTCTGCATGACGGCGACATTTTTAGCTCCTTGACTCGTCCATAAAAGTTAAAACATTTTACATGAATCTCACATCAAAGGGTTTGTTCCTTTAGGAAACATTAAAATTCCTGGTTTTATGGCTAATGGAGACAGAAGGATCTTTGACTTCTGCTCAGTATTCTGAATGCGTTCCATCTTCTGTTTATTTATTTTGTAACGATGCAGAACGTCTTCACTCAGGTGAAGGATTGTTGCTGTTGGCGGGTATCTCCACAACAGCTGCCGCCCGCTGGGCTTTTCACGGCACAGCGGCGCCCGAGGCTTACCGAGAGAAAATAATGTGACAAACAAAAAGCATCTGACCGGCGAGGGTCCTCTGGGCTGAAACACATCGCTGATGAGTGATGCTGGAGGAGGACGGCCGCAGTCAGTCAAACAGAAACCAGGTGAACGGCAGACATGAGGACATGTTTAAACGTCCCTGTGCAAAAACCAAACGTCTGACCTCTAAAGTTCAGTCTCTGGAAACATCACGTCCGCTGGAGACCAAGGCTGCACACGAACCTGAGGTGTGGGCTGCACCTGAATCCAGACTGAAGCGGTCAAAGTCAAATAACGGAGGCACGACACGACGACGACACGATGGACCGCGTCTGTCTGCAGCACTGACGCCCGTCGACGCTCCAGGAACACAGCACTCATCTTCCCTTATTCACCTCCTCTTCTTCTTTTCGTGAAAGCACATCCTCTTATTTGGTGACACTCAAAGGGCAAACTCATTACTGATATCCAGACCTTCATAAGTCAGCGCTGATGGAGAGATCAGCTCAGCGGACGAGTCCGTCCTCAGTTTGAATGCACAGATTTGCTTCATATTACAGACAGATGAGCGCTGTGCTATCTGCTAAAGTGCTGCTAACAACAGTCAGTGGCAGAAAATGACATCAGCAGAGTGTTGAGGTACTTGTACATCACTTGGATATTTTCATTTTATGCTTCTTTTTCCTTCCACTGCGCCACATTTCAGAGGGAAATACTGTTTTTCTGTCTCTGTTTGTTTAACAGCTGGAGACAAGATAAGATAAGATAAGATAAGATCGCACATACAAAGCACATGATCATCTTTTAGAATGAGATTAGCATACATTTAAAAGCCTGGCAGCCTTTAAAATTGTACTTTTAATAACCTTTATCTTCACAACTCTTGTTCATGCAGCACATTTATGTAAATATATTTACAGATAATGTTGTTTTTGATATTATTGCTAATCTGAAATCCAACTTTCCACCAACTGCAACTGATGGATTACAGTTCACAACATCTGACTGGTTTCTATCTGCTAATACCGAGAACGATTGATAAATGTCTTTCAGGGAAACTTTCCATACATAAAACAAGAGAAAAGATTCATATAATATCTTGACTGGTATCCCCAGTCTTGTATTATTCAGTGAGGATGTCGAACGTGCAGCAGCCGCCCACTCGCAGGAAGCCAGTCATTAGTTTCTGGAGTATTTTGTTGTGACCTGAGTGGAAACTTGAACCTGCTGAGATGAAAAGTCAGACGTTATTAGGACGTTTTTTTCTGCACCAGTCCATCCAGTATTTTTGGTGATACTCCACTCTGAGCTGACCAATCTGCTCCCATGGCTAGAAAGTGTATTTAAAGCATAAGGAGAGCATGTCCTGCCCTCGGCGTGACCTGAGCGAAACCGGCCATTCGCCACCGTGCGCAGCCAGAATCTTAAAGACCGGAACCCGGACATTTTCTCCCACACCGGCTTTAATAACAGTTTTTGTTTTTTCCCCGCAACACAATCCTTCCTGCAGACTTTGTGCTGCGCAGAGCGATGCGAGCACGGTGTTGACGCTGTAGTACACGGCCCAGTCCTGATTCAACCCCCTCATTAACGAGGAGAAACACCATCCATGGGGCTCGGCTGTCACTGTTCACATTATAAGTTCATAAGCCCATCTCTAATTCATGGAGGGGAGATCAGTGTGTGTACGCTGCTGTGTGTTTGGGACGTGTTTCAAAGGGAGCTCGCTGGTTGGTGTTGTGCTTTCTGTTTCCGTCGGGTTAATGAGTCAGACTCACGGAGACGGTGCGAGCCTCGTGTTCACCGAGCTGGAAGCTTCCAGGTGAAGGTAATTTATTCTGTTACATCTCATTTCTCAGTAAACAATGGCGGTCGTCGTATACATTCTGCCCGTGTAGTTTTTTTGAGTTGAACACAATCACATTTTTCCTCTCTGGGTTTTTTTCCCCTCTTACTTGTATTATTAGCAGTAGTATTCAGTGGTAGTAGTAGCAGTGGTAATACTTGGTGATTACTGGCCAGTCAGAACAAACGCAGCTCTGTCTGAGTTTGTTTGGTTAATTTCATTTGCAGCTATTTTAATGAACATCCTGCAGGTTTTGCACTTAAAATGAACAGCAGTGCCTGTAAAAACTCACTCACTGTGTGTTTTTGTTCCCAGCATGCCACAACACGCCGGTCAGTCTTTGGAAAAGCGGCTTTAATCACGTGGTCGAGGGTTTGCTGTGGGTTCGTATATCGTCCATACTCTGCTGCAGCCAGGATGCAGTGCTTTACGTATTACTGACCCCACTAAACCCACTTTAAGATGCTTCCAGTCTGCACAGAGCACTGGTGTCACTGGTTTTTGTAGATAAATCAATGGACTTAACACCCGCACTAACAGACGAGCGCTGATGCTCGAACGTTGAACTGTGCGTTTGGAGTGTGCAGAGGAAGCGCTCATGCACCGCTGCCACCCGCTGCTGCAGGCCCTGCAGGCGAGAGTGGATGTGACTGCGATGTCGAGGTGGAAATAATGAATCCTGAAGCTGATCTGAATCATTCTGCTCAATTCAGCCCAAGGATTCGTTGTCATTGACTGTGCAGTTCAGCGTTTTTATTGCAGCACATGAGGTCAGCAGTCACTTATTTCCAGCAGTTATCAGATGATGACTGTTCAGTTTTGGAGGTCATGTGACCAAAAACAGCTTTCTCTCACACACAGTTACAGCAGAACACCTGTTCTGTGTATGTCCCAGATGCTTTTCATTAACTTTGTGTTATCACAATTTGAGCTATGAAGGCCAATAAAGTCACGAATCACTGATTGGTTTTCACTCATGTGTGCAGGGACCCAGAGGAACAGAAGCCTGAGGACGCCTGAAGACCCTGTTCACGCTCAGGCTGGAATAAACTGGCTGCCATCCTGGAATAAAGTGTCCTGCTCTCTAAAAGGGGAACTTCACACACGTTTCCAGGTGCTGCGAGCCTTCAGAGGCTCGGGCGGAGCTGCGTGACGCCCGATAAACCTCCTCCAGGGATGTCGCTTGAGTCGATCGAAGCTGCAGACCTCTGCAGCTGCTGCTCATCTCTGCTGCACGCTACAGGCTGCATTAGCACGTTAGCATAACACACAACCAGATTTCATTGTTCACGCGAGCTTCATCGGAGGACTCTGTCTTCAGCTGAGAGCGTCTCTCTCTCACTCTCTGTTTATGCAGTTCACTCGGTGTAGTCGTCCAGACGCAGATGCAACATGTCATGTCTCTGTGTTGTTTGCTAACACGATGCTTACCAAGAGCTCAAGTACTCCTTTACACTGGTATAACATACACGGGTACTCTATTGATACACACACATGTCCTCGTGAGTTCAGCCACTGAGGAATACACTCAATATCAGTGAGGAGAAAACTTTAATTTAGTGACTTAGTGAGTTTATTCCTCTGCTCTCTGTTTAATTGTGCACATGCTGTCTCCTCTGTGTCGCCTGTCTGGTTATGTGCTGTGACGCTTTCACACAAAAGAACGGACATATAAAGTTATCTTGATTGTTTCGTTTCTGATTGACCTGCTTTGCCACACCGAACTGTGAATGTGTCACTGTCACATGAATGAAGCCGGTGGCTAAAAAGAGACAAACCAATCTGCTGCGTCCTTTACTGAGTTAAGAGTGAACTTTGCCAGCTTTGACAGTAGTGTCAGAACGATAAGGCCGTCTCTGAGCTGGACACAAAGAGGAAACTGATATCGATCTTCTCATCCGACTCCGGGCAGGACAACAAACAACTGCATTTCCCAAAATGTCAGAGTGCTCCTTTAATTAGGCATTTGTACCCTATTGGAAAACAAAAGCGTCTGCAGACAGCGCTGATGTATCGACGCTGATGATGATGTACAGTTGGACACCTTGGCCTGGACACGGCAGCTCTGAACACTCGACCTGATGTGAAATTGAGCCCCTCTGGCTGCCATCTGCTGCAGAAAATACCTGGTCCTCATAAACAAACACAGTCTGCCTTCGCCTGCTGCTGCCGCTGCTGCTTCAGGCCCATATTCACACACCAATCAATGAGGGGATCCGGCACACTGATATATAGCCCGCGAAAATTGGCTTTCTTCTCCTTCAGAAGATTCTGGTGATTACCTATATAGAGCTGTTGATTAGAGATTGATCGCGGGTTGAAATTAGACAGCGGTGGGTCCCTTTTTTGTGATTTGTGCAAGGCTCGATTCACTGATAGAGGATGATGGATAGAAGAAGAAGAGGAGGAGGATGGAGGAGCTGACAGCTGAGGGCACAATCCGAAAAAATCTCCACCTTAACAAGTCATTTAGTCGGTTGTGGAGTACTCAATATCTTATTTTCTTAAAACAAGTGAAGAAATCAGCCAATCATCTGAGACTGTTTCATCTGCTGCAAACCAACTTACTTTCTATAATCTGTCGTCATTTCCAGCGGATGTGCCGTAACTCTTATCCAACATGTCAAATGTATTGTGAGCGTGGAAGTGTTCAGCTGGGATCCATCGAGCTGAGCTCATCTGAAGCTCGCTAAAGAAGCAGGACAGGACAGGACGACTGTCCACAGGGACGTTTCATCTCAGGAGCCGTGACCGTGAGCAAGGCCGGGTCAGTGCCCCAGCACCCGGACCCTCAGGGGCCTCGAAGGCACCACGACATCGCTGTGGAGGATGTTTTCCACTCGAACTAGTTTCATCCATACAAAGCAGAGACAGAAACAATTCATATGTTTTACTGTTTGTGATGTAAGTAAGCGAGAACTGATCCATTATCCTGAAATGCTACAGACCGTGAGGAGGCCCCTATATTTTTATCAAATCTTCAGGCTCTGAGTCAAACTGTACTCTCAATACTGCTAATATTTTGGTTGCTGTTCCACTCACATGGTTATTATTCTTTAACGAATTAGTCAAATGATCACAGACTTCACGAGCAAACCTCCAGCAGGACCAACATGGGTGCTGGTTTCAGGGACTGGGTGTGGGGAAAAGGCTTATTTTAAGCCCGAACGCCTGTTCCGTCTTTTTGCAGCGTGCATTTGTCCGTCTGTGAAAGCGTGGAAAAAGCACGGCTGCAGCAGAAGAAGAAGTTTCTGGACTCCTCTGCCGCTCTCTCAGTGATGAGCTGTGACTTTGGAACGTGAATGCGAGCGAGGTCACCGCCGCTGAGGGAAGAACATTTTCATTGTACCCCCAGAAGCAATTGTATTCAGCGAGGAGTTAGAGAGAGCTATTTTGTAAGAAAAAATGTTCTGAAGTGCTCTTTGAAAGACGGCTGGGGCTCCCCCTTTCATTATTTGCAGTATCTAAAGCAGAGAGAGATACCGCCATGTTAGTAGGAGGCTGACTGAGAGCTAAGTGCCCCGACTCTGACAGCTCTGCACAAATGCATATCAGCCAGAGCAGAGATGGGAACTACAGAGAGGTTTAACTCATAAAAGATTTAAGGGACTGCCTCAGATTGCACTTAGAAAGTATTTAGAGCGGTATACACAGCACAAGATAATGAGAAGGAAAATGTGGCCCAATGTGAACTGGAGTGAGAGTGTGGATGAATTAACACAGAAATCCTTTAAGACATTCGGTGCTCCATTTATGCGAATTCCTGCATATGATATCGTCCTGGCTGAGGGCGCCTTAATCAATATCTCTGAACATGAGCGAAATCTGAAGAAAAGCACAGAAGCTCGAGGAGAAGACGGGATGCTTCTGGCGAGAGCGGCTCAATATACAGGCAGAGGGATGTGCTGCCTTCGTAGGCTCATGTTTGGAGGTTTTACGCCCAAATAAACTCAATTTTACAACAGCGCTAACCTGATCTGAACCAGAAAATGGACCCACATGCCCGGAAAATCTCTCAGCAGGTTCTCACTGTCATTTCTCCCAGTCAGCCTTAGTGGAGCTCCACAATACAGCAAGAACAACAGATTCCTGCACAGCGTTCCTCTCTCATCAGCAAACACGGATAGACACAATAATGACCTTCATTCTTGTAGAATCTGGGTTTATCGTCTCTGTTACCGTAAGCGATTCATTTCAAATTGTCTCTCAGTGTCTCATATATGTTGTGTGTCAGGTCTTACGGCTCTTCATCGGAGCTTTACGACGTTTCCACTGAGCCAAAGAGTCAGTTTGTGTTTTTCTGGCTGCACCGTCGCACCACATGTGCCTGATGCTGACACATCCTTACAAATGTATGGACGGTGCAACACAATGCTGCACTGACAAATGTTAGCTTGTAAAGATGGAATCACTGACAGGACGCTGGAATAAACACACGTCGCACAAATTAGCCTCACAGAAGAGCAATGACCATGATGAACAACCAGTAGTATCAGTCTTAAAACTAAAAAATCAAGCCACGACCTTTTCACTCTCACGTTTGTCTCCGTGTCCTCAGTGGACAGACAGCTTTGGGACATGTTAGCTTGGTGCAGGAGCTGCAGGTAACTGACCCCTAACCCTAAACCTACGCAAACTGACACCATTTCACGCACATTATTGATGACAGAGGACCCTCCAACAGTCATATATCTTATTTTGGGAGTCACTGGCAACCAGCCGGTTCGGTCATTTAGGAGGATTTAGGTGTTGAACATGTAAAAGAGTTAAACTTTGCTGAGTATCAGAGAAAATCTAAACTGCATAAACAATAAAGACGCTTTTAATTTGGTAAATCTTCTGATCTTATTAAATTATTTATGTGAGTTCTGCACTTCCAGGACTTTGTTAGTAACAATAAAATGAACTTTGGGTTTAAAATCCTTAACGTGGAAGAATGAACAGCTCTACTGTCCAGGCTGATGTCACATGAAGATGCATAAGAAGGCAAAACATGAGAAAAGATTTAAGGCTTTCAGAGTAAAAATAAAACGATGAAAATCCAAACTGGGCTGAAACAAAACTAACCTCTGCTGCTTTGTGTCCACTCACTGTGATCCACTGACTCGTACCGGACGTCAAAGGAACGACTGCTGACACAAACTGAGCAGCGTGAGGACAAAGGGAAAACATATCTGATGGCTGAAACTCAGTTTTGCTGCCTTTTTAAGCCTTTGCTCAAGTGCACAAGAAAAGAAATTCAGCGGTGCAGTCTGAGGGAAATTCCCCGGGTGGGAGGTTAGCAGCATGTGGTTAAAAGCAGCATGTCTGCCTCAGTTTGCCCTCTTGTGAGAACAATTTCATCAACAGAAACTCAACAAGACCTCTCGGAAAATAAATTCAGCCCGGGTAATGAAGGAGCGGTATGCAGCGTGCGCAGGCAGAGAACATTTTCGACTTTTAAATCTCCATTATTTACACCCGGCACGCCTTTGATAACTCGGGCCTCTGCAGAAATTCTCCCGTGTCGATCTTCCAGCCGAGCCCGTCTGAAGGTAAACCCGCCGAACCGCGGGGGAACGACACCGGCTTAACGCGATGATGTCAAGTCACTGAAACATTTTCATCATCCGGCAACAGTGGGGGAATGTTTTCAATTAATTCTTTTCATGATTTAGTAATTCCAATTTCACTGAACTTAAATGGATCAGAGGAGCTGTCCTGTCCTTCCTCTTTTTTCCCCTCCTCTCACTTTTTTGTTTTTCTATTTCTGCAGCCATTATTTTGTTCACACTCCAAGATGTCTCTCTGCTTCAGTGTCATCATGTTAAGGTCTTTTTTTCCTGGCAGTTCCAGACCTACAATTCAGAGCACTTGTGATTCTCTGCTCCTTCTGTCTGGCAATCCTATCACCCCGACCATCTACCTCTCCAGCAGCCACTCCATTCTCTGCTTATGTTTGTTTAATACTCGGTGGAGTTGTCTGCCCAGGATTGGGTGTCTGAGGTGTGATGCTGAGAGATTTCCAATTGATGGGATGGAGAGGATGGGAAGGAGAGAGGCGAGAGCGAGAGGAGGTTATAGAATTGTAGGAGAAAAGAAAAGAGGCCAAGTCGATGGGCGAGCAAAGTGTTTTGGTCCAGAAAGCATTGGGGCAGACTATTTACCACAGAAAGAGACGACCAAAGTCGAATGGAAACTGAAAAGACTTCAGTGGAGTGCTGGGAATTCATTTTTCATGAGAAATTGCACAGTTTTGCACCAGCGTATCGAACCGCAGTACTTAAATCCATTTTACTACAACCCCGATTCCAAAGAAGCCGTGACGCCGCGTGAAATATCAATTAAAAACAGAATTCAATCATTTACCAACAAACTGTGTTTACCAACAGCGGCTTCACGAGGTTTGAAACGCGTCGCTGCATCAAAGTCAGAATAAGCAGATATGTACAAAAATCAAGAAGCTGATGAGGTCAAACATTAAACACATTGACTTTTTTCAACAGAGAACATCTCAAAAAGGATTAGCACCTCGCTCCGTTTCACTGATGTTTTATACAACGTCCCAACTTTTTCACAATCAGGGTTGTACAAAAGGCAGCGGAGCTCAGCATGAAAATGATGAGCTGAACTCTGTTTGGCTTCCATTACGTCCCTGCCACTGCTGCTTTGAGCCAAATACGTCGTGAGTTTTGAAGATCCACCGGGTTTGTGTGGATGGAGTCAGTGTTCACTTCCGTGGATAGCGTCGTGTTGGGGTCAGAGGGTCAGCAGCTGAAGCACTTTGAAAAGCTGGACGCTCCTGAAGTCTCACCTCATGCCAGCTATTCGTACGTCGTCTCTGGAGAGATGAAGCCGTGTCTACCTCCTGGTTATTAGCATGTGATCTGTACCTGAACTCTAATGACTGTGGAGGTGGAGGTGGCCTGGCTCGCATGACGATCGACTCCCAGATTTAAAGCTGCACACACACTGAAGAGGTGGTGGACGTACCAGCAAAGTAGATCTGATTTCAGCCACCGGTGTCACCACAGCAACACTGGATGAATGTAATGTACGTGACCCGGCAGCATCACGCTTCAGTCTTCTCCCAGAGGTTCCTCGTCTTTTGCTCGTGGAGATGGCTTCGCTCGCCGTGTGTTACTGGGGGAGAGAAAGCTAATGAGCCTTTCTTTCGCTTGCTTGATGGGATCTTCATTATCAACAATCTCCACCGACACCAGAGGCTTGCTGGCGGAAACGTGCAGTCTTTGCTATCTCCAAAGCTGCTTTAGCCCTAACATGTAGAGACAGCAGCATAACAACATATGTTGAAAACTAAAGGCCAGAGTATCCTGGTGACCTCCTCACCATCAAATTGATTCCCATCACTTTCAGAAGAAGGTTTTATGGAGGCCGGCCGGCTGTGCTTCTATGAGGCTGTGGATGTTCGGAGCTGCATCTCAGGCTCAACTCACCCATGATGCCCCCTCGTTCCTCATCCGCTGGCTTAGCGGTTTGAACCCTGTTTCATATTTATTTGGGTTAAATGATGCACATTCGGAGGGTTATGCTCGTGGTGATGCAGATAAGTCCTGCGGTTTGCGAGCTGTCACGTCTGACTGGGATGGTGAGTTTGGGTGCGTTAGATTCTACAGACACCGAAGAAATGATCGTTTGATCAGTGACATCATGGCGGCTCATCGTTCTGTGAGGACCATGAATCCGTCAATTATATGGAACAACATGTCTCAAAAGTGCTTCATCCATCAGGGAAGAGAAATACATGCTGCTGTAGTGATCTTACCCATTTAAATCAACCCACTGACACTAGCAATGCCTGAAAAACTCGAGTTTCAGTGCTGACACAAAGACCTTTCTTACTTTTTACTTTTCCTTCATTTAAAGCAAGAAGCTTCCTTTTTTTTTTACATTTTTTTCTCAACAAAACAGTCCTGAATTGGCAGAGTTTTGATGTAAATCAGGAACAATCTGATCCAAGAAGTTATCACTAGACACTCGCTGCTGGCTCTCAGTCCAGTCTTTCATACTTGGTGTGTAGTTCTTAATGAATACTACAGAAAGTGCTGAGGTTTAGTACCCAGTGCTACAAGCTGCTCATCACATTTTAATCCTTTCTTTGCAGATGTAGAATTTTTGGCAGCTGGTCAGAAAGTTCAGGGGAATCAGCAAAATCACAGGACTGAGTCTGTCGTAAAGGTCTTTTCACTTTTCATTTTTGTCTTATGGACAAAAGTTTTAACGCGATGGAGGCAAAGAGTCACAAAATATTCTGGAATAATCGTCTGGGCAGCACAAAGAGCTGAACTAAACTTCAGGACGATCTGGTCTGAAGTTGTGGAGGTTATGCTGCTCCGGACGGACCGACTGACATCGCCATCCTTAGGCCTCGCCGCGAGCAGCTCAGGCGTCGGGTCACGTGACTGCGCTCAGCTGTCGGCCCTGAAGGAACGTCACTCAACTTGTCGACATCTGTCACCGCCGAACACGTCTTCCCCAGCGTGATTCTACAACATCTCTGAAGTGCAGTCAAACTTTTACATCAGCAGCCGCGCAGGGGGAACCCCCGAGGGGACGACTGTTAGCGGAGCGCCGCCGCTCCCTCGCCATCCATCACCATCAGGAAAAAGGTGCCATCTGATTGCTTTGCCCTCCCTGCCATCTTCCTCCTCCTCCTTTCATTTAACGTTGGCACCCGTCCAGACACTAATGAGGATTGGCTCTTGTCGTTTTTCTGCAGATGTGGCGTCTTTCCTCCCCCGTTGTCATAAAGCGGCGGCCAGTTAGCGGCGGTGACACAACTCTTCAAAATGTCAGGGAGGAGAAAAATGGCGAGGGAGCCTACGGTCAGCAGTTCGGGAAGAGGAGGAGGGAGGAGGTGTAGAGGAGGGGGTGGGAGCGTTGCAGTAATTTAAGGTCCCGGTGTGGAAATGCAGGTCCTTCCCAAACATGTTGGACGCGCCTGTTAATGAGCACTTTAAGTACCCTGCCAGCCCTCTTTAAACATCCCCATCGTGATGCAAAGTGGGGAAAAGAGGCAGCTTTTAAAGGCAGCATATGGCTGCAGAGGATCTTCCACTGATGTATTGTCACGGGAGACTTCCCCTCCCCGGCTCTGCTGCCGAGGACGGGCTCTGAAACCGAGCCAGATGTCCATGTCTTCACAGATACAAGCCCCCCGTCCTGATGGCTCGCTGCTTTATTGGCAGCAGTGGCAGCGACGTGCAGTTGGTCGTGAATGTTAAGGCCCTTTTGACACAGCGACAGTAATGATAATGAGCTTGAGCATTATGGGTTTAGTATCAATAACAGATGAAGATGGTGATTAAAAAGTTGCAGGTACATGAATTATACAGTCGGGAGAATGACTGGAAACCAACTTTGATCCATTTCTCTTTCACTGGTTGGTTTTATGTTTGTGTGAAGACCCAGAGCAGCAGAGTTTAAAAAGTAAAGTGATGAAATAGCTTTGAACATGCCCACCTACAAGTACAAGCTCTCATCATTTAATCATGTGAGCTGCTGAATGTCTGATTGCTCCTCCAGTCACGAGGAGAACATTTTTTGACCTCTTTAGTTGTTTTTCTTCTTTGCCTGCATCTCCTCTTCCTGCATTTCCCTCACTGAGTTTCATCCTTTTTATTTCCTTTTCAATCAGTGTGAAAACAAACTGAAACACCTCCAGTAAATCCATACAGCAGTACGGACTGGATCTGTTCACGAGGTGATCAGGTCACGATCAGCTTCCTCTCAGCTCCACCTCATCTCTCCTGCATCATTATGCATCAGTAGAATAAAGACCAAATTTGTGTATATCCTAAGTATCTATGTGTGATCGCATGCTATCCATGAGTGTGTCTGAGGTGTATTCAATTCAACTGCTCAAAGCTCAAGCAGCTTTGGGAAAATATATTCATAAATGCGTTGTGTGTTGCCACTGAGACATGGAAGTGATTTTCAGCTATGCAGATGATACCGTGCTGCACATTTCTAAGGCGCTCAGTGTTCACTGTACTGATCGCATCAACTTGTGGATGTCAACGAGCTGTCAGTAATTTAGCTGATCTGATTATGATTAACGAACCAGAGGCACAAATTATAGGAAGCAACTGGTCACAAACTAAACAGGCCTTCGTTTGTTTGTCTTGGTCCAGATTTCTATCCTATCGTGAATCCAACATAAGTGAGTTTTATGCAGGAAGATTGCAAGAGTGGCATCATCTGTCTCTTGTGCATGTTATTATCTCTCCTTTATATCAGGTCTTTGTCTCCGTCAAGGCTGAGGACTGAATCCAAATGTCTCGCACGCCTTTGAGTTCAGAGTGCTGAGCGTTGTCTACATCCACAATTCATCGAATCAACAGGAGACCTCGAGTCTTTCCTCTGTGGACCTTCGCAGAGTCTATTATTTAACGTTCTATGACATGCTCAGTATGGTCACCTTTGGATGCTCAATGCAAAGTTTAGCTTCATTGAGCTGAACGACAACAGCAGCACTGTACTGTGCTGATGGAGGAAACTTCAGGCATGCTGTTCTTTAGCATTTTTCATTAAACGTGCGTTCATTAAAGCATGACTGGTGCATTGGCATAGAATATAAATACACCATCAGAGAATAGAAGTAGAGAAAAAAAACACACATTGCACTTTTTGAGGACAAAAAATGCACTTGGCTTTCTCGGGTTCGTCACATTTTACCTCCAACATGACAAAGATGAGCAGGGATCAACTCAATTGTCCCATCAAACAGCCAATATCACACAGCCTGCAGGTAAGATGGCACATCAGTGATAGTGCACATCAAGGGAGACGACTCTTTGCCTTTTAATTGGCTCCAGCAGGTCATCTCCGCTCAGCTCTCATGTGTCTGGGATAATATGCGAGACACATTTGGATTTAATTCTCCTACACTTTTGCTCATTTGATTTAGTGCCGGGCCTGGAGAAGAAGACGGAGAGGAGGAGGAGGAGGAGGAGGAGGAGGAGGAGGTTTAATTGAGAGGGAGAGTTGGTTGAAAAAAGCCGGAGAATGACTGGAGGTGACACATAGAGAACAAGAGTGTGGATTTAAAACATGAAAGGCAGCGAGAGGGGGAGGGGGGGAGGATGACTCGGCCGACCCGTCGGATTGAAACACCAGAGATGGAGAGTGACTCATCTGAGATAAAAGAGGGAAGTGGAGGCTGCTGCTGCGACAGCTAATGAAGAGCTCCTCCAGCCGCTCTCTTCTTCACATCCAGCCCTCATTGTTTATTGATGCCTTGCCCTGAGCTCCAGACCAGAGCAGACGATCGCTGCTTGCCCATCACGCCGTTTAGAGGCCTTTAGCATAAAAGCAGCCATTTTTAAAGGCTTTTCCTCCCCTGCACTTCAAAAGGGGCCTCGGTGGCCCTGGTGTTGGGGGAAACCTGCCGTGTTTTCTGAGCGGAGGGGCAATTTGAGTCGCCACCGCCGCCGTCATCGACGCGCTCCTGCGGTCGAAACGCAGAAGACTTTGATGCAGCTGAGAGCGAGGACGAGCGCGTCTTTGTAAAGCAAACAAATATCCTCTCGATTGGCTGTGAAAGAGAGCAAATTAGGCCTGTCTGCTGAAGTGAGAGTGCCGCATAATCAACTGCAAGGAGAGGGAGGGGAGCTGAATGAGTTTTTGGTTAAATTGATATGCAAATGAGGCGCATTTACACGACCTGCTCATACCAACAAACAAGAAGACTCAAACCATCAACAGACACTTTGTTTTAGCTTTAACGGGTTGATGCAGTCGTCATGTTTTTGTTTTTAATTCACAGCTCTGGAGGTTCTAACTTTGTCCACCATTTTATTCTCCACCACATCGATCGACGGGCGAGGAGCCACAGTGAATGAAGTCTACGTGACTGTGCACTCGCACATATCTGACTGTGTGCATTGATTTACTGTGGTCATGTACACATATATAAATATATAGAGGTGTCACATAAAGCCAATCCACAGCGCCCCCTCCTCAGTGGATAGATCGCGCCTTGTGAGAATGCTAACAGCTAGCTGTTGCTGTTATTTTCTCCAGTGAATTACCTTGAATTAGTCGGGCAAGTTGTAAAATGGTATCGACCTCAAACAGACGAGACTTTTGATCGACAGCTGGCGGCTTGTGATCATTTAACTGACAGAAGCCTCATGTGTGATATTTCCAGCTGTTGTTCGAGGTGCTGCTCTGCATGAACACGATGCTTATTGGTTGCTAGAATGTCCTTAAAACTTAGAACAGTTTTACGTGTAATTGTATGGAAAAACTGTATGTTCTTGTCTCGGGGCAAAGTCAGAGGAAATCTTGCCTCGGGCCTCCTTGTTGTCTGCAGCCCGACCTGCACTGTGGTCTCATTGAAATTAAAAAGGCAGCTGTATTTTTTCACACAGCATTAATGTTGTTTGTGCTGATAGAAATGGGTCCAACAGAAGGCGAGTTCAGCTGATCCAAGCATCGCCTTATTGGACAGAATCACCTGGAAGTGACTCCAGCACCGGCAGCACCTCCAGCTTGTTCTGACGCAGCGACGGTAACGATAACGAGGATGATTTTTATGGCTCTCGTATCAATAACAGATGAAGATGGTGATTAAAAAGTTGCAGGTACATGAATTATACAGTTGGGAGAATGACTGGAAACCAACTTTGATCCATTTCTCTTTCACTGGTAGGTTTTATGTTTGTGTGAAGACCCAGAGCAGCAGAATTTAAAAAGTAAAGTGATGAAATAGCTTTGAACATGCCCACCTACAAGTACAAGCTCTCATCATTTAATCATGTGAGCTGCTGAATGTCTGATTGCTCCTCCAGTCACCAGGAGAACATTTTTTTGACCTCTTTACTTGTTTTTCTACATCTGCATGTCTTCTTTCTGCATTTTGAGTTTCCTCCTGTTTCATTTCTATCACTGTGAAACTGAATCCAGCTCATCCACGTCACATTCACGCAGCGCAGAGTGGATCTGCTGACGTGTGACGAGAGCGATCAGATCACCTGGGATGGCTCAAAATCTCGGCATGAATCCAGATCCAGGTTAACGCTTCAGCCCAGAAGGATCTCCACGCATCCACAACGTGCCACAGAAACTGCGACCGTGTTGTTGAAATACATTTAGCTTTTCTGTTTACGCCTCTAACACGTCTTTTAGCTTCATTACTCCACAAACAAACTGCTTCAAAAACACCCAAATTAAACAGCCAATAGTCTTCAGCGATGCCCTAAAGAGGAATTCTAAAGAGAAATGAGCTCTTTTGTGCTCAGCGATGGCTGCTTCCCAGGTCGAAAAACAACTGGGCCAATTTGTAGGTGGAATAAAGAATGTGGATGTCACTTTTCTTTGTCAGACGCGACTAATTTTATGTCAAAAGGAACACTTAAAGGCGCCCTGTGGAGTCTTTTTGCATCGGGCACGCACACGAACATACAAATTAACATGTGGGCGCAGACAAGTGGTTTTACAGCTGGTTTTACGCTGCTCGTCAACATATCGTGGCAAGACGTCGTAATTCAGAAACAAAGGCAAAGAAAGCTGCAGGTTCACTGAACAAGGACGCAAACAACGCGATGTAAACAGAGCTTCTGTCGGCTGCACAGGGCACCTTTAAGTCACCGCAAACAGCACACAGATGAGCGAACATGAACGACAGACCACATATGTCAAGATGTTTTTTATTGTTTTGGAATGAGGCTCCTTAAAGGTCCAGAGTGAAGGATTCTGGGGGATCTGGTGGAAGAAATGGAACGAAATATTGAAGTTTTTCTTCGTTTATAATCACCTGAAAAGAAGAATTTTTGTGTTTTTCTGAGAGGGACGAGCGGACAGACCAAACACTGACTGTGCCCCCCGTCGGGGAGGGTGACGGCCCTCGTCACAAACCAACGGCGCCGTCGTTGTTCCCACGCTGCGGGGGAGGATCCACGGAGGTGACGCTCTGTGCTCCATATACGCGCCTCATCGGGGACTTACAGCAGCAGAACCAGAGGCCATCGCCGTCCTGCAGACCTGTTTACCCTCCCGCTGTCCTCAGGACGACACCCCCCCTCCACACTCCACTCGGCTCAGTGTCTGCCATTGCCGCAGGGAGTCGGTGTCATCCATCCATCACCTCCGCCGACAGACCCGCAGGCAGCAATTTGTCTCATTCGATATCGGCCTTTTTTTAGGGGAACCTGCTAATTAGCTGCAGTAACGATGACTGTTTGTTGTGCTGTTTTTAACTTTGGAAAAACTGCGAAGGTGACACGTGGGGGGGGTGGGGGGGGCAGGCTGAGTTTGACTTTTTGGAACTTCATGGGTGCTTTTACATTGCAGGACTGTAGACAATGGAAATAACTTCCTTTAACACACACTGTGTACAGGTCTCAGCTCCAGTCAGCAACACGTAAAGTCTGGTTTGGGAAATGAATTCAACTCAGTGGATGAACAGATAGACGGAGGAGTGTATATGTGCTATTTAAACATCCCTCTGAGCCTCGTACAGACTGACGTGGTCTTTAAATCAGGAGGACTTCGGTCCTTTAACACAAACATTCACCACTTTTCAAAATCAAAGGATCCTTTTCGGCGTCTGAGGAGCTGAGGGCTTTCTGATTTGTTTGTTTCCTTTTTTTGTGCTTTTGCTGCACAAATCAGAGGAAAACACCTTCGACCAGGGCCAGATTAACCCGCTGAGGCCATCAAATTACCAAACCACAAAATCAAATGAATAAAAAACACACTGTGAACCTGAGAGTTGCTTTTTTTACCTCATCTGATTGGACGTTACTGTCACCGTGCTGACGTATGTGGAAATAGAGAACAGAAAGTCTTATGATATAAACATCCACTTCTTCCTTTTTCCTTTTTTTTTTTTTACATGTTATCATCTTCAGTATATTTACTAAATTGACCCCTTTCTGAATCCTTCGCAGAAGGAGAGTCACAGCGCTGACTGTGAGACGCTCACTGAAGGCTTTCTCTAAATGATGGACGAGTTTCAGGTGTTTCCTCAATTCTTCTTCACTTTTAATATTCCACACCTTCTACGACAACACATCTGCAGAATGTCAGAGGTGAATATTGCAGATTTGTACGATAATTTGCGACTAATTGTACCACACAGTGTTTATACTCTTTAGTAATTAAGATAAATTATTTCAGTGTGATCACGCTGCAAAAAGTCTCCAGTTTTCTGTTATTCGAGACGAAAAGTGAGCAGGCAGACTGTGGAGAGACATCAAATTATTGTTTTTTCTGGTATTTAAGGAAATAACAGCTCCATTTTTATTGAGCTTTGGTATCAGTGAACTCACGCGTGTGTGTGTGTGTGTGTGTGTGTGTGTGTGTGTGTGAACATCAGTGAGAAAACACAAACTGCCCCAGCATCCTGTGTTCCCTGTAAAAAACAGGGCTATGAGGTAAATCCATGCAGGGGGGAATTTCCTGCTTTCAGCATCATGTAATAACACACACACACACACACACACACACACACACACACACACACCGAGAGCCAGTCCCTGGGGTCTTTCCTCAGCAACCTCTGACTCTAAAGCTCTTTTCATGGTGGTGAAGTTGAGAGCAGCAGGGTGGAGGTTTGGTTCATCCTCCCGTGGAATTGGATTATTTCTGGATGAGAAGAACACCCCCTTCCTCCCCCTCCCGCTCCTCCCTGCAGAGACGGACACATGCGGTTCATCATGCAGAAACGCCCCCGCTCTGCTGGTGTCGGTGGGCACGGGGAAGACACCGGCGCCGCTCTGCTCTCGCTCAAACACGGCAGCTTCTAAAAGTCCCAGACAGAGAAAATACATTTCTGTGCTGTTACCTTGTGTTGCAGCATTGATACAGAGCGAGACTCCTTCCCCACTTCCAGCCGCCTTCTTTTCCAGCATAATGAAAGAAGAAATCAATGAGAAAGCACAGACTAGCTGGAAAGCTTAAACATGATACAGGGGGTTCTGTCTGTACTGAGAGCCAGGGCTTCCAAACCTTTGTGCTTGTGACGGCTTAACGCGACGCGCTGTGTGCAAAGCCCCCGTCGCAGGATGCATTTGTAAGAGCTGTGACCAGTTTACTCCAAAAGTGATTTTCCTTTCTCCGACTGCTTCATTTGAGTTCTGAGAGACCTCGAGAAATAAAACCGCACTGTTTCATGAAAAGAAAGTAAAGCTGTTCTCACTAACGCTCACAAAGACAACAGGAAAACATCAGTGTTATCAAGTAGTAACTGTTCACCTTTAACCATGTTGGTCCAGGGTGTTAGCATGCTGCAGCTGAGGCTGGGGGGGGGGGGCAAACACCTGCTAAGTGTTGGACAGGTTGAAATTTTGACCTGATGGTGGCGCTAGAGGAAACGTGAAAAGCCAAAGTTATAGTTCAACCCCCCATAATGACGAAGCGAAAACAGTTCTTTGCAGCGTTTTGTAGCTTTATTGAGAGTAAAAGACTGAAACGTTTCATTTCCACACGTCTTCACTTCACTCTGACTTTCTCTTGGTTAAAGCCTCCACTCTTTTTGGAAATGATCGTACACTCTTGACACGCCGCTCTTTTGGAAGCTTCTTCTACGTGGCAGAGTCGTTGAGCTCAGGCTGGATGAGGAGCATCAGCCTTTTTCCTGGTGGTCTGCTTCAGGTCTCATTCATACTGACCTTTGACTTCTTGGCTGCTGGTCTAACCAAAGTCCTTCATCCCTGATTGCTCAGTCTGGTTGAGCAGCCTGATCTAGACGACTGCTGGTGGTTCCAAACGTCTTTCTGTTGTGCTTTGGGGCATTTTTAACTGCAGAAATGTTCTTGTCTCCTTCCTCAGATCTGCGGTTTGACACAATCCTGCCTCACATGTATGCAGACAGCTCTGTTAACCTCTTGGCTTCTTTTCACTCTGACTGTGAGATCTTCTATCGACAGGTGTGTGTCTTTTCTAATTACGTCCAATGAATTCAATTAGGCACAGGTGGACTCCAATCTAGCTGCAGAAGCATCTCAAGGGACGCTGACAGATTGAAGCAGGATGCACCGGAGCTCCATGTGAGCGTCCTAACAAAGGGTCTGAATACTTGTGTCAACGTGACATTTCAGTCTTTTATTTGTTGTAAAAACAGGCCAAAGCCTGTTTTTGCTTCATAGTTGTGGAGCAGTATGTGCAGAACAAATGAACTGAGTCCATTTTAAGTCTGAAACAAACAAAAACTGAGAACTTCCTGCATGCAGCTGTTTGTTAGATGAGTTAATAAAAGGCTGTGATGAGCTGAGCTCCTTTGTTTCTTCATGAACAACAAATCTGACACCGGGAATCACACATATTTCTGTCGTGAATGGCAGGTAAAACTTGGATGGATGAATTGGCAGGAAAGCTCGCGGACCGTCGCTGCTGTTGTGTATTCAGAGCACGTCGCAGTGAAATAACTCAGACAGATGTAAAATGTCACTGTACAGCTTTAATCCGCAGCCGAAAATGATCCTAACAAATGTCAGCATCAGCTAACCTTCACGCTGAGGGGGAACTGCCATCTGATCAATTACACGCGCCGGCCCGCTGACCTTTCCCATCATTTGTTTAAAGGAGAATGCCATTTGATTAGCCCTAATTGCTCCACTTTAGCTGGCTGTCGTTAACGAGAACATCCTCTTCACCTCCTCTGCGCTGCGACGTGAAGCAACAGGTGTAGTTTGAAGAATTGATCTTTGACGAGGCGCCGGCTGAATCAAACACGCTCAACATGATTAGTTTGGTTCAGTTTCTGCTGATTGTTTTTTGAGTCTGGTCTTAGTGAAAAAGTCTGACTTAGGTCAATCATTCAATCATATTTTTATATAAATTAGGCCAAAATGCGCACAAACTGCTGCTGTCATCAACATGTAGCGACAAAAGCTTGTGGAAAAGTCTCAACTTTTTGACCTTTTTCACCCTTTGAACAGATAATTGTTTTCTGTTGTTTGCTGTTGAGCTTTTACAGGCTGTTTTTTGTGCTTCTGTTGAATCGATATTAAAAGCTCACCCGTTCACCTCACTGAGCGCAGGTTCATGTTTCTTGATTCTTGTTCAACACGCTAAGTTTGGCACAATTTACAGGAAGTTGTGTTAGAAACAGGTTTAAATATTTGACTGCATTAGCACTTTTTTATTTATTTACTTTTTGTTCAGAGAATTAGGCCACTGTGGGGCGCTCTTTAAGATGCTGACCACCAGTCGCACACACACACACACACATGCGCACACACACACACACACACACACACACACACACCTCTGACTGTGTTGCTGTGTCCTCTGCACATGAGGCTCTCTGAAGCACGCAGGAGAACCTCCGGTGTCATGATGAAATTGGTTGAAAGACAACAAATTTGCTCTTGTTTGTCCGTCCGTCACACACAATATCTCAGGGACACTGAGCGGATTAACACCTTCATTTTTCTTCATTCCACCGCCGTCGATCTGATTCTGCCTCGTCTCGGGATGCTGACACTTTTCTTCAGAGGATGAAATTTCCCTCCATCAGAAGGTTTTCCACTTGTTTTGGAAAATGAAATTAAATCTTAGGGCTCTATTTTGGACAAATTGACACGTTGAGATGAAGGAATATGATCCAGTAGGAAACATATTTCTTGTCCCAGAGATCCGATTTTGACAAATTCAGCGAGTTGATGCATCTCATTTTAGCTGCATTCCAGCATCTAGAATGACTCTGATTGGCCCAGTGGGGGCACCTGCTACAAGCTCAAAACAAGAAGCCATATTTGTCAGTGATTGGCCCAGGCGGGGGGGTGGGGGACATATTACTGCTGCCTGGTTTTCACTCTTTTCATCGAGATTCACGACTGCAACTCATCCCAAATATCTACAAAATGGAAATCATTTGTGTGTTGTGGTATCAAACATGCATACGTGCTCACAAAGTCTGCCATGATGGCGGCGTGCTGATGGCACTGATGGGTGTACAGTATATCCTGGGGGGGCTTTGCTTTGGACATAAAGGCAGAAACTTCACAGCTGAGTTTCAATCTCGTAAAGGCAAGAAAAGGTCATTCTGTGTTGAGAAACGTGTGATGGCTGAGAGCTGAAAGTAAACGCTTCTCAAGGTGAAAAAGGAGGATTGAGAACAGAAAGAGCAGAGGGACGATGTCAGTAGTTTGAAAAGAAGACAAATAAAAAGACAGTTGGAAGGACAAAGGAAGGAAGGACACAACACAGGAAGGAAGCGAGGACAAGAAGCAAATAGTTAAAACAAGAGGAGACCAAAGAAGAAGGGAACAAAACGAGAAGAGAGGAAGAGTGGAGGCAGACCGGCAGCGTACAGACCGAAGGCGAACTCGTTCCTCCGAGTCTAGTTCAGGAGTTCAAAGTCTGGAGAACAGGAGGAAGCAGAACGTTCAGTTTCCAGCTGGGACAGACAGCAGACTTCACCAAATCAGCCGGACTCAGGTGATCACACTTCAATGTAACTGTCAATAACATCAGCTCAACGGTCCACTGAGCTAGCTCTTTATTTTCAGAGCTATGTTTACAATATACAGAATGTAATATGATCCACTACTGCGCCTCTGTTTGGCTTCACTCACGTCCTTTTATTAAGTTTCACTTAAATGTTGCCTCAACCGTGCGCTGAAGGAGCCTCAACCCATCCAATAAAAACATGAACATCAGCTTTCCCTGCACACAAGCTAATGTGGCAGCAGCAAATATTGGATTTCAACTCTGAGGCCGATGTTTACTGCCCAAAAGGAAATGCATCCTCTGTTTAAAATGCCACAGAACCATCAGAGCCGCTAAATTACAGAGAAGCTATGACGACGAGACCAAGAGATGAAGGTGGACGTTGACCAGAGAGCAGCTTCTGAGATGATTGGCAGCTCAGGAGTCCTGAACATCCCCCAAAAACCTCAAGAATCAAGAATCCATTGTTAAGTATACTGATAAAATAACAATAGATTGAATTTTTCATGGCCACAGTTTGATGTGAAATGCATGCTGGGATATTAGAACCGTACTTGGGATGTGCCCGATGGTGTCTCTCAAGAACAGACAAGAATTCAGATTGAGAAGAGACAGAAGGGGATGGATAATAAAAAGAGGGGAAGGGGAAGAAAGAAAAAAGCTACAGTGAAACGACGAAATGGGAAGAGAACAGGAAAGGAGGGTGAAAGAAGGAGGAGAGCAAAGGAAGGAGGAAAGGAAAGAAGTGCGTGAATGAAGGAATGAACAGAAGGAGATAAAAGAAGAGAAGACAAAGCGAATCTAAAATCATGATGGAGTTGTGTTTGGCATACATGCAGGGCTTGAACTCTGCGACTCGATATGATAAATCACCCAGGATTCATTGGGACGTCAACAAAGTGTCCCAGAGCCTCAGTGCTGCGTCTGCTGCATTAACAGGAGATGGATGGAGATGTACAGAGTCCTGGTGTACACAGCCTCATGCTCTTTGCACTTCACCCCGTCATCCATCACGACTGTAAACTCATACGCCGCTGAACGCATGTACACATCAATCAGAAGCACACTCAGGAAGACTAAAGGCAGGAAATCAGTTATCTTCATATCAAACAAACGAGAGCTGCGTCTCAAAAAAAAAGAATGAATAAATAAATTAAAGTCCCTGCTGGCGTTCATCCACTGATGGATATCATTTTGACATCACTGTGACAGGACATAAAGTTTTCTTTAAAGGGCTTATCAAAGTAATCAATTACTGTGGCTAACAGCTATTGCTAACTTTTTGTCACACTGGCTAACAGTTAAGCTAACACAGACCATGAGCTAAACTGACAATTAATACACTTTCTGCATATGAATAGTAGTCAATAATCGTAATAAGAATGATAAGAAATAGAAGAAATGCAGCTCAAAGTGCTTCACATGAGAAAGACAGGGATGGAAAATGAATGTGAAGGCTAACGTGAAGAGATCCGTTTTTAGCTTTCTTTCAAAAATATTCAGCGAGCAGCTTCCCTGATATCATCTCCAGTTTTCTTTCAGCTGTTTCTGGAAACCTCCAGTAAACCAGCAGCAGACGATCGCAGTGATCTTGAAGGCAAATGCTGAACATGGGAGTTAGCGATGTAGCTTGGTCCTCGTCCTTTCAGGGCCAGGAGGACCTAAAACTGGAGTAATGTGCTCTCTCCTCTTGGTTCTGGTTCATGGTCGAGCTGCAGAGTTTTGAATGAGCTGAAGTCTCTCAGCGGTTTTCTTCTGGAGGTCAGGAAACAGCGTTATAGACATCAAGTCGGCTTGAAATAAAGGCCTGACTCAGTTTTCCAGCATCTGTTTGGCTTATAAATGGTCAAACTTTAGCTGCTTCTAAGGTGAAGAAATGAAGTTTTAGTCACCTTGTTGATGTTGGACTTGAAGCTTAGATCTGAATCCAGGAGAACACCAAGACTGTGACCTCAGATTTAATTTAGGAAGCTAATTTCTCAGATTATTAAACAGCATTTCTGCTTCTGTTTTAGGGATGAATAGTCAGATATCAGTTTTGTCCTCATTTAACATCAAGAAATTTTTGCTCATCCATTGATTTATTGCCAAATTGGTCACTGACCATCTGGTCCGGCACAGATGTACAGTTGTGTGTCATCTGCATAGAAACACACATGGTGCTCATTATGGGCAGCATGTATAATGAGAGCAGTAATGGACCAATCAGCTCCCTGCAACCCCAGAGCAGATGTCATGTTTCTCAGACGCATGATCTCCAGGACTGATGTCAAACTTTCTCCCTTTGATGTTTGCTTGAAACCAGTTTAATACACAGTCAGAAAAACTGACCCACTGTTCAAGACCATTGATCAAGGTATCACGATCGGTCGGATCAAAGCTGCATTTTAATTTAAGAGGACAAGAACTTCATCAGCGTTTAGTCTGAGGTTGCTGAGCTGCTTCAGTGCTGTCAGGGAGCACAGAGCATCCTGGGTAATTTAACTGTAGAGTAGGTTTATGTTATGGTCTTCATTTCAGCTTTGTTTGGTCAGATGGATGACTCTTAATACTACAACTCCCATGAGCCCTGGCTGTTGTTGCTATGGAGATGATGTGTGAATCAGAGCTGCAGCACACTCACAACACTTTGTTGTTGCATTTGGAAACTGAACGTGTGATCAGGCTAACCGACCTCGTGTGACACTGGTCTAAACGTTTGTAGCCTTTAGCTTCAGCTCACAGCAGCTGAAGGTTCGTACGTCCACGGGCTCGTGTACCTGTGCGAACGAGACGTTTTCAGACAGCTGTTCGTCCTTTGAGCCGATGATTCAGCCGGAGGAGCTTCATGCAGCTGTCAGTCCGCTCACAGTGTGTGCAGGTCTGTGAATGCAGCAAACCTGGACGCCTCATTCTGCATCGCCCACTCCTGCAAAGTCCTGCAGGTTCTCCATCCATCCAGAGTCTGTGGGATTGTAATCAAATCAGCCCGAATGAATGAGGCCTGGCGGCGTGTGTGTGTGTGTGTGTGTGTGTGTGGAGGAGTCGTGCTGCGCGGTTCGAAATGTCAGGGCTCGATTGATTTCTTCTCTCTCTGATTAATTCATGTTACGCTCTAATGTTCTGCATAGAAAATTGTTGAATGGCATTCAGCGAGATTAAAACCACAAACAGTGCTTTTCATAATTTGACAGGTGATTGGCGGGAGGCAGGCTCCTGGATGATTGCATCATTAGGGGGATTTTTTTTTCCCAAAGGGGAATTAAGAGCACCATCAGCCTTTTTTACATCCATGTGGCCTCGCTCACACGCCGCCGCTCTGCCTGTCACTTCACTTAATAACTCCCTCACACTGTTTGAATACATGAACGTGGCCTGTGAATGCGCGCTGGCTGTTGTCTGAACCGTTTAAAGTCGTCCGTCTCAAAGAACAGATGCAATTCCATTTCAATAAATGTGGCAATCTGCAAGCGCTGAGAGCTCAGCCACAATAAATGATGCACTGCTCCAAGATCAGCCATTTTTAGCCACACTAGCAAAGTGGTCCAGGCGGATATCTCAGCAGCTGCTTGATGGATGGACGTAAATTTGAGCCTGAGTCCTGCTGACTTCGGCGACCTCCTGACTTCTTCTGGAGCACCACCACGAGGCTAACCGCGTGAAATGTATCGACAACTTTTGGATTCACTGCCATGAAAGCTGGTTCAGACATGCGTGTTCCCCTCTCTTTGTCGAGTGCCATCACATACACACCTAATGAGATTTCAGTCAGCCTCAGATCGAAAACATACGACCTTTAACTTCTGAGTCATAAGAATCTATCCTGGACCTCCAGAGGCCAAAATACCGTCGGTCCAAACTTCCTTCTCATCTTTCTGTGCATATATTTACATGGCATGAGTATTTAAGAGCAAAAGTTCTGATTCCTCTTTGCATAAAGCTGCTCAGTAAAACAGACTCAAAAGAAGAATCAATTCAGTGAACTCATTAAAGCTGACTGTTACACAAAAACCTGCAGCACGGACTTTATTCAGGCTGCAGCAGAACAGGTCCCACTGCTGGAGCTCCATCCATCATGTTTTAACTGTTTCCTCCAGCATGGAAGTCGGAACAATAAAAAAAACTGATTTATGATTTTCAAATGAGTAAACAAGTCAACATGTTCGGCCGCGAGCGATTGAGAATTTCAAGAAAATCAGCTGTAAATTCTGCCGGACAAAAACCTCCAGAGAGGAGTAATCCCGTCACAGACCCCCCCCCCCCCCCCCGATCCCGCCATCGCACCCAGCATGCTTCCCTCAAACATGAAATATTCAAACGACGATTGGGGAAATGCGATATGGCGATAATAATAATCTGCAGTTTGTAAACATCCGCTCAGGTACGACGCTGCATTCACATCCACACGGCCGCCCCTGTAATTCCTTATTTATCAGTTTGAATAAGAACGCGATAATACGGCCCGACTGCAGCCGTCTTTGGGAAGTTTAATCATTCATGGTGGGAAAAATTGCTCCTTTATGTGCAATAAATATTGATTTATGCCTCATGCATATCTGGATGTGGTGCGGCTCACCAGGTCCACCTCATTGTCCATATTTTGCTGCTTTGTTAGCCACTTCATCTTCTCTCTCTGTGGTAACTTATCATTTTTGCTTTCCCAGGAATTACCTCATCATATTTACAGCCTCTCTCCCACAATCCTTCACTTCATATTCACATGGTAGAAATCACAACACACGAGGAGGCAGATAATCCTGCCATCTGGCCTCGTGTGAACGCTTTTTGGTCAGTTTTGACCTTTGAGTCATCCAGAATGGTCTCTTGAGATCAAAATCTCTTTTCGGACTGAGCGCAGCTGAAATGACAGAATAATTATCACACACACACAAAAGAGAGGGATGAAGAAAAGACGGCGAAGCACCGCACTGACACAAATGCAAACTCATTCAAAACCCTTTAAAGCAAGTTTTTGATTGGAGTTTTCTCATAATGATGAATTCAGGGTTTCCTGCAGCATCAGCTCTGCAAACTTCAATGAAACTTTCGAGAAAAAGAACAAATGTGGTGCATGTGAAGCTTATCGCTGCTGTTAGCCATCATCCGCTAACCTGATTGATCACAAGACAAACTGCGTCGGGATCTGAGTGAGTAACAAACACAGCTAAACAATCTTCCTGAGGGAAACCCTGCAAATGCAACCCTCATTTATTCATCTAACCAAACACGAATTGTAATTTGCTGGCAAATATGAAGAAAAACAACAAAGAACAAACCAATAAATTAGTGAAGTGAATACAAGGTTGAGCTAAAATCAAACTAAATAAACTTTTTATCTTTCTCTGTTCGTTGCCAGACTTCCTCTTTGTGTTTCTTGGTGTCGAGGATCTTTTGTTTTTTACTCTAAATGAGCTCTCGACCTCAGTGTGTTTCTGGGCTGAATAAAAAAGTTTTCTTCTCTAATAGTCGCTCTGTGAGTTTCACTGCCGGTCCAAACTTTGGTCCACACTGAAACGTCTCAACAACTTTGAATCCAGCTGATGTTGCTGACCCTGACTTAACCTTTAGCCCCTCCATGAGGTTAACATTTGTGGTTTTAATAACATCTTTAGGATGGATTTGAATGTGGATTTTAATAAACATTCAACATTTTTATGACCTGCAAAAACATCAGCCTCAGCCGTAGCTTCTGTCCAGTGCTTGTAGGTTAGCATGCTAAACTAAGATGGTGAACATGGCTAACATTAGGCCTGCTAACATCAGAATGTTAGCATCGTCATCGTGAGCATTTGTGTAGCATTTAGCTCAAAGCAGCTCAAACGCAGGACAGCATGGCCGCAGACCCTCAGTCTGTTTTCAGAGGAGGAGTTCGGCGTCTGTGCAGATCCTCTCAGCTCCATCTGAGACAGATTTGGAAAATCTTTTAGCTCCAGAATGTTTTAGAATTGTTTTATCATAAATACGGCTGGGACTTACTCTGCTATTGATGACTGCATGGCACCATTAAAAGCTCCACCGCTAGCAAGTGAATGAACCTCGAGTTTCTATTGATTTTCCAACTGCTGGTTCCAAACTCGATGAACTGTAAGGCTAAACTTTTAAGAAGAAATAAAGAAGGTTTAAATACAGTAACAAAGGAAAACATAGACACTAGATTCATGAAGAAATAAGCAAAGTATCTGCTGATGAAGACCATGTGAAACACTCAAAAGCTCCACAGCAGTTAATACCCACTGTGTTATGATGTGACAGATGCTATCTAATCTGTTTTTTCTGTCACTGTCAGGTGTGTTTCTGTGTGACTGTGCTTCATACAAACAGACTGGACTTGCTGCAGGCCTCACCTGATCATATGTTTAACCTGAGCAGCTGAAAGCCCTTCAGATCCTCAGTAGTGCAGCGTGACGGAGGTGACGGAGCATCTAAGCAGGACATCAAACCATCACTGTACCGCAGCTGCAGGTGTCGTGTGGAGACAAACTGCACCCGAGGCCCCGTGTTGTCCGTTACCGTCGGCTGTCCTCCCAGGCGACCCGGCCTCCCGTAAACCTGCTGTCACGTTTATTTGCTCCTTTCAGCGACAGTGGCGGCGGCGGGGGAGTTTGTCCTGGACGGGGGCAGCGAGCCAATGAGCCACAAAGAAGAGAATGATGGATCCCCGGCCCCGGCTCAAACGGGGGCCGCTGTCACGGGGCTCGCGTGGTCATTAGAGCGAGCTCCAAACACCGGCAGTAGCAGGATGACAAATCACAACAAACTCCCAGCACGCCACAGCTCTCTCTCTCTCCAAATCCACGACTGAACCGACGCAGAGTGTTGGACATTTTCTGCAGAACTATGATTAAGCTGTCACCGTGGGGAGGCCAGTTTGTCAGCAGTTGGGATCTCTGCAGCAATTTCTTTAGACAAGTCTGCCTTAATTGAGTATTCAGTCCCAGAGCGCTCCTGGTTGGTTTCACCCTGCCTGTTCCCTCGAGGCTAAACAAACTGCGGCGCTAGCCAGCTATGGCTTTCCACAACAACATCAGAAACTGGCTCGTGACCAAAGCGGCAGCAGCGAGGCAGCAGCACTGTCAGTCTCGTTCTCTCGCAAAACAACCATCTGTAAGACTTTCCTGCTTGCTATTGTAATGGGAGCGGAGCACGAGGGCGTTTGGCTGAAAAAAGCAGCAGTAAACAGGACAGGTATGGATACTTTCTTCATCTGCAGCAGTTCGGCATCGCTGCTTTCAAAAACTTTCCTGCAGCGTTCTAGCATACTTTTCGGTCCCTGGAGGCTCCCCGCCCGCTGTTCACTTGGCTAAAGCGAAGGCGCCAGCTGATTGGCCAACCAGAACTCTCAGACAAGCCAGTGTTCACCTGTACTCCACTCTAGCTGCCCAATTACCCACAAGTCCGTGGGGTCCTTCATTACCCAGAGGCCCAAGGGCTTCTTGTGTGCCAATGTCCTAATGAGCGAGCAGAAAGACGTGTTCCTGCAGCAGCACAGCGGAGCGCCGATACTTCAACCTCGAACCGAAGAACTTTACTGAACACAGAAGCTAAAACGGGCTCAGAGCAGCTGGACTGAGAAACCCGTAAAACAAGACACGCGTGTTACCATTTTCTCATCAGCGCTGGTGACTCAATCCACTGTACGCTCACTCTGCAGACACAAACGACCCCAATCTAATTATTACTGTTCTAATGACAGTGCGGAAGAAATCATTAAAGACAGAGGAAATTGGAAACAGAGGAAATGTCAGCGCAGCCTCACTGCCGACAGTCCTGTCAGACTCCATGACAGCGGACTGACTTTGTGGTGGTGGGGGTCCGGCTGGAGGAGGTGGAGGGACAGCTGACTGTGTTATTTCTAAAGTTGCTTCAATGCAGCAAAACAAAGTGTTTGTCTGACTAAATGAATCTAAGTACAGATTTTTTTAATTTGCAGCTGTTTAACATTAGTTCAGTTCCACATATTCAACATTTCTGCTCGGCAAAATCTTGTATTTTACTGTTTTCTACATTATTTTCTTTAAAATTAATGTGTTTTGGAGCTTTTTCTTCATAGCTGAGTTTTATCAAAACTACCATTCACAAAGGTTGCAGGTTACGAACCCTGACCTGCTGTAGCCTCTTGGTCCTCACGTTTAAAGACAGGCTTGGTGCTGATCAGGGTGGTGCACTTGTTGCCTGGGAGCAGACTTGAAGGCTGCAGGGAGGGGAAGGGGACGCAGGTGGTGCATTGCAGAAATACATATGTTATTTTTAGGCAGACCCTCCTACAGCATGCTGAGGTGGATATTCTGTATATCTCTGTACAAACATGACAACACCGTTTCATTCTACTGCCTATTCTCTTATAGTGCAGCACTTTATGAACTATTACTTCATCATATATTAGTTTTGCATAGCCTATTGAGTTTCCATATCCTTTTAAACTTTGTAAACTCCACTAGAACGTGAAGTAAAGTTCTGTAGGTCTAAATAAAGCTTTAGGAACTCAACACGAGTTTGTGAAGCTGAAGGAGCCGGCAGAGGTTACGGAGGTTGGAGCGGTGATGGATTTGAGAGCTTGTTGCTGCTCCGCTCTGCAGCAGCGATAAAGTTTAAACACAACAGATGCATGCTGGGAGAGTTTATCACGGCTACAACTGCACCATCTGTGTCATCTCACTCCTCACAGGGTGTTTTTCATTATTTATCCTGATGCAGAGTTACACCATCCCTGAGTGCTTGTTTCCTCTGCAGCTGGTGGTCTTGTCACCACTCCACGACGTATAGCCTCTCTCCTCTCCTCTTTCATTTCCTTCTTTCTTCAACGGATCGCAAAACATGAAAAATCCCCAAAACCATATATAAAAAGTTTTCCACCAAAAGCTACATTAAACTTTAGCTTTCTTTGCTGTAAGTGCTTTTAATGTGAAGTTTTTACAGCTTTAGCTAAACTCTGAATCCATAGCTTTCTTTTTTCTCACTGTGTCTACGCTGCTTTAAGTTCAGGATCTGAACCTCTGCCATCACACGCTCAAATAAATTCTCTATAAGGGAAACTCTGCAGCCTTTGGCTCAACAGCAACGAAGCGCTCTTTGGTCCCGGCCTGTGGTGTAGATCATCTGAACTGCCCAACAGTTCATTAATTGTCAGTGCTCGGATTTCTGCTGGTGCAGCTCACATCAGAGAGAAACACGCCACTCTGACCGATCCATTGGACCGCGTGACAGCGACCGCCCTGACCTCAGCTCCTCCTCCTCCTCCTCCTCCTCCTCGCCGTGTGTCAGTGCGTGTCCACTGCCTGGCAGAGGAAGGAAGGAGTCAGCATCGGGGTGAATGAATGTGTTTTGGCACAGGAGGAGTCAATAGTCTTGATTTGCCTCGATCAATCCTCTCCGGTACACCTCGCAGTCAAATTACCCCCAGACAAATTAAAAGCAGGAGTTTCCTCCACTGCAGAATGGAAAAAAAAAAAAAGCTGGAGAAATTATTGAGCAAGCCGATAACTGAGGAGGTGAGAGGGGAGGAGGGAGGGAGGGGAGAGAGTAAGAAGGGAGGGATGCGTTCAAAGGATGTGGAGCTTCTCCTCGCTCACATTATCACCGCAGTACAAAGGGCCAAATATATTCAGTGGCTTTTCTGTGGCACAAAGCTGATTAGCGGAAGGTAGCCCCCATTGTGAGGAAAATCACTTCCACGGCTGTAAAGCAAGTGATTTCATATCCTTTTTTTATTTAAGATTACACAGCAAGTGCCTAATCAGCTGATCCTTAATCATCAGCATTGTGCCCCTTCGTGTTTCCTGTAACCTCCCTTCTCCCCCTGCCGACTGCCTGGCTCTGCCGCCTGACGGCCGGGCTTACGAGACACCGCCGAAAGCCGGAGAAGGAAGAGAGAGAGAGAAAGAAAGTCACTCCCAACATAATCGCCTTAAACAGCCTGGCTCTGTCTCCATCTGCAGCAGCAGCAGCAGCAGCAGCAGCAGCAGCAGCAGCACTGGTTGCTTCATCTGTTCTCATATCATATTAGAGCTCGTACAGGCCTGCAGGAGGAGGGAGAGGAGGGAGAGGAGGGAGAGGAGGGAGAGGAGGGAGGAGGGCTGATGGCGTCAGAGCTGAGAGTGGTTAAGAGAGGTAATGAATCAATTATCACTTCCTGGAAAAAAAAAGACTCCTGCCTGCCACCCGCTGCCTCAGCAGGCCTGAAACCTCCAGAGCATTAGCCTGTTGTTGTTTGATTGATTTGTGCTGCTAAGATATTATTTTTGAAACGTATATTTATATTACATGATGGAAAAAATCAACATATACGACAGCTGAACACATCAGAGCGGCTGTGTGCTGCTGTAACAGCCGTCAGACGGCTTTGGCTGCAGGGGCGTCCACATACTTTTGGCCACGCACTGCATAGATGATATAGATATCTGCAGAAGACATTACAGCACATGCATAATGTACCAAAAGAGTCTCAATAATGAATAATAACACCTCAGCAGAAGTCATATGTAAGTTTGATTATTAAAACACTTCACAGGGTCCATTAATACACTGACTCATAATCACTCAATCCATTTTTCATGACAGACTATGAGGTGTCCTGAATACTATGGTGCTCTGTGTAATCTTAATATGAAGACAAAGTCCAGCTTCTGTTCCAGGAGTCAGAAAACCAGAATCGAAACAACATCAACATCATCTCTAATACGACAAAGATCTGAGCTCTGTGCCTCATTATTTTCATACATCAGCACTTCTCACAGCCTGTTATTGCTGACTTAATACACAACATGGAGAAATGTGATTGACCTCTGGAGATCATTATTTTTCAAAACCCATTACGCATCTGAACACATTACACTACGTCTGAACACATTAGCGCACGCAGAAGATTATAAACTGACTTCAAAATAATGTGGCCACAAAAAGTAGCGCGCACGCAGCTATTAAGACAAAATGAGAATGTGCACATGCTTTTCTGCACATGTTTGTCTGGAACACTGAAGCAGAAATGTGTCCGTGATGGAATTAAAAGATAAAACATCATTTGTTTTAATTTCACTTAATGTGTGTGACTGCAGCCCACAGTGATCCGCCAATCAAAGGTGCATTTAAAACTGTGTTAATTAATTAACCTGTGTTTAATTTTATCAACCTTATTCAAGAGAAGTTTTATTATGTTTTTTTATCCTTCATTTTGAAGCTCTTTATAAGATCTATTTTCATATGAGTGCTAAATCATTCATTACCTGATGTTTATTGATGATGATGGCTGATGTCCCTGCAGTCGATAGTTTATAGCCGCATGCGATGAATTAATGATCATACAGGTGACATAAATAGCAACCGCCTCGCTGAGGAGAGGTGAAATTGCACTTCATTGTTGTCTTTGAGGAAGCCTGGGAACAAAAATGCTGGCTTTGTTCCACCCGTCCAGCAGGAGTGCAGGCCGGACTTTAAACTGGAATTCTGCTTCCCTGAAGACAAACATCTGCCAACCTGCACGCAGAAAGGTGTTCTGGGTAACTCAGGTCACAGAGGCTTGCAGTCGAGCTGCACACCTCCCAAATGTCAGCAAAGCATTGTGCACACCTGCACGTGTAAATGTTTGATGCAACTCGACTCAAGAAAGCGGCGCGCAAACGTGTCTGAGCGACGTCCTGTTCCACAGCCACCCTGGAGGTAATTCCTGCTCTCGCCTGCAGGGGGAGGATCAGTCGTGACGCTCAACCGCAGTTTAGAAAAAGTTATATGGCTGGTCATCATTATGAGGTCGCTGTGGGAGTGGAGTTCATACTCCTGCATGTGTGAGCAGGACAGAAGCAGCTCGACACTCAGATTTAGCCGCTTAAATCATGAACCTGCACAGAGTTCAATGCCGCTGGATCACCTGTCGCAGGTGTTTATAACTGCTGCACACATTTTATATGAAAGTTTCTATGGTGCCATGAGCATAAAGGTGCACTGCAAACATCATTTGACCACATGCGATGATGATCATACATGCAGGTTTTGTTATAATGCAACAAATATTACGAAGGCGTATCCAACACATTATCTTTGGCACACATGAGCTTCAGAGTGTTACTACAAACTTTAAATCTGAAGACACGTTACACAGATCAGCCCTGCCTTCATAAAGTAAAATATGAAGAGAACCTTCAGTTCAAAAGCCGTAAACAGTTGACAAAACAGGACATAAAAAGCTGCACAATCTGTCATCACATCACTTCCTGCAGCTGCGGCGTCGTCGACCTCTGCAGCCGCAGCGGGCTTTTATGTTAATGCTTTTTTTAAGTTGTGTGTCACAAACAAAACATTGAAAGAAGAAGAAAGAACCCAGGCTGACGCGCTCATTCAACAGATCTTATTTTTATCCGGCGGGGCTTTAAGAGTCTCCAGCAGACGAGTTCTGAGGCTAAATGAGAGCACGGCAGTAAAAATCAGCTTCTGCCGCTGCTGGAGAAGAGCGATGGAGGAGGCCACCAAGAAGGGGAGATAATGGAGAATTTATGTTCTCTCTGAGAGGCCCTCTTAGCTGGATTTAATTCTCTTAATAGTGGCAAGATCTCAGCCGGCAACACTCGTGATCTAACCTGCCCCACAGTTTGAAAGCCGGACGTGGGGGGGAAGCAACAGATGCATAATAAATGAACGAAGCCCTCTGGCTATAGAGAGACGTAATTGCTCTCAGCACCGTTAATGTTTCATGATTTTAATAGCTGCGTTCAAACAGTTTTGCAGAGATACTCGGAGGATATGCTGATGTCACCGGGATGATGATGTGGGTGAAGAGGTGAGAAGTGAAAAGGCTTTTCCTCTGAGTGGACGAGGCCTCACACAAGGTTAGACAACACTCAGCAGCAGCGAGGAGATTCATGCTGAGCAGGGCCGCAGCCACCTGAACAGGTCTGAACAGAGTCATTCAGGTTCTACGGTGGAAGGGTAGTTCAGATTTTTATTGACCTGAGACTGAGGGGACATGATACGGAGTCCAAACAGCATGTACAGGACAAAGCATTGTTTGAGAGGGCAGCTCGTTAGCTGATCCAGACTGAAACAACACTCAGCACAGCTAACAAGAACTAACAACACAGCAGCAGGATTTGAATGAATATTCAGCTGCTGTTGAAACTCAGAGGCCGTTGAACTCTGAGCTTCAGTGGCAGGTGTTTCTGTTATTTAGTCCACCCTCACTGGCGTAAATGGGTGGAAAAAATAATTGAAGCACCTCTCAAACAATGCAATTCAGCTCAACAGCAGCAAAAATTGCATCCTCCAAAATGATGATGCTACGGTGGCCCTGAGAGCTCAACTTAAGAAAACACAAGCCTGTAAACAAAACAAAGGCAAATGAAGAAAACATCAGCAATTTGACAAAACATGCACATTTAGAAAAACAATGAAAAAACAACGAAATACAGAAACGCTGCAAGTAGCACAGACGACAACAGAAACTGTGTCTGGAGGACACTGAAACATGAAGAAAGGACCCAATAAACTGCCAACTGAGTGTTTATCAAAGGCTGACAGTTCTTTTTAAGACAGCAGAGACAGTAAAGAGACAACTGTGGACGTGGCAGTTATGTGAAATGTCCTGTAACCGTTGGGTCAACAGGTCATCTCATGACCAAACAGAATGTGATACTCGTCTTCTTCACGGTTTTCTTTATAAAGGTGGTGACGGACCCTCTGATTCCCTTTAGGTTCCTGCTGTCGCTAAAATTGGGAAGCAAAATGTTTATGTTTGTGGTTATGAAGAAAGATTATGATCTTGATGGTTAGTTACTGATGAAGTCTCATCATAATCAACCAATTGATAACTGGTGACACTGGCAAAGGTCCTGATGATGAATCCAAAATATTTATTCCAAAGCACTAAAATGATGCACTGAAAGCTGTTTTAAGTGAGCTACAACTCCAGGAAACATGCACGCAGAGGATGCTGGATTCAAAATGGCTGCTGCACTCTAACCTTTTGATTGACACCTCACTTGACCAATTAGGATCTTCAGTGTGATGTCCACAGCCAACAGTAGCCAATCAGATCAGAGTCCATGTTGAAAAGAAGCCCCTGTCTGAGCCAGTTGCAAGTCTTCATACAGCCAGTGATATGCTGAAAATGAGGATATGCTGCTTCCGTGAGATATCACATAAGGTTTGAAATAATACAGCAAAACAGCTCAATATAAACATATGTAGTCTAAATATGAGTACAGATAACCTAAATATGAATGTAGATGGCCTAAATATAAATTGCCTGAATAATAATATAGATATTTATCTAGATAAATCTAGTAAATGGCCTTTTTCAGAGAACACTGAGACACCATTTGAAAAATGTAAAATATTCATTTTCTGTGTTATTGTTGTCATATTGTATTGAACTTGGTCTTGGGTAAGGCTTGATGCCGTGGTCCCACTGTGTTGTCCAGCTGATAAGGCCGGAGGGGTCTTATATCGGTGGTCTTTGCATCACTTTGAGCTGCTCATGGTTTTCTGGTTCTCTACTAGTTGTTCCTGAAAAACATGAATTCTGAGTTTTGTCTGCTGATTTAAAACCCTTGTGGTTTTGAAATGTTTCCATTTTCACCCTCGATGTGTCCCCTCGCAAGAGAAAATCTGTTCTCACATGTGAAAACCTGCAATGACAAAAGAAAACAGAGAATCTGTGAGACTGTGAGATCGCGAGACCGAAGAGGTGAGACAGGGATTCAACATGGCAGCACCCAGCTGCTAGATCAGATTTAACACCTCCGCTGTCCTCGTACCAAAATATCCAAAACCGCCAGTGGAGGAGGAAAACAACCCGGACCACCAGACGAACAATCAGCCAAAGGAAATAAACAGACTCATCCACAGATACTGAGCAGCTGAAAAACACAGACACAAAGGTCAGCGTCCTCAAGTCCTTTATCAAAAACTGGCTGTTAGCATGCAACACCAGGAGATTAAAGACTTCAGGTCGAGTCTGGAGTTCACACACCAACAAAAAGGCGAATCTCCAGAGAGACAACGCAGAGCTCCAAACCTCTGGACCTCCTCGCTGCCCGGATGGGCATGATGCTCCAAACCTCCGGACCTCCTCGCTGCCCTGATGGACGCGATGCTCCAAACCTCCGGACCTCCTCGCTGCCCAGATGGACACGATCCAAAAGGAAATCAGAGCAATGAAAGAGACTTCATGTTCAAACATGAAGAACAGGAGATCATCTAGTCTTTTCAATCCTGAAACCTCCGTCAGAAACTTCAAAACTCTGTCAATCATGGTTGTATCTGTGAAGTCACTGCTGTTTGTTTGTTTGTTTTTTAAATGCAAATCAATCTCTTAATCAGCGTTTTCCTCATGTCTGAATACAACAGGACGGTTTTGAACTTTCGGTGCTGATGTTCAGACAATCCCGACGGCGAGGGACCATATTTCCTCTTAAACTACCCTGTCGCTTCTTCCTACCTCTTCTTCTGCCCTCTTGGCTCTCGACTCATCTGCTTTATGCCCCACTTGACTCTGATGATATGAGATTTCAGTCCCCATGGCAACTGGCGGGACTCGTGACCATCTCCACGTTCCTGTCTCTAATTCCTGCCCCTTTCATTTGCATAGAAATAACATTTTGGGATGAATGAGTGGTCCCCTCCAGTCCCAATCTGTGTCTGTCTGAGAGCTTAGAGCATCTTATTTGTGTTCATGCCCGCCTGTATCAGCACGAACATTTACCTCGTGATGTGAATGATGAAGCTGACGGTGTCGAGGAGCTGCTCTGATCTCTCTGAGCTCTGGGCCTCATTTTAATATCGCCTCTGGCCATGTATTTTTATTACACTCATATTTCATCAAACAATCTCACCAACAAGCGGGTAATGACATAATTAACCTACAGGGGGGAGTGCCCTCGCCTCCAGGACAATGGATTTAAATGGTGAGGCTTCAAAGCAAGGCTGGCCAATCAGAGAGACAGGAGAGAGGCGGGATGGCGAACAGAGCGCCGCTGCTGTGCACTGAAAACACACCGCGCCAGACGGCAACAATGAGCCCAGAGTTAATGAGAATTTAACGACATTAACTTTCAGGTCCAGGTAGTGCTGAGCGCGGTGTTTTACATCCAGGTCAGTGATACTAAACGGCTTCATACTCTGAAACAATGCAGCGCTTTACCTTCATCTTAATTGCAGGTTTCCTAAAATGCAGATCATTATTCTTTAGAAATGTCAGGGTTTTGAAAGCAGAGCAAATTAAGATGAATTTAGATGCATGCAGGCACTGTTTCCCTGCCTGTGTAATAAAAGCTTCTTATTCAAATCCACACAAGGTGCAGCAGCTTCTGCCACATGCATTGTTTCATAATTCTTCCCCTTTTTCCCCTCAGTGCTGTGCTAATGGACTACCTGAAGGCTCCCCGCACAGCTTTCTGTTTAGAATAACATTACTTACACCAGAGGTAACTAAGAAGCTAAACGAGCTTTATTCTCTGTAACAAGGAGGTTCCTCTCCTCTCGCTCTGCTTGCAGCAGGGATGGAAATGAACTCGTCCAAGATGCCTCATCAAGCTCTGGTCTGATTACACTGAAGCTTGTAGTGGATGTTCAGTGTCACCTGAGGTAGAGGAAAGGTCAGGGGATCAAAATCAGTGTGTCCAAATCTAACGTGAGGACGATCATGAAGTCTCCTTTTTCATGCTGGATTGAACCTTCTTATATAGAACTTTATATTTTTAGTTGCACTGCTGGTCAGGTCAGAAGAAAAACACTGTTTGTTCTCTTTGTTTTAATATTGTGGGGTGTCATGAACAATGAAGCCAGGATTTTGCACCTTTTTGGCCACTTGGGGCAGCAGATACAAGACGGAAAAGCAACACTGGACATATTGTCACCTTTGAGTAGTCTGCCTGTGAGGACTTTCTGCCAGAAAGCCTTTCCAATGTGTAGCTAATGTTGTGAAATGGTCGTGGTTTGGTGAGGTTTAGGCCAAATTTACTTGGCAATGCTTCAGAAAAGGTTAAAATAACAGGTCAGAGTTGACGTTTTGAAAGGACCTGAAGTCAAACTCCTCCCACATGCATTGTGAACGTTAGCAAACAGCTATCGACTCACACGTCTTCTGTTTGTGTCCGCCTGATTAATGTAAGTCCAACATCACCTGTCCTTTCAGCTTTGGTTTGGTTTCCGCCAACTCCTGAGGGAGGTATCTGGCTCTTTGGCCCGTGAGCGCTCAGCTTTCTTCACCACCTGGTCTCTGACATGTCTGTCTGCTGGGCAGGTTGTGCACAGCAGGCGTGTTATCGAGCGTTTGCCGCCTGCTGCAGCTGGAAATGATGAGAGCCGTGAGAGTGAAGCAAACCAGTGAAGAATGATTCTGTAAAGCTGAGAGGAACTGCAGAGTCCAATGTGGGTTCATCACAACTTAAAATTACTCATACATGTTTGCAGTCATACAGATAGTACTGATTATATCCACTTTAATATTGCTTCACACTCACAGGCCTGACGACTGCATGTGCTGCAGGATCTTTGTGAGGTACACATGAGTCTTTCTTCGTCAGTTTTTAAAGTAGCAGATATTCCTATTGACCCTCTTCTTCAGTTACCACTTCACCACCGCTGAGACCGTTTTGGCCGGCCTTCAGAGCGGCGGCGGCAGATAGCGAGAAGGACCGGGCGCTCTGAAACCCTGCGGGGTCATGGCAGCCAAACTTAGCCCGAGCAGAGACGAAGACAGAGGAGACGGAGAAGTCGACTGACTGGCTGCCTAAAAACGTCTAATCTCATAAGAAGTCTGCTGCCTGCTGACAGGGGAGCGCCGGGACGCCAAATACAACTTTAAAAGCTTTTTTTCCCCTTTTGCTCTTCACATCCCTTTATCACAGACAGGCCATGTGCTACAGGCTGAAAGGAGGACGCTCCAGAAGACTGCCTGGCAGGAGACCCCAGCGGATTCATGGGAGGAAAAAGCATATGTGTGCATTTCTGCTGCATGTTTCTTTTCTTTCAGCATTTCTGTCAAATAAAACAACACTAAATATTTCATGTTATGAATTTCCTCTGGAATAATGCAGCTTTTGTTTTTACATGCTTTCCCCCACCGTCGTTAATATTAAAGGAGGCCGTGGCAGAAACCTCTAAATGGATGCATTGTGTGGGCCGAGGGTCTTTGGAGGAGGGGGGCAGTAGTCGAGCAGCCGCGTGGAAACACAGCGACGCATACAGCCAACAGTGTTACCTGTTTTTCCTTTGCATAAAGGAATAAAAATAACACAAGCTCCCTCTAAATGGACTGTGTGGCACGAAAATGTAAATGAAGACTCTTCAACTTCACCCTCTGGAGCAGGGCTGGTTACATGAGGCTGCATGAGAAACCTGAGCTGTTGGAGGCCGAACCAACAATAACTTGAACTTAATTCTGCTCAATATTCATTTTCTCCCATCGTAAAAAGCAGTAAATTATATATTTCCATTAGCTGCTCCTGGAAATCAGTTGAAAAAGGATGTTCTGTAAATATTACATGAAGTTGTGGTGAAGGTCAAACAGGAAAATCCTCCTATAGAAGAACTGAACAGTAAAAACAGTCATTACGTCAGTGTTTCATTTGATTTTTAACATGTTCATCTTCACAAACACTGAAAAGGTGTTTTGCAGGATGTTGAAGATCAAATTTATGGTCAAATTTATACAAAAAGCAAAATGTGCTTTTAATGTTTTTCACTTCATTTCACTGAATGTCTGCATTCTCTTCAAAAAGTAGTTAACGCCACCGGTAACTGCTAACGGTCGAGGTAAAATTAAGTTCAGGAGGCGGTTAGCTAGTGTTAGCTAACCAGTTAATTAGCTACTGCTAGCTAACATTACTTCGCTAGCGCTAGCTCGCTGGCTAATGTTATCTAGTGTAACTGATGTTATCTAGCCTCTAACGCTACCGGTTACCGGTAGAGGTAACAGCGACAAACGGGAGGACATGGTCATCGTCAAGTCGCTGTGAGGCTGCGAAACGGAGTCAGTTGCACTTTAGCCTGACAACGAAGTAACTCAAGCAAGTAATCAAATAAAATGACCGGGCTAGTTAGCAAACTAGTTAACGCTACCGATAACTGGTAACCAATAGCGTTAGCTAACTAACTAGTTAATACTACCAGTAACCGGTTACGGTTGAAGTAAAATTAAGATCTGTACATCAGTTAGCTAGCGTTAGCTAACTGAGAAATGTCTGGTTTCCATCTGAAATCCATGTGGGAGGCGTAACATAGTGCGATGATCCTGATGAGAGCGTCACATGCAGAAAGTGTATCAGTCAGCTTCTGCTGCTACGCCCCAGTGGTCAACCGCAGTACTACAAGAGACCCAAAATGTCTGTTCCCTCATGGACCACGGACATAAAAGACGCATTGGCAAAAGTGCTGGCAGGATACCAAGAACTGCATTTAAGGTCAGCTTTTAAATTATTAAATGAATTATTAAAATTCATACCAGTTTTATTATTTGAATCATCAAGAATTAATGTTGATGTTAATGAAAGTTTTCCCAAAAAATAGTCAGTCTGGGACAAAGCAGCAGGTTCAGGGACAGAGACACTAATGCAAACCTGCAGAAGAAGCAATGTGTGTACCTCAGCGTCCACTTCAGCTACACAACCACGTTAAAACCTTTCAGTCACGAAAAGAGAGCGTCCTGGTAATCAGTGGGTTTGAGTCCAGCCGGGACCTGAGTTACATCAGAACCAGAACAATCAGGATCTGAATATGTTATTGATGCCTGAGGGAGCTGGGTGAGCTGCTCCAACAGAAATAAAACAGAAGGACGTAAGCCCTGTTTCCTGTCACCGTCACGACAAAAAAACAAAATGCTGTACTTAAAAACATTAACAAGGCACAAAAGATGATAATGATAATGAAGGGAGCTTAAATAAAGAATCAAACATGAGACTATACTGAAAGTAAGAGGAGGAGACAATGATCAGCTCCCTGGTTGATTACTTACATAAAGACAATTATTATAATTTTTTTTTTGTATTAAAACTCTTGTGAAAATGTATGCTTTACGATGTAAATGAGCTATTATCTAATTAAATATATGGGGACAGAAACGTGAACTCTGGAAAAAGCTGAAAAAGGTTTAAATTCCTGCTGTTGACGTATTTGAGTGGAAGGTTTTTGCAGAAGGGATTTTGAATATCTCTTTTTTATCACTCCACTAATCAGAAAATATTGTCAACACCCATAAATATTATTATATTATTATACTATTATATCCACCATGCTGCAGCAGGAAAATTTTATATAAATCAGGCTTTGACAGATATATGAAGAAAAAACCTTCAGAATAACAGGCAGTAATATGACAGGGAGGTTTGGTGTGAGAAAAAAATCAGTGTTATGTAAAATTCTCTGTTTTTAGACAAAAATAAGAAACTGCAGGTGAATAGGGGAAAAATAAATTTCACAGTGAATCTTCCTCAGCTGATTACTGAACACGGTTTTAATTCATTTTTAATTATGTGCTATTTGTCATAAATGTCCAGAACTGAAATCTGAGCTGAACCAACTAAATGTGTGTTTGGAATATTTTCTTTCTTTCCGCTTCACATGTTTCAGAAGCAAAATCACCCAAAAACTCAAAGTTGACCAGCGCCTGAAAAAAAGGATGTTTTCATCTGAGGTGTCTAAACTTAGATTCATCTTTTCTTCATTCAGAGAGATCTACGACTTTAAGAAATCCTTTAAAACGCGTTGATTGATCAAAAAAATGTGTTTAAAATGAACAAAAAGTTGACGTTTTACATACAAAGATGTCGTCTCTGCAGGGTTACAGTTATGTTTGTTTGTGCTTTTCTTTGTTTTCCAGAAGGTTTATCACGACAATGAAAGCGGTGAAGTCTCAGACAGGAAGTCTTTTCTTGTTTCTCTCTGACTTTGAAGCGTGAACGTCGTAATGAGAGCTCAGATGAAACAGTTTCCTGTCTGGCCGTGAGTCCACTGCAGCTTTCAGCGTCCATCTGTCGCCTCAGCGAAACCCAAACCAGAAGCACTTTGTGGAGACGTGTTTTGGCTGGAGGTGCTCGGGCTGCAGACGCAAACCGCCTTCGCTCTGAATTATTGGAAATGGAAACGCTTAAAGAGACATTCTTCTACACTCATTTTCTTTCTGCTGTGGGATGCGCTGCCTCGCGCCTTTGATGCTGTTCCCTTTCAAAGTAAAACAAGACATGAATTTAACATCGCCGCTGTTTATCTCGGCTGAGGCTCAAGCGGCTTTCAAATGCAGAAAATTTCCTGCGGCCATGTTGCTTAGAACAATTTAGCAGTTCAAAGTTGTTTTAATGTGTCTGCGTGTGGTTCTTCTCAAAGAACTTGCCAGCACTTTTTCAAAGACTAACAGTGGAATTAACATCAAACGCCTCGGTGTTGCTCTATCTTAGAGGTTCCACAGCACTTGAAAGCAACTGTTTAACATCCATTTTTCATCAGCCATCTTTGAAGAAGCTGTGGAGATCTCGGCGTACGGTTCGAGCCCGTGCTGTTTGCTTTGCTTCGCTTGTGTTGTCTGTGATCCGTCTTGCTGCCTCGGGTCACTCCGAGCTTTGTTTGTTCGCTCCCTCTTCTTTTATTCCTCTTTCTGTCCGTTCATCAGTTTCTCCTGGACGCAGCGGGACGGATAGCGATTCACCGCAGAGGCAAAAGTCAAAGAACAGATTTCCCCTCAGAATCGGACCAACGAGTCCTTTCATCTCTGCAAAATGTTTAGTCAAATACTGAAGGTGCTCTGTGAGTGTTGTTTCACATTAATACGTGATCACCGTTAATCTGAAGACATGAGTGTGAGTGTTGGGAAGAAACAGCTGCTTCAACTACGACTGCACAACAACACGTCAGTTATGTAACAGTTCAGTGATCGATAAGTCAGTGATGGTAACGTCTGAACCCCGCTGAGCTGCTGCTGCTCTCACTGGAGCTTTCATCTTATGAAGATGTGGTTTGCTTGAATTTGTGAATCACTGCAAACAGCTCACATGGGCTTCCTGTCCCTGAACCTGGACTTACAGGCCATCTGTAACACTTTAGCTAACATCTGAAGGACTGATTTCGAGCAGCATACAGCGTTAAAGACGACCACAACTGGATGAGAATGACGCTTCTTGTCAAACATCAGCTGATTACACAAACAGTGCAGATATTCATTTTTCTGCTTTTATTTCTGGTTTTCATTCTTCTGGTAGGCTACATGGGAAATATACAGACCATTTTATTTATGCAGCAAAACCAGAAATAACAAATTTCCCTCAATGAGCTTCACAGTCTGCTCAGGACCACCCTCGAGAAGAGCAACAGAGGAGGGACCCCTCAGGACGGACGGACAGGAAATGGACATGACTGTGTGGACAGTCAGGACACATGTTTGAAGAATATGGATTTGGGCGGACGATCGGCAACTTGCAGGTAAAAGTGAAGCACAGCAGTCACAGCGGGGAGCGAGAGGCTGAATGTGTGCTGCGATTCAACGGTAACACCGCTGTGCATCGATCCTCAGGTCTCTTTCTGATCCTGTGTCTGCGCTGGACGTAGTGTGAGGACTTGATGTCTCCTTTCAGAAATCTATAAGAGAGGCTGCGGACATTCGCCGAAAGAAGACATGTGACAAAATGTGTGTCCATAAACTACGTCTGAACTAGTTTTTCCTCGCCGCTGTCGCCAAGTGCTCGCTCATGAGGGAATTGTTGGGTCTCTGTAGATAAAAGAGCTCGGCCTGTAGCAGCTCTATATGGAAAGTGTCCTGAGACAGCTTTTGCTGTGATTTGGCGCTATACAAATAAAATTGAATTGAACTGAAACCTCCTTTTAAAGACGTTTGTATTCTACACACACCTGCTCACAACAAGCGCCTCCACCGAATAATCACACACCTTCATGTAACACAGCGATGCTCTGAGTTACTAGCGGCTCTCCAGCAGCTGACTGACAGCGGGTGACAGAGGTTGCAGGTACGAATCCGCCCGGACGCTTTCTATGTCAGTCACCTGTCAATCAAAGCGATGTCATGTTTCCACCGAAGGCCCTCGCTGTCTGCTGACGCCGTCAGACGACGCCGAGGGCAGCGCCGGTCGCCCCGCTGTTGTTTCTGAGTGACTGCTGGAAACACTTTCCAGGAGCAACACTCTTCATTTAAAAAGTTGAAATATATTTAACCTCTGGTGCTCCGTGCCCTGAGCGCTCAAAATGTGTGAAGCCGCCGGGAGCTGCAAGTGATTTCTTTAGAAACGATATTAAAGAGAAGTCAGAGCTTTCCCCAGCAGACGCACGACCCAAAGCAGCGCTGCAGCCACGGAGTCACGACTGTCATCATATCAAAGGAAACCTTTATCTCACCCTGCTCCAGAAAGCTCCACAGAAAGCTCACAGCCGCTTTATTCTCCCACTATAATAAATGCTCAAGAATCAGACTGAGAGACGCTCCAACTTGAAGCACAATGCGATTCATGTCTGCTCGGTTGCATCAATCCGCACAGACTCTGTGCATCAGAATAAACAGAACACCACGGCTGCTGCGTTTGATCCGTCCTGGTCACAGCATGGACGCTCAAACATGGCTGCCTGGTGCACAGGAGGCGAGCAAACAGCCGAGCGACGGGCCGATTCTTTACATCAAGGAAAACACGACGACATCTACTCTTTTTGTACGTCTCTGCTCTTAATTTAAACATTTCTTTAAATCATCAAACACCAGCTAAAGAACTGGCATTCAGCTGGGACCACTGCTCGAGGGATTTTCACATTCACCCTTTGGAGAAAAGATCAAGCGGCCAATCGGAGGAAGTCCAGCAGCTTTTCACTTCCTGTGTGGGCGGGACACGGAGTGGACGACGCCCCCTAAAGCCTTCAGTCCTGAACCCTCAGATTTAACGCCACCTGGTGAGCGCGGGGGCTGGAGGGCCCGACGTCTTCCAGGCTCTTCCCTTACAGAGCGGACAGGAGGTCAAAACGTCGCCATCCTCTGACACGTTCACGTTTCCTGTTGCTGCTCCAAACATTCAGCAGCACATACAAATCAAATGTAAAATGAGAGAACACACAAATACAACAGATTCAGGCTTCAGGGGAAAAAAAAAAAACATCATGTTTCAGAAACTTTATACTTTTATTGTTTAATATAATCAAAGTAGAAAATCCAGCAGAAACTGTGAGATCTTTATTAGTGATTAAGAGAATTTCTGTAGAATAGAGTAATTAATCAATCAGATATTCATGAGCATCAGCATTTGGTTTCTCATAATAACAAATATTTCTGTTACTTAATGCTATGAACTGTGGGTAATTCCCTGCAGAAATGCAGGCTCAGGGCTGAAAATGACGTTTTGACAGCGGGACGGTCCCTGAACCCTCGTCTGTCAGTGTGGACGCTGGGACTGAAGCGTCCTCTCACGTCAAACGCCTGTTTCTTGGCTGTTTGCTGCTGGTGAGACCTTCGTCTGTGCTGTGTAAATTCTGTGTGGCAACATGGAGAAACATAACATGCGTAAACCGATCCGTATGTGAACACATAATAAGAGTCAGTTCATTACGCCGCCCTCTGCGTGACCTTGACTGCCGCTCTGAGCCGACGTACAGCTGCTCGACATCATCCTGCACTCAATTATGTTGTTTTTCATGTTAGCGCAGACACTCAACAGAAATAACTTTTTTCTTGTCAGGCTCTCGGGTAATTCGCCCATAATCCTCTCTGTTTGCATTCTTTTGGGTCAAGGAGCTTTGCGACGGCGTCATGTATGATTGCATCTTCATCAGGGTCACCTTGCACTTCAATAGAAACAGGCTCTGCTGTCGCTTTCCGCAGCCTGCCACCATCTTTCTTTTTGTTTTCTTCCAAAGGATGTTGAGGGGAAGCTGATGAGAATAATCTACATGCCAGAGAGAGAAAAATAGAGACGGGAATAGAGGGAAAAGACAGCGCGTCAAAACGTGGAGACGGGAGGCGATGATGCAAGGCCCAGGCAAGACGCCTAATACCCCCGGCTAACGATCCAGCAACTGGAATGCAAACCCTTGGTGAGCTCAGGTGGGGAGGCTCGGTTTGGCGGAGGGGGAGTTTTTCTCCTCTTTCGGGGGGGGGTGGGTGTCAGGGTGTCACTCTGCTTCGAGGCCTTTGACGTCGTTGTCACTTCCTCTTCCTGCAGAAATATCTCAGAGGCAAGCGATGATCAAGGAGGGAGACTTAGGATGCAGACAGGACGCCGCCACACTGCAAATAACAAGTGTTTTACTCTCAGTTTCAGACTGCAGTGCAGAAGAGGAGACTCCTCAGCGAGTCACCTGGTCAAGATTTTCACCCAGAAAAGAGTTTTCCTGAAAGTTTCTCAACAAGGTCACTGTTTATGCTAATATACACTCACATCCATCACACCTGCAGGCTTTACTTTGTTTTATTTTTCCACTGTGCTGTAGTGCAAACACTGTGTTTATTATCCTGTACGTTATGTACATACACAGAGTTGATTTTTTCAATAAGAGTTTATCTTATCTTATCTTATCTTATCTTATCTTATCTTATCAAGTCTTTGATAAGATACACATCTTTTAGATTTGTCTGCATTGAATTTATGGTTTTGTTTTTCCATAAGAAACAATGTATTAGTCCATCTCTTGATAGTGTCTGACTTCCTGCCTTTGGCTCTCAGCTCAAAGCCCATTGGCTCCTGCCACAGGAAGTCACTTCGATGCCTTCCCCTCTGCGCACGCTGTCATCTGTGAGCTGAAGCCGTCCAACGAGGCAGCAGGAACCAAAGCAAAGGACACTGAGCTGAACTCTCCTGAGATCTCAGGTTGATGAAGAAGTGAAGAAAATGAAGAAAACGTCCTGAATTCTAAAGGAAAAGTGGATTTCTTTGGTTCTGTTTGCTTCATTCTCCTCTCACGTTACAGCCCAGCCAGGCTGTACCTGGCCTCCCCTCCTTCTCCTGCACAATGAACACGTGAAAACACGGTGAGCTTCCCTTTTTATCTCCTGACACTTCAAAGAGAATCCATGCAAAATTTAATATGCCTACTTTACCACCAGCGCGGCTCATAGATCCGTCCTCGCTGCATCAGAGCGCAGGCGTCTCACTGGGGAGAGGTGGGCGGTGGGTGGAGGTGAGGCGGGGGTGACAGGTGGCTCCGCTGTACAGTCAGAACCAACGACAGAAACTTCTTCCTCTGATTCCATCAGCCAAATGAGGCTGACAGGAAGCTCTGGGAAAGTCACTGCGCTTACGCCAGCTTTATCATCTTTAACAGAATAAAATATCACAAAGCTTTCAATTTAACTGCAAAGTTCTCCAGGTGCACCAGCAAAGTTCTTTTAATATGTCATCTTTTTAAAGCTGTGGCTTGAAGGCTGTGGCTTCTTCTGTGTCAACAGCAGGTTTCCCCTCACTGAAGTGGTTTCAGCCGGTTTCAGCCCTGGATGGACTCCCTGTGACGAGCCGACGTGCTTCAAAGAGCTCCTCCCTGAAGGGAAACATCCCGAGCTGTTTGTGACACCTGAACGTGTCATGAGCCACATTTTAAGTCCGAAGTTTTGGTTCTTCTCACTTTTGTTGAGAAATTAGAAATAACAAACTGCTCAGAAGTGAAGGTGAGACAGACAGAAGGAGAATTCAGCCAGAGGAATCTTTGAAGTCCGTTTGGCTGCTGAGATTCAGGCTGATGAAGATGTTCTGGTGAAATACTTCCAATGTCCACGGGAACTCCAGCAGAGACTCGAGGTGTCCTCCTCCAGTCATTCACGTTATGGACAGACATGTTTCATATTATCGTCTCCAGGAGCCACATAAAGGCGCACTCTATAAACCTCATCTCCTCCTGTGGTCGTGTTTTTTGACCTCGCTCACCCTGTTTCACCGGTGCTTCAGGTCCAGTGTCTCCTGCCTCCCTGGTTTATCTGCCATCTGATCCTTGTTTGTCTCCAGAGTTTTTCCTGAAGTTTCCAGCCACTTCCTGCTCTGCTCTGATGTTTGTCTCAGATCAACAACTCACAATCCAGCTCGCTGCGCTCCACCGCTCCACATTCAGACCAGTAACTGACTCAATAAACTGCCTTTGTTTGAGCTTCTTTATCATCTCTGAGTGTGAGTCTGAGTGATGTGTGTGTCGTCAGTGCAGGCATGCCGGTGGGAACATGCAAATGGTTGTGGTTGGGTGGGCACTGCACCACCAACCCTGTGATCAGTAGAAGACCCGCTCCACCTCCTGAGCCACAAAGTGACTATGTAATACAAGTTTGTAGGTCTAAATTTACACAGTGATCGAGTCCTGCAGAAGATAGTCAGGTCAGAGCACAGACGATGTGTATCTGACGGCTTTGTTGGACTACTTTCCGTCCTCCGTCTCTCTGTGTGATGCAGCAGCAGGTCAGGAGACGTCTTGACAAAGCTTCAGAGAGGACAGCGGGGTGACCTCTGAGGTTGCAGCTCTGCCGTCTAATCTCACATCACAGCCTGCTGATGGACAGCAGAGCTAATGGAGTCTCAGCGAGGAGGAGGAGGAGGAGGAGGAGGAGGAGGAGGAGCCTGTGGAGGGCTGGAGGTGGAGCACAGCAGACTGGCTGCGTCCTGTCCTCTATGGAAATGATCAGTGTCCAGGTTGTTTCCGGGTAAAGACCACCAAAGTTAAGGCAGATGCACAGAACAGCTGCACCAGTTTGTAAGAATATAGTTGAATTTGTTGGCCACATGGGGGCAGCAAAACAAGCCGAGAACACATTTTCAGAACCTTATGAAGTTGTTAAAGTGTTCGAAAAACAGCTGCTTACTCCCAAACCCAGCAGACACACGGCTGATGAGGTCCAATATTCACTGAAAAGAGTTAACGTGAGTGCTGAGACGTAATGAGACTTCTGTTATGTTAGAACAACGAGCCGACAGCTGAGCGGTGCTTAAAGCGTCCGTAGAGCCGAGGCGAGCTGCGGAGTCGGATCATATTTCTCCGCTGGTTTGTCACTGCAGGCGACGTCTTTCACATTACACGTTTCATCTTCTGCTATTTTAAAAGGAACGATCGGAGCAGCTTCAAGCAGCCTGATCTCTGGTCCTGGTCACCCTGACTTTACAGGTAAGATTACTGTGTTGTGGTGCGTTCATGTGCAGGTGAGAAGCTGTGAAGTCTGAGATGTGACAGTGAGGGCTGAGCAGCACTGTGGGTTTAGCTTTTACACTTTGCAACTGTGTTCACTGCTGAGTTGTTTTTGGATTTTACAGCAGAAAATGTTTTCAGTGTGGGTGAAGATGTCTGCTAAACCAGGAGTTCAGCAAAGTTCAGGTCCAGAGCCGCCGGCCTTCTACCTCCATGTTCTCTGTCCGCGCTGCTGCCAGATGCTGAGAGAAAGTTGGCGGCTGGAGGTTTTTTTGTTCAGTTCAGCTGCTCTGGCAGGTGACCAGGTCTCATTTGGAGATCCTGCTTCTGCTTGACCCTGCCCCCACCCACAGGGAGAAACTAAACAAAACAAAACTCTTATATAATTGGCTGGTAAAATCATGAAAATGGGAGTTGAAGTTTGGCATGCAGCGGCTGTAAAAGCCCTCTGCCCTGATGTGGAAAAATCTCTAAATGCAACACCTGGATCCTCAGCGCCTCCATTGTGTAACACTTTATTCATATGCACGGATGATAATTCTCTCCAGAAAAAAGACTCAAAATACAGAAATTGACTGAACCTTCCAAACAGGAACCTGTCAACAGGTAAATCTCACGCCTGCAGCTTTACATATTCATAAGCACAGACGAGCGTTTGCTGAAAACGACGAGCAGAGATAATAAATTCAGCGAAGGTGTCGAGCTGCTCCGTACACGGCGCTGCTTGTTTTCTGCTCGTTCGGGCTGTGGGGAGCCTCTCTGAGCTGGATTTCATCCCTCTGCTTGTTTACTTTATTACCTTGTTGCAAGTTTTTGAACAGCACTCCGAGCGATGGCTTGTCAATTATGCATATTGCATATTAATACTTAATTTTATTTGATTTGCCTTTCCTTTGCTGTTAATCCATGCACAAACAAGCCATGGATCCTTCAGTGCGGAAGAGGAGCTCCGGTTCCACCGTCTATAGGAAACTGAAATCACCCCAAAACCACTAAATCTGAGTAATTAACTCCTTCCTTCACGCTTGGCAGAGAGGCGTTTTTATTTTAATGATTTGATTCACTGATCCTTTAAATTTAGCCCCGCAGGAAGAGATGCAAATAAAACTCCATCTTCATTTATTGTCCTTGTGGCCTTTTATGCCGCATATTGAATCCGGGAATAAAAGCCTCATTGAATTTATGAAACGCACAAGCCGAACGAACCTCGGGGCCGATCCGGTCACTTCACCGACGCGTCCGGACGACTTCCTGTCATCTGACACGTACGTTCATCAAACCGGCGAGTGTTTGGCTCAAAGGATGAAGTGTGATTTGAGATCGATCCGTCGAGCGTGAGGAGACATGACTGCCGTGTGTTTGTGTGCGTCGGCACGTCAAGGAAGATGACACCTGGAAATAACCACGCCGTTCTGCTGATCAATATCCAGTCAAACCCAATCGCCAGAGCAGCAGATAAGACATCAAACGCAGAGCCTCCTTCCTGCGCCTCGCCTCGGTTTATTGTGGTGCCGGTGGAGGCGGCTGATGGTTGTCATCAATCAGATATGAGCATGAATATGAATGTGGAATATTTGACTGCGGCTACATTAACATGTGGAAGTCGACGGCACTCGATAATGTGAAGTGAGAGGAGTCAGACAGATCCTCCAGCTGAGCTGCAGTGAGGGATGAACACGAGGGTGGAAGTCAGCGCTGTCACATGAACACACAGCTGAGACCAATCAGAGGAGAAGGAGTAGTTTACCGCGGTCTGGACCTCTGCAGAGGTTAGCGCCTCACTGCGTCCACATGCACATGAATACCGCGCCTCATTCCCCGCATGCTAATACTCTGAATCTGATGTAAACGCCGACTTCTGCTTGGATTTGTGCACACGGCACAGTCAGAGTATGCAGCTCAGTCGAGGTTTTTACTGCAGTTTGTGTCACACTTCCTGTTTACGGTCAGCTCTGCGCGTTGCCTCGCTAACAGTTTAAGTTCAAAGACCGATGACCGAATCAAAGAACGAATCAAAGATGGAGGTTTTTGATCAGAGAACGTTCGACTGCACGTTAACGTGAATATTAACGGATTACTCGTTTTCATTATTCATGTCAACAGCTTAGCAGGAACTTTGTGTTTCTTGGGCCAAACGCAGTCCGTGACGTCGGCAGATCTTTGTAACGACCAGAACTTCAAGAGACTCGGCGGCAAGAATCTCACGAAAAACCCAAATATCCCAAAATCCGCTTAAGTTGAGATGAAAAGCAGATCAGAAGGTCGTTCAGGCGGGAATCAAACGTGGAACATCAGCAGAGATCAAACAGCAGCGACAGAAAGACTGGAGGACAGAGACGGTGTCCCAACAGGTGGATGGTTAGACCTGCCTGGACGACTGAGGACAGCTGGGAGTGAAACTGAACAACGACAGGAAGTACAACAAACCGGAATCCACCGGAAAGCTACTACAAAATAAAACAGGAAGTGCAGTTAACGAGAGTCACAGTCTTAAGATTTGATCACCTGCAGTCAATTAATTAATTAATAATTTTGTCACTAAAGGAGTGACTGAACGTGGAGAGCTCATCTGGTTTTTACTGTCTTTCATTGTTTTTCTGTTTTGTTTCTGTTGTTATTCCGTGTTTCTCTTTCTGTTTTCGATCTGCTGTGAGACGTGCAAGTGAAAGGCCAGAACCCAAATTGCAGAGTCCAGGAAAAAGTAAAGTTTATCGGAATAATAAACAAAAAAATCACCAGAATACTGGGAGGAAAACGCTACAAAAATAAAACAATAAACTATAACCAAAAATCACCTCGAAGAGGGAAACGGCAAGATATATTAACAAACCAAAAATCACCTTACAAGGGAAGCTAGAAAGTTACTACAAAAAATACGTTTCCAAAAGGGAGAACGCAAAAACACAATCAAACAGAAAATCACACGAGGCAAAACGATGAGAACGAACAGACTCTGAGAAAGGCTCTGCTGAGGACTGCTCAAGAGCGAGGCACAGGAGGATCAAGGCTGGACATAAAATCGTCCGGTAACATGGCAAGGTGGGTGATGAGCTTATGAAGCCGGCTAATAGCCGATGAGCCGCAGGTGTGCCTCCTGCACCTCGTAGACAGCTCCGCCCACCTGCACCACTCCTGCTGAGGCAGAGAGGAGAGAAAGGGAGAGGGTTAGGGAGGACAAATGGGGCAAAAACTGAGATCATGACATGCTGTCTCCTTTCTCTCTTTCTTTCCCTTAAAAATTCCTCTTCCTCCTTTTTGTCCTTTGTCCTCTCCTTCTTTACTAAATTTTGCTCCTTTCCTTTCCTTTCCTTTCCTTTCCTTTCCTTTCCTTTCCTTTCTTCCCTTTTCTTCTCCTCTTTTTTGTTCACTGTATTTTATCCTTTCTCCTTACTTATTCCTGTCTTTCTTTCCTGTTTTCTTTATTTCTGATTATTTCTGCCCTTTTTCCTTATTTCCCTTTTTCTTTTTATTACTGGATTGCATCTTCTGTTTCTTCCCCGTCTCTACTTTCTTTCTTTCTTTCTTTCTTTCTTTCTTTCTTTCTTTCTTTCTTTCNTCCTTTCCTTTCCTTTCCTTTCCTTTCCTTTCCTTTCCTTTCCTTTCCTTTCCTTTCCTCTTTTCCCTTTTCTTCTTCTCTTTTTTGTTCACTGTATTTTATCCTTTCTCCTTACTTATTCCTGTCTTTCTTTCCTGTTTTCTTTATTTCTGATTATTTCTGCCCTTTTTCCTTATTTCCCTTTTTCTTTTTATTACTGGGTTCCATCTTCTGTTTCTTCCCCGTCTCTACTTTCTTTCTTTCTTTCTTTCTTTCTTTCTTTCTTTCTTTCTTTCTTTCTTTCTTTCTTTCTGTCCACCTCTCTGTTTCATCTGTTCTTCTGTTTCTCCCTTTATCTCCTTTTCTTTCGTTATTTCTTTAATCCTGACTTCTGTTTTCTTCCCTTCCTTTGTCGTCTCTCGTACACTACATGAAGTTCTCCGGGACTTCAAACAAAACATTGATTTTGGGTTATCAGTAATATTGATCCAACTCCATTTTAAATTTAGTAAATCTAATATATTTTGGAGATCTTCTGTGGTTGATTTTAGTCTTTTCGGTCGTGCTGTTTTCCATTAAATGATGTCAGAGGAAGAAAAAAACTAGGTTAAGGTTTTATAGGAGGGATGCTTGTGTGTGTGTGTGTGTGTGTGTGTGTGTGTGTAGCACTATCCTACTTTACCTCCTCTAATTGCAATTACCAGCGGTGGCCCGGGCTATTATCATTTTGACAGTTTACAGGAGTTTCTTTATTACGGAGCTGGAAGCGTCTAAGTGGGTTAGGTGTCTTGAGCTTTTGCGTTGGCGCTCCTGACAGACTCCGTCTTCCTGCTCCTTAATTGCTTGCACCTCTTCAGGTCGGAGGCGAGGCGCTCACGTCTCCCCCCGCCACCGTCCCACCGAGGACTAATCTGGCACCGGTTAATGAAGCTCAAAAAACAAAGCTGACAGGATGAACTGCAGTCAGCGGAGGAAGACGAGCTGTCGGGATTTCAACCTGGAACTGAAGATTAATTTATCCAATTTAATCGCCGCTGTTTGAATTGACATCATTTATTCCACGAAAACTCTGTGAAAACCCAAATTTATGTCTTTGAATTTTCCCGCTGGTCCTTCAAATCCCCAAAACTGGCCAGTCAACCCTGAGGCCGCCAGTTTATTTCATTTTTTCTGTAAAAACTGTTTCAGAAACGAAAGCTGCGACATGCAAACAACGTTTTCACGTCAGGAAATCACCACAGCTGACGAACGTGTGGATCAATCCGCTGACAGACACAGCCAGCCGCCGCCATGACCACAGGAAGGCTCGACGTGCCCGGGAACATGAATCTTTTATTGCGGATGATGTTTTTATTATGGGATCTATTTTCCTCCACTCTCCCGCTCTGCTTGCTAACTAATTTCTTCATTTTCATGGATGAATAAATCAAAACTTTGGTTTAACTGCAGTCGTGTTTGACGTTATTTGCTCTTGGCTGTGTATTCATATTTGAGGCGTCTCTCGGCTGATTGACAGTTGGAGGGGAAGTGTCCCGCCCTCTCCCGCAGGTATCTGCAGAATCATGGCGTCCGTGCACGTCCGTTTCCCGCCTGCGTTGTGTGCTCGTGCGCGTCCTCGGGGGTCAGCGGCGGCTTAAGGAATAATCTGTAGGACATAAATTAATTGTCAGAGCTGTCAGAGACGAGAGCAACAGCTCTCAGAGAGGCAGCTCTGGAAAGATTTGAAAGATGATTTGAATATTTCTCTCTCCTTCCCTCGGTGTCACATTTGATTTGACAGGCCTTAATGGCTGCCGACATTGGAAATTCACCAGCGCTGGAATTAATGTTGGAATGGAAATCTCCTCTGCTGCTTTGCTTTTCCTTTTTTCATCTTCTAAAAGGGATCAAGAACTTTTGCCTTGTTAATACTTTCTTTTTTGTGCCTTTGATATTTTGTTAAGCCTCAGCTGCGAATCTCTACGACCAAGAGAAGAAGAAGGGGGGGGGGGAGCAGTGTGTGTGTGTGTGTGTGTGTGTGTGTGTGTGTCAGTAGATTACACATGCCACTGTTTCATATTCATCCTCTCCACCTGTGGAGAAGCAGCCTCTTCCTCACCTCACCTCCATTTCTAATCTCATGCAGTTCATAATTAATGCATCAGCTCTGTAGATCCACAGGTATCAGCCTGGAGCTACTGACCCAGTCTCCTGCAACACACACGCACACACACACGCGCGCACACACGCACACACACACACACACACACACACACACACACACACACACACACACACACACACACACACACACACAGAATGGTAGAAATGACATTTACATTTCAGGTGCTGTTCTCTATGTTCTACTTTCTACTTGTCTATGTTTCAGAGCTCCATGTTGAAACTTTTATGCTAATTATACAAAAATAAAAGGGAAATGCAGCTTGAGTACTTTCAGTCTCACACGTCCAGTTAAGTCTTAGTGCTCCAGCAAACAATGAGATTTTAGAGATTTCAGAGTCAAAGTCCAGAAGACATCGAGGAAGGTCGGCCGAGCTGGATGCACACGGAGCTGCTTGCATTACCAGTGGTGATCACAGCTGTGTTAAGGTTTAGCCTTAAATAAATTCCGTTTTAGGACTCAAATGAGCAGAGCAATACCAAGACAATGCCAAAAACAAAAATCAGTTTATTCACAAAAAGGGAAGGAACCAAAAATGCACTCAAAACTGAGTGGAAATAACAAAGAACTACACTGGAAACTGAGGCTGAGAGGCACACCGAGCGGGGCTGAAGACACTCAAACAAAGAGCAGACGGAGGCACGAAGTCCAAAAGTACAACAAAATAATCCGCTGGAAACTCCAGGACAAGTCTTAAATGTCAAAGGGTGTCTTAGTCGATCACTCAGACGAGGGGCAGGATGATCACACGGTGGAGATCAGGACGAACTGGCAGCCACACGTCCAGAAAGCCCCTCCTACGTTCTGCCAGCACTCAGGCTCTAACACACCTCAGGTGTGCAGGTGATGAGGCAGGGCCAGCAGTGCATGAGGAAGACCCGCCCAGTCTCAGACAGACAGGGGGACAGACAAACAGACAAATAACACCAGGCAAAAAGGGAAGGAGAAACACTGGGAGAAGACAAAAGCAAATCCTAACAAGCTGTCTGTTCAGTGACGTTATTAACAAATAAACCAACAATAAAAGCAGAATAAAAACCATGTGTTCAGGTGTCCACGGGTAGTTTGCTGATAACTAAGTGCCACCGTCTCGTCCAAGTACGGTCACTTCTGGCTCCAAAAAACAAAGATGGCAGCGGCCGAACCACCAAACTGGAGGCTTCAGTCCACAAAGCAGCGAGTGACGTCGGCGTGGCAGCATCTCTTTCTATTAAACAGCCTGAGCTAAAGAACAGCACCGCTGCCAGCTCAAACTGTACCATGAAGCTAATGTCTCATATCGATTTTCCTGCCCTTCAAGGGCCGCTCCGTCTTCTCGTGCCAAATTCATTTACTAGTCATAGTTAATGTTACTCTGCTGGGAAACAAGTTGTATAATGTCACTTGAGCTCCCCTCTCAAGGCAGACGTGGCTCTTATCAATCCGCAGGCTCTTAAAAATTCAGATTCAAACACTTTACCGCCATCGTGCGCGCTCGTTTCCCCGCTCTCTTTGAAATGACACCGTGGCAGCAGATGAAGGAGGTCTTAATGCCGCTTCCGTTAGACTTCCTCTTGTTCTGAATGGATGGATTTCCATTGTGTGCAGACGAGGGGGACGGGGAGGGAGGGGCGGGGGGAGTGATAAAGGGATGGAGGGAGAGTGGTTTCAGAGCGGTAATCTGGTTTGGAAGTCACGGCTCGTCCATACACTCCCAGTAAATTTCCTGTTGTAAATGGGGGCTAATGGGGGAAAGGTCTGTGTAATTCTCTCTCCATTAGCTGCTCCGCCTGGCCTAATTGCCCAGCCGAGCCTGAACAATTTTGTTAGACGTTGCCCGGGTAATTATGGCTGCTTTGGCTAAAAATAACAGCCGCCCAGAACCCAGAGTGGTTTTCTTTTCTCTTTGTCTTTAAATCCGACCGTCTTCCTCCTCCGCCCGTCAGCAGCTCCGCACCGCTGGGACGGACCGAGCTGTAAATAACATGAATCTGGAGGCCACGCTGCGTCGGAGGCGATCGGCCGGGCTGAGGGAATCGAACCGGCGTGTTCCTCCGCGGACACGTTTCTGCCTCTGGTGACGAGCCAAAGGACACCGACGAGGGAGGACAGCGATAATCCTGCTTCGACTGCCATCAAGCAGCAACTCCACCCTCAGGAAGTGATGTGACACTGAGCCGGCTGATCTCATGTTGAAATAAATGCTGCTCAGAACCGACAAGGAAAGGTCCTAAACCCACCATGTGAAGGATGTGTTGATGGAAAATCCAGTTTTCAGGTGATGGTGCTCCATGAACGGTTCATCCTCTGGGGAGTGAGTTCAGGTCATGTCAGTGCAGCTGAAGCTGTGACGTCCTGAAGCTGCTGCCGAGGCTAAAATAACAGACACGAGTGCCAACGCGTTCGCTTTTCTTCTGTGTTTTGCAAGAACTCTGAGTTGCGTCAGCTGCGGTTTGGGTTATTTCTCGGATGCCAGTCGCACCAGTTTGGAGCACCAGTTTGCGTGACTGGCGGCGCCTCCTCTGCTGACAGGAAAGTTTCAGACGGCAGCTTTCTTTCTCGCGGAGCTCTTTTAAATGAAGATTTGTGTTCTAATCTTCCCTCCATCCTTCCTTCCTTCCCTCCTTCCTTCCCTCCTCCCAGACAGATTTACCTCCTGCTCCGTCAGCCACGGCCTCCGCGTTTCTCCCAGCAGCCCTTTCTGCTGGCCTGGCACTTGTGTTTATGTAGTGCTGTGATTGTTGATTTATATTTTGACAGCATGCATCTGCGTATTTTGCTGATGTGTGTTTTTTATTTGTGTGTACGTGCGCGCTGTCGGCTGTTTGTGTGTGTTTCTCCGGCGCTGTGTGTGTGTGTGTGTGTGTGTGCGTGCGCGTGAGTGTGTGTTGCTAACAGAAGCTATTGACTTGTTGTAAAGCCGCGGTCCTTGAGAGTATTTATGAGCGGGGAAGCGGAGCAGCTCGGTGGCATTTTCCCGTCGCTGAAGCAGAACGACTCTCTCGACTCTCTCGCCGCTCTGACAGCCTCCGCTGAGCAAAGAGACGCGTTTCCCAGAGTTCATAGCATTTCTCGCTCTCTCTCTCTATCCATCCACAGCTATCTGACAAATCCATATGGAAGCTTATTGATGACAAAAGTATTGAACAAGCACCAAGACGAGCTGCAATCGATGTGGGACTGAAGGCCGCGAGAAGTCGGGTTTGTATCTCCTGTGAAAAGCAAACAAATATGATGCCTCGTCAGAAAAGTGACCGCGCTCGCTGCAGACGCTGTCGTTTTCTGTCGTATGAGAAAAGTGCTTCCACACATTCTTCTCCTGGCTTTGATTCATGTTTTCAAGAGTTGAAGTTAGAGCAAACTATTTTGTTTAACTTGCTCAAGTGAGGACAGAATCAGTGGATCCACCAAGAGGACTTGAAAGGAAGCTCGTCTGCTTTCTAGGTATGACCTAAGAATTCATAAAACATGTCGATGAAATACTTAAAAATATGACTTTGTGTCGGCTTTGTAGGATTTCCTGCAGCGAGGCAAACAAAGGCAAAAATTGTTTTGAAAGTCTTCACCAAAAAAATCGTTCAAAACTTTCATGAAATATTTAAGAAGAAGTAATTCACACAGTGAAGACCATGTACGGTGAGCGGGATGATGCAGGTCAACAGCTGACTGAGTGATTGATTGATTGATTGATTCATGATGATTAGCATTTACACTTTAGCTTCACAGAACTTAATCAATCAGACAGACAGTCCGGTGTGGATCTGCAGCTCAGATGTATTATTTTTTGTTTCAGTGTTTTTACTGATGCTGTGGCAGCGGCTTCGTTTCTGAGCATCATGCAGCTGCAGCAAACGTCCAGACGCTGCGTTCGTCCTGCTGGATTGAACACAGGTCGCGTCTGGACTTCACGTTGGGCCTCCTGCAGTTGCGTCGCTGATGAACCTCCATACACGCCTGCTGTGCCGCGATGAGCCGTGATGCTGCGTGTCGATGACACATCCAGACATGACCTGCAACAGATGCACGGCTTAATTCCCTCTGCAGACTCTAATGGAGACAAATGGACGAGCCTGCCAGCGACAGAAGGTGTTGCACATCCAGATTCATCTAAATTTCCTAAAATTTGTGTCTTTATAGTGTTTGTGTATTCGTGTCGACGGGGTGCAGATACCTGCTGCTGGAGGCTGCTCCGTCAGAAGGTCTGAACAGGCTTTCTCTGTGACCCTGCATGGTTCAAAGCTCACAGCGAGCTTTAAATCAGCGTCAGGACTGTTTGCTGAATGAAAACATGTAAAACTGCAATGATCAGCTTTAAATGATGGATCACATGATGGTGGCGGTGGTAGTTTTGAATCCACAGAGAAACGTCAGCAACGTCCAGCAGCTGAACAGATATTAATCTCAGAGCTGGTGGAGACCAAAGCAGAGCTAAGTGAGAGCGAACGCTGGGCTTAGATTCATCAGGTGGACACAAACATGACTCTGCTGATATTATGTAAATGTTGTGCTGACGGTTTGTTCTGCAGTCTTAAAGAAAAGAAGAAAATCAGGTGTTTTAAATTTGCTCAAAGTAACTGTGCGCAGACTGATGTGAATGAATGTCTTTGAATTATCTCGATGGACATCATCATCAGCAGCGTAACACAGCCCTGTGAGCGTGAGCTCAGTGAGCAGAGAGTCCTTCATAACGCCGTTCTGTATGAATTAGAGGCTGCTCGTTCGCGGCTCCTGCTGCTCTGAGCATGCTCACATCCTTCCACAAATGATTCGGGGCCACGGAGGTTTTCAGATTTTAGGATATAAAAAGAAAGAAATCAATGGCAGCAGCAGGAGAGCTGCAGCCACTGAAACTTCGCAGCAGAGTCGATGCAATATGCTGCCAAAAGTATGTGGACACCAAAGCTCTCAGAGCAGCTGCTGAACATAATAAACTAAAACATCGTGCTTTGACGTGCTGCTGTCTGATCGTGTTTTCAGGCTGGCCAACGGACGCTGAAACCACGACAAGGATTTGTCCCATTCAGGCACACAAGCATTAAAGACCAACAGCTGGTGTTCCGGATCGGTCTGAGTTCAGGACAAGAAGGTCCCTCCTCTGGCTGTTCTTCAGTACATGACTGTCGGAAACATCATTATATGTTACAGCATTGAATTCACCTTCATTACAAGGAAGAGGCCTGGAACAAACCAGGAAAAGAAACCTAGAAGAAGAAGTGCTCGTGGGCGTCCACATACTTTTGGCAATGTAGTGCTTCAGATCTGATTTCATATGACTTCATTTTGATCTTTATTTCTTTGTTTAAATGACTTATATGCATTTTAAAGCTTCATTTCAATACTTCTTCCTGTTCATTGAGCTACTTTAAAGATGCTTTACTTTCATAATCATCACTATTTTTAGAAACTCTGGCACTGACCCTTCTCTCCCACCGTCCACCCACTGTAAAACCCTCCTCCATGTTGATTAGTGAGCAGTAGGACGACGGCTAATTACTCCAGCCCCTCCTAATGACGCTGCCTGCACTTTTGCCTTTGAATCCTAAATGAGGATTGGCTCTCACACACACAAACAACAATAAAAGATATTTAACAGTAATTGTCTGGCAGCAACAAAAGACGATGACATTTCGGAGCGCGGCGTCGTCGCTAATTGAGCTCCGTCGTACCTGAAGATTTATGGAGGAGCTGAGCGGCGAGTCGTCCTCTGCTCTGCAAGGACACTCTGCTTCTGCTGCAGAGAAGAAAGACGAAGAGGCCGACTGCTTTTGAATGTGCAAACACACACGTGGACACAGGAGTTTATTTATCTGCTGGTGAATACAGAACCTGGAAAAAATCACTGTCATACAGCGTCAGCGTCTAAACGGGATTCATTTAAGAAAGAAAAGACAAACACAAAAAGGCTTTTCAGTGCAGATAAGAACTAAAATACCATCCTCCACTTGATTGTGCTTTAGGAGCTGCAGGTCACATCTCTGCTCTGCTTTCCTTCCATATATTTCATTATTTACACTCCAAAAACTCTCTGAGACGCTGCGAAGAGAAAAAACTGTGACCTCTATTCAGCAGCAGCGAGGTCAAATCTCTCTGAACAGCCGTAATTCTGGATAAATGTGGCCGAGCTTGAAGGTGGAGTGTCTCTGCAAATGTGGATAAACATTAGCTTCAAGAAGTCAAAGACGCTGCGGTGAAGAAGCGCCGTTTGAGATGCTGAAGGTGAAACCAGAATCGGCCTGTTAACAGACGCCTCACATCCACTGTCACTTAAACAGTGTTTAGCAGGTTGCTTCGCTAAGCTCACTGCAAACTGCAGTCGGTGCGTCACCACATGTTTTCAGCTGAACAAGAGCTTTACACAGACAACAATAGCCGAGGTTCATTAATACAGTTGGTGTCGCCACGTTCCTCCAAGCCCGTCACAGAGTGGATGAGTGTGATGAACACATTAAAAGACACCACAAGGCTTTAGAGAGACGTTTAGAAATCCTGCAAAATGGTTAACGATAGCTGCCTGCAGTTAAGACTCTGATAAGGTAAGGTAAGATAAGGTAAGATAAGGCTTTATTGAACCCACACAAGTTGTTACAGCATTAAAAAAGCAAAAACAAGATCGAGATGAAAAGTTTACAGGATACAGAATAAAAAAATCAACTATATGAACAATATAAAAATACTCATTTCCATTAAAAATACTACTGCCCATAAAAATACTACTGCCAACATTCTTATGAGAAAAACTACCGAAGCCATCTGCTGATACTTGATACTACTGAGAACACTGAATTGAACGCATGTGGTGAAGAAACGTGTTGCGCTGCTGGAAACCACGTCCCATTTAGCTCTTTAGCTCATTAGCTTGGTAGCTCTCTTACTGCTAACTTTGCCTGAAACTCTGCCTGAACTTCATGTTTACATACATTTATATTATAAGATGAAGGCGATGAGATGAGCTCATGTCCTCGGGAACGACCTGCTGTCCTGCTGTTTGTTAGTCACGGCCTTTGATGATAAAGTGAAAGCAATGTGACAACATGAAAGGGGTCACTCTTAAATCATCACCTGAATCTGCAGCTCCCTTCAACAACAGCTGAGCAATGAACGTTTTGTTTTGTTGCCTTCAAATGGAGCTTATGAGCTTGTGGTCATGACGTGGGAAGTCATTAACACCGCTGCAACAGCAACAGAAGCCACCGAGGCTAATAATTCAGCAAGCTAACGAGCAGCTAGCGTAACGCAGGAAATGCAAAGGTGGAGAGGATGACGCTGTGTGGAATATCAGCACTTCCTTCAGACATACTGTGGCATAAAATGATGAAGAAAAGCTCTAGAAGAGTGAAATTAGAAATTATTAACTTATCAAAGAAGTGGACTGCGAAATTTCCACATGAGGGAGCGTTCCTATGGACTCCCCTCATGAAACACCATCAGAAGAGTTGACCCGGGTTCACCTGAGATTCAGATCTGGTCCCTGGTGGACTGAATGTTGCTGCAGTGCCTCAGCTGTGAGGGTTCAGCGTTTCCACCATCAAAGCTGTGCGTGGATTGGATTTACATTTAAAGACAAACAGAAGAAATGAATGAGACTAAATCAGACAGCGGGGACGCCTCAGCGGCCGGCACTTAAACACAACTTCCTGGGACTCAGCTGGGAATCATAACGTTCCAGTGAATTACAGAAATGTCCTTTCCCAGGTTTACGGCCTTCCTGCTTTACTGCTGCTGCTGCGTCCCCACAGGAACTGTTTGGAAAAATTAAAGTGCTGCTGGAAGGTTCAGGGAAGAAAGGTGTTAACACTACAGAGACACAGTGGAGAGAGTCTGAAAAGTTTTCTCTTACTGTGTCCTGGTTTAGTCCTGCGCTGGATAAACACTCTCATTAAGAAGCAAAGAGAAACGCTCGGCTGGAAACACCTGAAGGTTCAGCTTCTCTGAAACACTGATGCTCAAGGACAAACCTGGAAAAGTTAAAGAACGATATTCGCGGCCTGAAAATGATGTGATAAATGAAGACAAACAGTCATTGCGTGTCTAAATCTGAGGACCACGTGGACCATGCCCAGAGCTCAGTCTTCATGTCCACAGCCTTCTTGGACCTTTGACCGTCTCTCTGAGAGCCAGGGTTTCAAGTCCGTCCAAGACTTGACGAGCTCCAAATGTCACCTCACGTTGTCCAAGAGAAGACTTTCAATCAGCTTCTGCTTGCAGGGTTTATGTTTTCTAACGAGGATGGCTGTAAACTTTAAATCTGAGCGCTTTGTTCAGATTCAGATTCGCTCTTTGTCGTCGTTCTACAGACAAAGTCTGTCCTGAATCTGTACACAAACATGAGGTTTAACAACACACATCTGTTAGCGAGCGCTCAGGCTCTTTAATGCAGTGTTTCTGGTCCGCAGGTTGACTGTCTGTATCTGCAGGAGGGGGCAGGAGGGCGAAGCGCTGGCTGAGGGTGGGGGCAGGGGTCATGTGCAATGTGGTGGTGGTGTCAATGAGGGCTGACAGGTTGGGAGTGGAGACACCAATTATTTCAGAAGATGGTGATTTTCAGGAGCTTGTGTCTGTTGCAGCGTGGTGACACAGCAGGTGGTGCAGCGCGGGCGGAGGGGTTCAGTAATGCTTCAGGACAGAGGAGCAGAGGGTGGGGTTTGCAAATGGCTTTGTTGGAGGTTTATGGAGGTCTGTGATGCGATCCAGCAGGTGGGGAGAGGTGGAGATGTTGCTGATGCTGTTGAATGGTGTTTGGTCTCGTCAGTAAACTGGGGGGGTCCGTCTGTGGGCCAGCAGCTGGGTGGACGGCGTTCAGTACCAGTTGAGTGTTTCTGGTCTGTAGTGATCCAGTTCAGAGGGATGGCGTTTCCAGGGACGGACGGTTGCAGTCTGGAGTAGAATAGAGAACAGCAAAGAACTCACAGCTCTTGAGCACCTTCCCATGATCCCAGGTGGGCCGGAGCTTTGCCAGCTCTGCACCTCCTGAGCTGGAGGTGGACGTGGGACAGACTGTGACTGATCGGGGGTCTGTAGGCTCAGAGCAACCCCTCCCACTCAGTGGAGCACTTCAGATTGTCAAACCTGGCATAGCAGCTGTTCAGGTCTCTGTGCTGGTTTCTGAGGTGGACCTGTGAGTCTGGCCTTCACTCTGCTGAAGTTTTGTCCTCACGTGTCCTGATTTGTGAGTTTTACTTTCTTGACTTCATTTCCACAGAGTGGTTACGGCTCAGAGGGAAAGACAGTCCCTGAGGTGGGATGCTTGCTGGTTTAGTTTTATTTGATGAGTCATCCAAAGCCCAGGTTTGGGTATTCTTTAATAGTTGTGGCTGGGATGGTGGCTGCCTTGCACAATTTGATGTCATTTGTAAATATCCCCCATTATCTCGTCAATAGACCCCTTGCAGGCGAAGGGTCCCTGCAGCCGTGCAGGAGACCACCGTCACCGTCACCGCAGCCTGCTCTCATTGCACCGACGTCCAGACCTTCAAAGGGAGCTGCAGAAACCCAAATCCAAAGCCGCCTGTGGAGCAGACAGACTTCTGGCTGTGAAGGTGGACTGTGCAATAATTGTTATTGATTTTTGCTGACTCAGATTAAAGCGTCCTCATCGACACATTTCCAGTCTGCTTTTCCGACTGCGGCTTTCCTTCAGTGTTACTGAGATAGATGGATAGAGACAAGGTGTCAGCGTGTTTCTGGCTTTGATTTACAGCAATAATTATACTGTGATCACACAAACATTTGATGTCTTGGTTGGTGCTCATCCAGAGATGCTGAGGGTTTTTATTAACCTTTTTCCACCATAAAAAAATGCATTTCTTCCTTTAATACAGTACTCCAGTGTAATAGCTCTCTGGCTATTAGAGCAAATTATGTTGCAGTAATGATGCAGGTGCAGAGCGAATCGATGTCACCGACAGCTGTGTGCAAAGAGAGTCTATAGCAGCGAGCACAAGCCCTCAGCATGTCGTCACTGATGAACGGAACTGACTGCAATCAACAGGTGTTTCAACTTTTACTGTCAAAAGTTTTAAATACGTGTACGAACAAGTGTCTATGCATGCAGTGATTAATGAAAAGTGCGTTAACGTGTGAAATCAGTTCACAGTCACGATGGTGACTCCCCGCAGAGTCCACGGCAGGAAACGTCCAACACAGCATTATCAAGGTGAGTTTATTTACAGCACACAGCGCGTTTCCTAACAAAGGACGTGCGTCACATGAGAACATCTGAGCGAGAACCTGAAGAATCCCTCATGTCGGAAACACTGAAATAACTGAACATCACGCCACTTTTCTCTGAACGTCATAACACTTCTTACCTGCTTTTCTTTGGCTTGTTTCTACATGAAGCTCTGAAAATGAGGCTGAATCTCACTGATGCTAACTGAACAGTGAAAAACTGGAGCGGTGCACGTGCTAAGCTAATCCTGCTCAAACAAGCTCAGACCTCTGGTTCACCTCGTTAGCTTTGGATGTTTTTTCCAGTTTCGGGGATCCTGAAGTCTCGAGCTCTCCCCGGACGTCTGATCCCAGCTTGATATCACTAAAATCATTTTCTTCCACACCTACAGGAGCGTTGCCTTCTGCCACTTAGGAGGACGTTTTCACGCTGGAGCAGGTGGAACAACATGGAGGGCAGTTACAAAGCTCGCCTTTAAACAGACGCGGCGTCATTTCCTGAAAGACGTCATCAGTGTGAAATCGAGTCGAGTTGTTTCAGACCTCAAAGATTAAAAGCGCCTCCAAACGCTGAAGCTTCCAAACTAACGAGCAACAGATGAAAAGTCCTTTGCAGCCTCGACTGTTGTTATTTATTTGTGCAGATATTCACGTTTTCATGTTCTTAACTTCGAGACATTTGCTGCACTTCTTTTACTCTGAGGGCTTGAAAAATCAGCCAAATTAAATGTTTGATAATTAATATTTTCAGTGAGCTCTTTCTCTTTTGGCACTCTAGTGCGTCACTGCCAGCTCTGATGTACCGTTTCTTCCGTTAGCTCTGTTTTAGCTTCTGATTGAGTGTTTCTCCTCTGTGTTTTTGCCAGTTTTACTTCAGTAAAGAGTTTGATTTCTTCTTCCACAGTAAATAAAACTCTCTGTAAACTGCCAACTAGGCTCTGATTGATTTCTGTTGGCTGATTCCTCTTAAAGTCAACAGCGTCTTACATCGATATCTCCAAACTGAAACTACTATTTGGATAAAATTACATCTCTCCTCTGAAGCAGGATTATTATGAAGCCGGTGTGTTTGGAGGCTGATCGCTGCTCCAGCAGAATCGCTTCAGCTTAATCGGCTCTCGCAGTGTTTTATTGATGAGTTCTTCAATCGATCCGAAAGCAGATCAGACCCGAGCCGATCAGGTTAATAATATCAGCGTCAGGTGTCGATGAGCTGCGTTATTAGCAGACGCTGTCGCCTCATTGGCTGGCCGTTTCCCCTCCTCACAGTGTGTCACAGCTTTCATTAGACCGCTCATTGATCTGCACGGCCGAGACAGAGCGGCGCCCTAATGAGCGGCGACTGGCAGCATGTTGGCCTGTCCGTCCTCCTCCACCTCCTCCGCCATCATCATCCACTGCTCCTCCTCTGCCACACGGAGGGAGAGGGAGTGATGGAAGAGGAGGAGGAGGCCAGACAGAGGAGGAGAGGAAGGAAGGAGGGAATTATTAGGATTGAGTCACTATGTTGATGAGAGGAGGGAAGAAAGAAAGGAAGGAGGGCTGAGGGGAGAAGAGGAGGAGGAGAGGAGAGTGGGGAGAAGAGGAGGAGGAGAGAGGGAAGAAAATACATTTATTTATTCAGCTCTTTCATAACGACGTGAGAAAGAGCTTCACAATCTAACGGTGAAAACAAACGTATAGAAACAAATGAAATCGAGAGAAACAGGATGAAATTATTGATATTAAGAATCCTATTTTTAAAAAGCAGGAGGTGGTCGAGTGAGCTGCGAGGAGGAGTTCACGGAAAGCGACTCCGACTTCGTGTCATCGATCAGTTTCACAGCTGAGATCAGAGGATCTCACCAAATAAGCAGGAGAGCACAAAGCTCTGAAAACAAGCAATAAAACCTTTCAATCTGAGGGATTTCTGGGATTTCAGGTCAACTTTTCCAGCAGCATTAAACACTTAAACTCCTCTCAGAGTCTCATCAGTCTGTTAGCTTCAAATTTGCTTTAGTGCACACTGTATTTTTCAGAATAAGCAGAGCTGTTTGAAACTGAAGAGATGATTTATGTGAAAGATTTATGGAGTAGAAGAAGAATCCAGATAAAATGCATTTCATAAGAAAACTGTCAGGTTTCTGCTGTAACTGTGAGCTGAGAGCAGACGGAAAGAATGAACTCTAAATCCTTAAACCAGCTGACTTTCCTCTGAGGCCAAAGGGGTCAAAGGTCGAAGCGTCCACGCAGCCGTAACACGCGGGGACGGTTCATTGCTCGTGAACGAGAACACTCACGTGTTGATCGATAGCGTGACGCCTCTGCTCAGTTCTGCCGGTCTGACAGAGTTCAGGTCAAGTTTAAGGGGATTACTGTCAGAGCTGCAGTTCAGGAGGTGAACACAGATGAAATAAACCAGGCCGAAGCCTGTGCCGGGCCAGAGCTTAGCCAGGTCCGCTTCGATTGAGTTTCACTGAATTAGCTGGCAGAGATCTGGCCGACGTTAATGCAGCTACACCTGAAACTGGATTACTGCTTCCTGCTTCTGCTCCACCTGCCGCCTTCCATTTACTCTGCTCTTAATTTGAAAAAGCAAGCTTCATGTCACAGATGCAGGTGGGCGTGTCAGCGCTGTGTCTCCTCACATGCCTCCTTCACTTCTTTCCTTCCTTCCCTTAGTTTCTGCTCCTTCATTCACGCCGGCCTTGTTTGTTTCCTCTTCACATCCTTTTTCCTTCATCTGTCTGTCCTCCTGTTCCTCTTACCTTACACATCCTAGATCTTCTTCCTCTCTTCTTCTTCCTCTCTCTGACCTGCTCTTCCTCATCTGTCTCCAGCTCTGAAATGTTGTCGTTGTGCTTTTAAAAGGGTCAAATTGAAGATATTTGGAGAAACATAGAAAAGGAGGTGATTTCTCCCACTCTTGTTTCCTCCTCCTCTCCTCATTCTCTCCATCCTCTCCCCCTCCTTTCTCCTGTTGTACCTTTCACACCTTGACCGGTGCCTGTCTTCTTCCTTCACACTCTTCATCCTCCTCCTCCTCCTGCCCTGTCTGGTTTGAAGCCCCAGAGACGCCGCTGGTCCCACAAGGACGTCTCGAATGAATATTAAAGTTGAGTCTCAGCAGGTCAAACTGGACAGTTTTGGCTGCAGGTCCAGTTTGGACGAGTCTCAATACTGTTGTTTCTGCAGCTTCTGCAGTTGAATAAAAACATACGAGAAATGATCAGAAGCAACAACAAAAACCAAACAGACCCAAAGATGAAATATAATAACAGCTATTTTCACTGTCGGCAGTTTCCCAACATGTACTTTAAGGCAGCTGCTGCAGAAAAACTTCATTTGTTTTTCCGTCTCTGTGTTTTCAAAAAAGATGCTGTTAGACGTTTCTTAATTATAACTTTTATTATTAATAAGCTAACCATGAAAAACATCAGACATGGTGTTTTAAAGAAATAGACTTAATTTGGGAAAGGACTGATGAATGAGGTTATCATCAGTATCAAAACTGATAGTCTAAAAATAGTCATACTAATAATGAGACTTTTATTGAGGAAACAGTTTAATCAACACTGGAAATAAATCTACAGACAAAGGTCAAAGTGAGAAAACAAGCGCAGCTAAAGAGCACGATGTTAGCGAGCGTGAGCCAGAATGAACACATGAAACGAACTGCGGGTGTTTGTCGTCACTCTGCAATGAACGCTGAACATTCATGTTGTCATTCAGTCTCGTGGACACGCGGTCCATCACACGTTCATCTGTAACGGAGACACAGATCTTTTAAAATGTCGCTTTGCTCTCTGTAGCTTCTATTTGAACAGAAGTAAAAACCTCTGGAGTCACTCTACTGCTCCTGGTACACATCCGATGTTCTGTGGAATCCAGTATTGGAAGTAATCAAGTACTTTTACTTGAGTACTTTTGTTGGTTTCAGATGTCAGTGAGCTGGTAGAGATGTTTCCCCTCCAACTGATCATTATTTCATTAAAGAAACAGGTTTTTTTCTATGCACTTAAACATAACCCAAAGCCTGATTCTACTCTTTGAATCTGCCGCCACGCAGGTGACCTACACTCAGCGCTGCACCTGAACGCATCACAGCTGCAGCACTGAAGCTGCTGCCGCTCTGCAGACTTTGTGCAAAGCTTTTAATCTTGACAATAAAGTTCTGAATCTTGAAATTGAATCAGTGAGTGAGAAGGAGAGGCTCACTTTACGTGAATGAACACATTCCTGATGAAGCTGCATGGCATCATGCACCGCTGATGGACTTCTGCTGGAGTTCAGTGGAGAGACAAACCGCATTTTCCTCTAACAATGAGCACATTTTATAAAAACAGGCTTTCCAGCAGTGTCATATTGTGCATTTGCTTTGTGCACAGCAGAGGAAGAATTCTGCTCGTCTTGTGCAGGTTTGTGGGAACAAGGGCCTGATGGAGGATCTGTCAGACGTCTGAATTTTAAAGCCCAAAGAAAGAAAGAAATCCATGATACACGCTGCAGCTCTATAGCTCCTTTAGAGACTGTAAGTTTATCAGAAAGTTAATCTGCTCTTTCACAAGACAAACAGATTCATCTCTCAGCTCTTTCTGTGGCTGCGCTCTATTATGTTCTGTTCTACATTCACAGTCCATTTTTTGTTCTGATAATGATGAATCCAATTCAGCTGCTATTCGGTGTCTGAGTTATCTAAACTTCATTTGACTTCTTTTCAGCTGTTTTTCTTTTCGTCAGCTTTGATGAAAAAGTGAAAGTGGAGGCGACTGATTGAAGGGCAAACACAGACCTTGAAAAGTCAACAATCAGGCAGGAGAGAAAGGAACCAGAGAGGAGGAGTAATTAGGAGCAGCCATCAGTCATCGGGCCAAACAGGAGCGCTCAGATCCCATCTGCCGTCTCCACGCGGCTTCAAACTCCAACACGCTTTGGTTTTGGAGACTCACCAAATAAAAATCCAATTCGGATGATAACGCGGGCTAATCCAGTTGATATGTGATGATGTTCTTTGGACAGTCCTCCTAATGAGGAGGCATTTCCACTCTGAATAGAGCAGCAGACTGAATAGAAAATGAGATTTTCCCCTCAGGAGACGTTCGCCTCCGGGCCGCCGAGAAGCCCCACCCGTCCGGCTGAAGATAACATTGAAGTCACCAAAGATTAGCGAGCGGCACCACCAGAGACTCGTGATTCAGAGGGATCTAAAGCGGACTGAGAGAAACGCGGCCGGCTGCTTTTCCCTGCAGCAGTTATCAGTTTCAGAGCTTGACAGGAACTTGGCAGCAGACTTCTCGCTGGAGTTTTCTCTGCTGGTTTCCCCCATGATGCACCTGGCCAACTTCCACTCAGGTTCAACTTTAACCCTCTGACGGTTCTTCAGTTCCTGCATGTGGGAGTGTGAGACGCGACATCACTGCTGACCTCCCGTTCCACCGTAATAAAAACTGAACTGAAGTTAAAGAAGGAGTTTGGTCCAAACTTCAAATCTCCTCCATCTGAAGAAAGCGATAACAGCTGGGATAAAGTAACGGCTGATATGGAGGTTAAGGCACAAAACGAGCTGCTGCTGGAGTTGGAACGCATCTGAAGGACTCTGATTAAAAAATAATTTCCTTTTAAAAGGAGAAAAAACTTTTTCAATCAGTTTTTTTCGGTCTTTATCAGCTTATAGAGTTTGCTCAGTTTTCATGGAGATAATGTGAGAATAACACAAATATAAAAAAAGGACCAGAGCGGGTACACCGCAGGACATGGTGCTCATCCCAGCATGCACCTGTGCAGGAGCTCCGTCTTTGTGAACAGCAAACAGATGCAATGACTGCTGAACTGCACAGTTTGTTCCTGTTGGTCAGTGAGCTTTAAAGATGCTGATTGGTGCATTCTAACTGGACAGAGCCGGGCGAGCTTTATGCTGAGCTAGGCTAACAGTGACCTGACCCCACAAAATCCACACATTCTCCTTTTGATCAACACTTGAATTCAGTATTATTTGGACAAAAGGCTGAAAAAAGTGCATTTTCAAGCAGAATATACTTGGATTTGTTTTCTGTCTTCAGTCACGGTCTCCCCCTGCAGGTCTTCAGTGTGGATGAGAAACTTCTCATCAAGCCCCCTCGTCTTCCTCACCGTGTGATGTGACCGTGGTGTCCAGCAGGGCGATCCTGGGTCGACCGGTGGGGTTCACACGTTGCTGCGTCCTCTGTCCTCTCCTTCCTGTTTCTTCTTCTTCACCTATTTTTGGAGCCTGAAGAGCAACGAAGTGTGACATTCCACAGGTAAACAGGCTGACTGGTAACAGGTGAGAGGATCATGACTGGGTATGAAAGGGGCGTCCTGGAAAGGCTCAGTGGATCATAGAGGATGGAGTGAGTTCACCACTTTGTGAACACATGATGGATGAAGGAGGTGAGCGCATGAACTCAGAGACACTTCAGGAAACACAGATTGATTGAAAATGAGTGAATCAGGGTTGCACATAATCCATCTGACACAGTTTGGTCTTCAGACTTTGCTCAGGCTGAAATGCTTCATGAAGTGAGTTTTGAGTCTCCTCCTGGTCTTCATCACATCATGGTCTTCATCACTGTGTTTAATTCTGGGCTCTGCGCCTCCTCTGAATTATTCCTCTCTGTGGAGGAGACAGAACCGGCGCTGGCATCAAAAGTCCATCTATTTCTTCTGGAGGTTTTTTAGCTTCCTGCACCTCTGCAGCTGTTAATTCCTGAGATCTGTCCTTTTCTCTGACATTTGCACAAATGCTAAAGGGTCCGGGCTGTTTGCCTTCCGCCGTGATGGAGGGCGAGGAGCCGGGCTCCGCGGCAGCCGCAGAGAGCTCCGCATATGAATTCAGCCCGGTTTCCATCCACGTCCGCGAGGCCCGGGGATGAAATCCATCTCTCTGTGATGAGACAATGATTTGCTGAGCTCCATTGTGGCTGCAGAGAGGCAGCACAGGGCCGAATTTGCATGTAAATGCACGAGGAAATGATTCTGCAGCTACAGCGAGGCGTCGTGCCCCTTCTTACCTCCTGATGTGTTTGCTCTGTTGGCACAAAGCACGCTGAACAACACGCACACACACACACACACACACACACTCGCACAACCCAGAATAAAATGCATTTACATTTTAGATTTCAATTCCACCTCGGGTTATGCTTTCAGTGCTGAACCACAGTGGACCAGAAAACCAGAGGAGACAAATATAATCGTGATGGTGGAGAAGTGGAGGAAAATAAGGGCCAAAGGGGGAAAGAGTCCGAGAGGAAAGTTTCTATCGTTTATCGCTCCACCTATGACGGCGGACGGCTTGTCCCCGTCCGTCTGTGGACGGCGATTCTTTCCTTTTCCTTCCTGAAAGAGCTGAAAGAAGAAAGAAATGAAATGTTTACAGAAGCGTTAAATGAACAAAGACAGACAAACATTCCTCATCTCTGCGTCACTTTTCTGTCATCGAGTCGTCCTTGAGTACCACGTAGTACTTGAAGTGTAAACTTTACAAACTTAAAGTGTACTGAAGTACACCAGAGAAAACCAGGATGCGTTCAAAACACACTTGCAGTACAGCTGTATCATATCACCAATGTGTTTGGAAGATACTTGAATATACTTCAACTGAAGTGAAGTTAAAGTACACTTTAATTAAGCATGTAACAGTGTTGTAGAAAGGACTAAGTATAAGTACATAAGTACAGTTTATTACTATGGAAAGTATTTGTAGTTTAGTACACTTAAGTACAATTTATAATGCGCTTACAATAAAGCAGTTTTTTTATAAGTACTTTGAAGTACTACTTTAAGTACTGCAGGTTTAATGTATTCATTTAACATTTTTTAAAGTTTCTGTCAGACGTACTTTGAAGTAGAAGCGTACTTGTACTGAGTTTGTGTACTTAAAGGCTGCTCAGCAGAGTTTCCCTGCAGGTGGAGTTTTCGTAATCTGCATTAACACAGACGTGATTTTTAAGGAGGCTTTGAAGGTTTCTGGGTCCGTTTGTGTCCAGTTTGTTCTCCTCGTGCCTCTGAGGGTGTCAGAGCTTTCTCTCAGGACACAAAACTGAAGAAGATCCTCTGAATGACGGCGTCACAAACGACCAGAAACAGATCATTAACGACACGTTCACCTCCGCAGCCCTCCAGTGGTGGACGAGCGCGCCGACCCTCCTCAGTCTGCAGAGGGTCGACGCCACAGAGTGAGAGCTGCTGGTTTCCTGTTTGACACCGACGGTGTTTTCTCCTCTCACCGTGACCATGACCAACAGCCGTCACTTCAACCCAAACTCGCCTTGAAAAGTAGTTTTTGTGCCTGAACCAGCAGCAGAGATCAGACACCTCTCACCCAATAGGAGCTCAGATCGTTACAGATGGACGTTATCTGTGTGACCCTGACCAGGATGAGCGAGTACAGATCATGGATAGAAGGACCCCTGGGACACTGAAGTGCTGGTTTTCCTGTCTTTAAGATGAAACCGCTGATCCCGGAGGAACCCGGTCTTCCTGTGAGCTGCAGAGGAAACTGACAGAACAAAAGCATAAATTAAAAGACACTTAAAAGAATCCCTGAAGGCTTCATCTGAGGAGGACGTGAAAGTCACCAACAGCCGACCTGAAGCTCCTCACCAAACTAAAAAAGAGTCAACGCTGATATCACCCGAGAATTTGCATGATATTAAACGTGAATTAGATATTTGCTTCTGCTCAAAGCAGCTTACAGTAAGTGCGTTCGAAGCACTGGGAGCCAAACTGGGAGCTTTAAAAAAACTGAAAGTGCGTTCAGGACCACCGCTTCAACATGTTTTGCATTTTGTTGTTTTTCTCTTTAGCAAAGCGACGCATCTTCAGCTCTTCACTCGTGTGCAGTGATGTTTGAATATTCTCCTTTTTGTCAGAATGTTGTTGGTTTCATAGCTGACAGACAGCAATAATAAATCCTCTCGTCCACTTGTTGCTGACGGTCTTTGCCGATGTTTCACGCTCTTACATTCTGAGTGTGACCAAACGTCAGACGCAGCCTGAGCTGATGACGGACGAGTCGGACTCCGTGCTTGAGCTCGACATGGTCGACGCTCTGCTGTGAACTCGTGTCCAGCAGAGAGGGAAAACATCCTCCTTTGTCTCCCTCCAGCAGGAGTAAATGGCGCGATCACCTCTCAGAGCTGCTGAGAAGGTCAGAGAGTTTGACAGGCCTCCGTTAAAGCCCCCGTGTCAATGTTTAATTACACCACAATTACACGCATCAAGCCAAACGGCTCCATCAAGGACTGCTCGGTGATAATCGATGCTTTCAACCGGTGGAGCACTCACTCTCTGCGAGCTCGGGGGTCACTCTGCTGTTAACAGAGAAGAAGAAGAAAACAGCAGGCGGGAAAAAAAACATGGTGGCATTTGGAAGGAGTGTAAAGAAGACAGCAAGAAAAGAAAATCCTTTGACATGTCCCTAAAACGTCTCAGAGCGCCTCAGAGTTGGTAATTACTCTGTGTTATTATTCTGTATTAATTCACCTTAATGCCAAAATATTACAGCCTTAATCTCGTGCAAATACCTGCCTGTCATGGCAGTCTTGCGTGTGATTATGACAACGAGGGGAGAGGAAGGGAGGAGGGAGCGCAGCTGCCATGTTGATTAAGGAAGCGGAGGCCGAGAGCCGGCGGGAGGCCGCGGCGACGCTCGGCACAGGCGAGAATCCTCCAGGAAACACGACGCGAAAAGAAACCCGAGACACAAGACCTGAGCCGCTTCAGGCCGAGAAATCCAACTTACACGGTTTTCTTCAGATCTGGAGCAGCTTTTTGGTTGAAAACTGTTTAAACTGTAAACCAAAGACCTGAAGAGTGGAACATGACTTTTTATAATCTGTGCATAATGTTCATGCACACAGCTGATTTTCTATTCTACATCCTGTGAGCCTTTATCCTTTATTTTGTTTTTTGTAATACTCGCTGGCTTTAACGACTTAATTTCCCTGCTGTGGGATCAACAAAGTCTTATCTTATTAATCTTATTTTCACTGTAAAAGATGAACAAACAAAGTGCTTCCAAGCTTTTTCGACCCACAAACGTGTAAAAATGCACAAAACCATCGTTGCTCACTTCGTTTTCATATTCAGAAGGTTGTTCTGAAACATTCAAGCCTCTGCGACCAGCACGGGCCAATCAGTGAGTCAGAAAACCCGGCAACAACCCAACACAGCCCGCCTGACACTGCCCTGTACTCAGCCAGCCAATCACAGGCTTCGGTGGAGATGTGAGTTACAGCTGATGGCGGTTTCTCGGTGGAGACGACTGCAGCTCTGCAGAGCCTCAGCGACCGCGTTGACCCCGTTGAGTCGTTTGAGGAAGGACTTGACTCCTGGACTGGATCAGTGGTCGGCTGCATCTACGCCCACCCTCGGAGCGGGTGGAGTATCTTCATCCATCTCACCTCTCTGGGCTCATCGAGGTGAGACACTGACTCAAACTGGAGGCGTCTGAGAACCAATGATCTTTTTTACCTTTTTAATTCTAGATTTCTTTTTAGGTGAGCTTCGCAGCATCCCATCGTCACACCTCCAGCTCCCTGACTGTCCTCAGACGCTGCACTCCATCACCTCCATCACTGAGGAGGCAGCACCTCCTTATCTGGTTCAGTTCATGTATGAAAATATTTTGACCGTTACACGTCCAAAGAAATGTAATATCATGTGGCCTTTAGGACTCTTTGGCGATGCGGAACGCTCAATTTTACTGTTTTCTTCTTAAAACAAATGAATAAATCCAAGTTTGTGCCTTTAAGACTCCTTTTTCACGTATTAAAGGCGAGCAGGGTCGCGACTGTAGACCACAGGGTTAAAGAAAAGTAAGCCTCTTATTAATTACAGCTGAGTTTGACGAGTTCAAACGTCTTACATAAGAAAACTGTGTTTGTAGATGAAATAGTTTCCTCTCACTGCAAACATCTCAGCAGCACATTTATTTGTCTGAGTGTGTGTGCGTGTGTGTGTGTGTGTGTGTGCGCGCGCAGTGAATACATTTGTCTCAAAGCAAATAGCAGATGCAGTTGGCAGAGTTCTGCAGTTTGTTGACAAATCATGTTTACCTTCAATCTGCATTTCTTCTTTTCCTTCATATTTCCGAGGAGCTGAAGGAGCTTTTGTCTGACAACAGGGGACGATTGTAATGCTGCTTCTTGGTTGTTTTGACCCTGAGCGCCGTATAAAAGCAGCCATCTGCTCTCAGTACAAAACTCCACTTTCCCTCGCAGCCCGGTGGAACGTGAAAGCATGAAAGCAGAAGCACTCCGACGCTAACGCCGTTAAATAAACCCGAATCATCGGAGCTGAGAGCGGAGGGGCGGCAGGTGAGGGGCTCGACCCTTCCCGCTTCTGCGCCTTCTATCAGGCGATTGATCGATCTGATTGACGAGCCGGGATGATCCACCACGTGACGGGGACAAACTCCCGTCTGATTAACCAGCCGAATGGAGGACGGCCAATCCCGGCGCTCCTCTCCACGAGCAGTTAAAGGCCTCTTATAGATTTTCCCGGAGCGTTGTTACTCTTCAATCACTGCACTACTTCATCAAGAGGCATCAATCAGCGCGCAGCAGAGCGGCCGGTAATTACAGGGGCCGCTTCCAGCCACTGATTTCTCCCGGGGTGGTGGCGGCGTCGTCGTCAGCGCTTCAGTAGCCAAATCCGGGCCAGCGACGGTTTGATCCACTTAGAGCTGGCAGAGCCTTTAAAGTGGTGGCACACTTCAGCCGCCGTCATGAGCCAGGTGGCACTTTTTTAACAAGTTTGACTGAACGTGGCAGAACGAGGTCCAGCTTCCGGAAAGAGTCCAAACTGCAGCACAGAGGTCAGAGCTAGCGTCGCCTCCTGAAGGCCTCCCGCTGTCCCTCCTGCTCAAACATCAGATGACGGCATGAAACGACGTGAGAGGAGTCTGAGCCCGCAGAGAGGCGTGGAGACGTGTTGGTTCAGCCTCACTGCTCTCATGACGTCGTTTTCAGGCTTCCTCGGGCTGGTTGGTGCTCCAATCCGTCATTTGAATGTTTGCATCCAACTCTCATGAACTGACTCCCATCAGGCTCGAAATACACTACACACTCCTGCCCCCATACTCATCCCCACTCCCACCTTTATTTGATCAAATACAAACCCAACCCCATCCCATCCCCTTTCCTCACACCCTCCCTTAATCCTCATCCCACCCCTGAATCCCAAACCTCTTCACTGCTCCGTCACAGATGTGTTATCGATCAGGTTCATCATGTATTTTCTGCTTTTGAACCTCAGTCATCGATCGCTCTCTCGCTCTCCCAGACCGCTGACACACCTAAATTTAATTATGGTTCTGAAGGATTATCCCGTATTTGACTACTCACTGCGTTTTACCTTCTGTGCTCATCGTGAGTTAATATTGTAAATAAATGATCACCTATCTGAGAGACGTTCTCATGAATCTTCTCTGTGTGTAGATCTTTTAATATCAGTCGCTCAGTGTCTGGAAATATATTTCATATGTTACCATGCAATCAAAAAGTGTCAATACAGAAGATAAACAACAATAATCTGAACCTTATTTTAGTAAATATGGAATTCTTAAACGTCTCCAAAGTGATGCAAACTGAGAGGCTGATCGTTATCCTCTCCTCCTCCTCTGCATCGTTTTCCCTCCACACTGAAGTTGAAGGGCAGGAACCTTCTTACAGTCACACCTTCATCTCTTCATGAACTGGAAGCCTTGAAGCACTAAACTATTGTCGCTCAGTATCTCTCACACTAATCTGGAGGCGTCTGAGGATTACCTCACTCACACTTTGAATGGATGAACACAAACGATGGTTTCACTTTTGGACTAAACATGTTGTCTCACCTGTGGGTTTGTGTCCAACCTGTCTGATCGTCTCACTGCTCGCGTCTCTTCACACGACTTTTTTTATCTGTTCTTGCCGGTAAAATGTCCGACGTGGAGAGACTTCAGGATGGAATCCCTCCCCAATTAACTTCTGTATTCATAATTATTCAGCTGATCAATAATTGACCAGCACTCATTACTTTAAACTGAGAGAGAGAGCAGCGTGTGGTGCTGTAATGGGGTCAGGCCCGTCTCTGGGGAGGTCATCAGTGCTGTGTGTGTGTGTGTGTGTGTGTGTGTGTGTGTGTGTGTGTGTGCGCAGAAAAACTCTGCTGACTCAGCAGGTCATGTGACAACAGGTCCCAATCCCAGAGCAGCCGAGCAGGCCGGGAAAAGAAAGGAAAACCAAAGACCCGACAGACGCGATTAATCTTGAAAAAACAAAAAGAGAAGTGGAAGCGTCCTGGGTGACAGAGGGGATTTTGGGTAATGAGGTCGCAGTACATTGAACAGCAGCCACAAGCCTCCAGATGAAGAGATGGAAGCCGGATGAAGCTGATATCTTCCTCATAATATTAGAACTAACCAGCTCAACGCTGCAGTCACAGAGCAGTGCTGCTCTCACTTCCATCAGCTGAGAGGACCATTAACTCCAGTGACCTGCAGATCGAGCCTCGCTCTTCATCATGTAGGTGGTCATCGAGCGCACATTTAAAACTCTTTCACAAGGTTCTCGTGTTGAAACCAGTTAACTGCAAACATTAAAATGTCGGCTGGTGACGAGCTCATCAAGCTAGCTGCCGCTGAAAACCTGCGATCGCAGCTGGACGTGAAGTTTCTTTGGTCGCCTTCTGTCTGAAATCAGTTATCAGTTATCGTAAACGCTGTTCGCGCTGCACAGGAAGTGAAAGGTCGACCCACGCAGCGGCAGCAACTAAGAGGGGCGGGGCCACGAGACCAATCCCAGAATCCACAGCTCTTATCCAGGAAAGCGTTTGTCCTCCAGATGTTCCTTCGTCACAGTTGTTTCTGGTGATTTTATCATCTTTCTCAACGCATTATTCCGGACACGAACACTCGTCCAAAGCTGCTGAAGGACAAACAGGTGTGCCGACGTTCAGCCACGCGTGCGCCGACGCGACGCGGCCGGCGTCCTGCTGACCGACGGACACACACAGTGACCTCTTTTTCCCGCTAGTTTTTGGACATTTGCTTAAAACCTGCGAAGCTCTCAGATGGAAAGGTGCTTTGCGAGCACAGGTGTTGGAGGAATTTATAACCATTTCATTTCCACATGTTGGCACGAAACCACGCACACACTCACGGAGACTCAGAGCGAGTCAGGTGGTGACAGTAATGAGGGCCTCGGGCTGCGGTGCAGGTGATGTGGCGTCACATCCAGCCAAAGAAACATGCATCGGATTAGATTCACCCCAACAGAGGCTCCTTCCACTTCAACCAGCCACTTATTCCTGTTTCATAAGACGAGCAGAGAGGATGACACTTCAGAGGGAGGGAGCGTCTCCCCTCCTCTCTCTTTTCCTCTCTCTCTTTCTTTCATGCACAAAGAAATCAAGAGGAGAGGAGGAGGAGAGATCTTCGTCCTCTAACTTATTCTGATGGCGTATCTTCTCCCCATCAGTCACGCATGGCTGCTAATCCTCTGCTTTGCTTCTACAGAAAAAAGAAAAAGAGGAGCGGGGAGAGACGGAGGAAGGAGGGGGAGTCAAAAAGATGTGACGGAGCGTATTTGCATTTGGGGGGAAAGTTATAGAACGAGGGATGAATCCTCGATGGGAGAAGCCATTATCAGCTCACAGGTTAGTCAGACAGCGAGACAAAAAAAGGGAAGGAGAATGAAAACGAAGGCAGAAGAGAGATGTACCTGCCGCTCTCAGGCTGCGTTAAGCTCAAAAGGTGAACAGTCATCCGGGCCCATTAGAGAGCCGAGAGCGATGCTTCTTCAGCTTCCTTTTCATTCTTTAAGATGACAGACGGAGTCGCAGGCAGCTCTCAGATCAGAGCCTGACAGGAGGTGACGATCCGATGGCGGCGGCGATCAGAAAAAGTGGTGGCGACGGCGGCACTTTAGAGCGCAGCAGGTCAGGCTGCTTTAAAAATTCAGTCCTCAGAGCGTGAGCTGCCAGTCGGCTCATAGTCTGATTGTCTTCAGGATAATCACTTCCAGATCACTGCTTGATGGCCTCCGTCGCTGCTTCCAGTGCCTCCGTCTCAGAGCTCCACGTGCACTTAAGAATTCACATCCTGATGCCTTCATTTGTTCCTGCTTAATATAAAAAAATCCAAGATTTATTCTCATAAACATCATCGTCCAAGACTCGTCCTGCTTAATGTTTTTGTCCCATGTGGTGAAAACTGGTCAGAACCGCAACAGACCCAGAGAAACAGACGTCACAGAGCATGAGATGAAATGTTTGAGTTACTGTGAAGATGTGCCGCAGAGTGCTTTCCAAAACACCGGCATCGTGAAACGAAGTCTCATCACGACAGGAACTTCATAGATTGACCTTCAGATTCACGGTGCACTCCACCTGTCAGTCTGTTTGTCACCTGTAAAACTGAACTAAAACTGAGCCCGCGAGGCGCCTGCACAGAGGATATGAGGTGATGTAGAATCTCACATCCACATTATTTACCAGGCGAGTTTCCAAAGCCATCGTCCTGGTTGTTTACGTCCCTCCTTCAGCCAGCAAGCCGCTCCTCATTGGCTCAGACGCAGCACTCGAAAGCCTTCGTCATCATATGTGAGAACCTCGGTTAGGCTAAAGGTTGTTTTCACAGCTCCATCGTCCCTCTTCTCCTCAGAAGATCAGACCACAACCAGATCTACCTTCTGCCCCTGTTTAAGCCCCGAGTCCAGCAGCAGCCAGGAGGTCACAACACCTGGATCTGTGAGTCACACGTGATGATCTCACGGGTCCTGAATCAACACCTGTGTGGAAAACGCAGGTGTCACCAGAGTCTTCAGGGACGGGAGGAGGTGAGACCAGTTCAGAGAAAACTTCATGGATTAAGGAGAGCTACAGGAGGAAGCTGGAACACAGGCGGCAGCAGAACAATGTGACGGATGTGTGGAGGCCGTGAGGAGGACCACCGGCAGCCAGGTAAGAGAGGCGGACCTGGACAGGGCCGGCCATGGATGGATGCAACCAGCCTTTTCTCCAACTGTGGAGGGAGGCGTGGGCGGATGTGCTCAGTCCTCCAGAGACGTCAGAGACCACGTCCTCAGGTTCGCTCAAACCCTTTGTGAAACCACATCCTGTGTGTGTCCATGTGTGCGCTGAAAGGCATCACACACACGTTCAGAAGACAGATTCTGTCTAACAATGCTGCTTTTCTACAGGATCTAATAGTTCTTCTACCACCAGCAATAACTCAGGCTGAGTGAAGAATAAAAGCTCTACTCAAACTGCAAAAAGGCGCTTTGTTAGCTGCCGTGTGTGTGTGTGTGTGTGTGTGTGTGTGCGTGTGTGTGTTGTATCTCATTGCCACACTAAAGGGACGCAGTGTGCACACCCCCCCCTTATGTTCACTAATGGATCGCGGCCCGTGTCTCCACCTGATGGCGGCCATCCCTGTTAAAATGTTGTCAGTCGTGTTCACAAATTGAAATAATAAAAGCAGAATGAATTCTGGGTTATTTTCTGGTTTTTTTTTCCTCCTCTGAAACCCCCCCCCCCACCTTTATTTAAGGCCAGAACAGGAATGAGGCTCGCTTTCGTGATGCAGGACGGCAATTAAAGCCCATTCTGTCTCCTGCGCAGCGGCTGGACAAATGGATTTCGGTACAGTTCATGAATTCATAGATGATGAAATTGCCAATAATTGCTTCAGCTCGAGCCGATGCAGAAATATTCTTCTCCATCATCAGCTCAGACACGGTGCCCCCCCCCCCCCCCCACCCACGAATGAAAACCGCTGCAGATTGTTTCCTAACGAGGCCGGCGAGCTCACCGAGACATCTGCGTCCGTCTGATGTTCTCCTCCACCAGTTGCTGTGGCAACCGCGATAAGGCCCGCTTCCTCTTGACCACCGAGCCGCTCAGGAGCACCTCCATCATTATCCCAAGGTGCTTTCCGACGAGGAGGGTGGAGGCGCGGCGGCTGGCTGTCTCTCTCCTGCTGCTCTCCTGTCTCTTTTGCGTGAGGCTGCTGTCAGACAGGGTCCCTGTTAGAATGAATGGAAGTCAATGTGGTGAAAGAAACGAGACACAGGGTGAACTCTGGGCCCCCCAGCACCGAACCCGAGGCCCCGTGGTTCATAGGAATGAGTTAAAATATTCACCAGAATGACACAGTTACAGATGAACGGCTGAAAGATCACACGACTGTAACACAGCACGAATTACTGCGTCACACTGAAAACCTGCTGAGTCACCATTCGACTGATCTGAACTGATTTTCACTGGACTGAATGACTTGTGGAGATACAGAAGCTAATTGATTGAGCAGGTTTTGAAAAATAGAGATCAACAGGAGGGCTGGGCGTATCCATCTATTTGCCAAAAATCTTTGTCCTGTGTTTTATCACAATCATAATCAACCAACTAAAGGCAAAATCACAAAATTATTCAACGATCATGACATTTCAAGTAAAAAGTATCGGTATCGGCGATACAGTGATAGCCCTGTATTTACTTGGTATCGGATCGATACCAAAATTCCCAGTATCGCCCACCCCTAATCAATAGAATCTAAACTTTTGTCTCAGCTCAGTGGACGTGTTAAAATAATTTCAGCTCTGCAGGACGAACGGATGATTTATTTAGATTTTCTGACATTTATGTGAAATCCAGATCATTTTAAATTATTACCAAATTTCAGGCTTCAACTTGGAAATGACTTTAAATCTTATGAACCTCATTTCATACAAACCCACGTTGCTGATGACAACATAAACTTTTCACATTCGTGGCGCCCCCTAGTGGAGTTTGGTTACAATTACTTGAGTTAATTTTGATCTATGAGCGTCTGCCGATGATCCTGACGCAGTTTCAGATGGTTTCCAACGAGTGGTTGAAAGTAGATTTAAGAAAAAGTTACAAAATTTGATATTTTTAGTGAAAAGGATCGTTGAAGCTAAAGTGCAGATAAAGTGAGAAATTAAAACGATGAAGCGCCGCCGTCGTCAGTGATCGTGTTGATGAGCGGTGGGTGGGGTCGGGACCCATTTCAGTGACTTTTGGTTTAAACGTCACAACATATGAACATCACAGAAAAAAATCTCAAAGGGAGGCCGCCGCTCCCCAGAATGCACTGCAGCAGCTCAGCTTAAAAAGAGTCGTTTAGAAAAACTAAACCCTGTCACGATGATATCGACAGGCTTCTTTTTTAATGACAATATTGTTGTTGTTTATTCTGCAAAACCTCAGCGAGAAACAGACTTTGAACGTGAGCGCGACGCTGACCTGGAACCAGCAGGACGAGCGCTGAGCTGAAAAGGTTTTTGATCGACGCGGCGCATTATATCAAATCAACCTGGAGTTTTGTTAATCACACTATTGACTTCCACCTGCAGTAATAAGATGGATCCTTCAGAGGAAGTTCACAGAGTTTCACACCGTCAGACTTTAACTAGCAGATCTATGAGTCGTGATCAATAATTTATTCTTTTCTTCCACCGTTTTACAATGTTTCATTAATATTTTATTACCACCATAAAGACACTCACTTTAATATGATTTTATTTGCATTCATACCCTTCATTACCGCCTTTTCCCCCACTGTTTGCTCTGTAATCTGTACTCCTCCTCAGCGCTGCTGTTAACAAACCAATTTCCCCTCTGGGTTCAATAAAAACAAAACTGCCAGAAACAGGTAGACACAGAAAAAGGATTCAGATTCCAGTCGAGTCTGGAGAAAGAACAAACCGTCAGGATTTACATCTCAAATACATTTTCAAACACGCCGGGCCCAATCAGAAAGCAGACCATGTCCCAAAGTCAGAGGGGCTTTAAAGAGGCTGCAGGACGAGGAGAGGACTTGTAGCTGCAGTCGGAGCGTAAATTGAGCCAATCAGCGCCGAGCGGAGCGTTTACATGAACTCCAGAACGTCCACGATGGCTCCGCAGAACTCAAAGCCGGACCTGAGTCCAGCGCGAGCCACAGACGACCTCTGGAGTCACCTCCACTCGTGTCCATGTGCCCGTTCATATGCATGAATGTGAGCTTTTAGAGACATGACTGAGTAAATGTGTTGAGTCCAGTGGAGGAGCGCCGTGACGTTTGTGGTCCGGGTCAGCCTTTCTCTTCTTTTTCCTCCTTTACCTTCTTCCTGTCAATGCAGGCTGACCCGTGACAGGAAGTGGACGTAGTACTAATACTGCAAGTCGTAGCAGTTTGCGCAGAAGAAGGTGGTGTTTGGGTTTTTAAACGTCTTCATGGATTCAAGCTGAAAGGCGCTTGAGTCGGCCTTTAACGGCCTTTATCTGCTCCTCCCTCTGCTGAACCACACAGGAAGTGCTCATTCATATAAAAGTGCTGATAACGCAGCTTCAAAGCTGCTTGAGGGGAAACAAAAATGGACGTTCAGGGCTTTTAAATTTAACCCCAGTCTAATCCTGAGCCTAAAAAAGCTGCAGCCCTCAAACAGAAAGTGAGGAGCAGACAAAACGTCTGTTGCTCTGAAACTCTAATTGGTCCTCACAAAAAAACACACACACTCACACATGCACTCACACACACATGCACGCACACACACACACAGTGTCCCCCCTGACCCCGAGCGCTCTCTTGTTTCCTATTAGTTTTAATTGACTCCGTCTCCCTTCATGTGTCGACCCCCTCCTCCCTCCCCTCTTACTCCCTGACAGCGGCTGTCTGCAGATCGCCGCGCTGACGTCCTCGGCGGCCTCCGTCAGCGGCGGCAGGAAGTTGTGTCAGGAAGTTGGTAGTTTGGCGAGGTGGATGGAAGGTGACTCGTCAGGCCGAGCGGCTCGTCGTGTCCGGCGGCTGTCAGGACGCCTGACCTCCCCCTGCTCTCGACATGACAGAGAGGATGGCTGAGTGTCAGCTTAACTGCTCCGCCTGTCATGTCTGTCACGCCCGGCGATACAGGAAGTCATGTTTTCTGAGCGGACTCGGAGCAGCTGAGGCATTATTTATTTTTTATCTGTAGGAAAAGGAAGTGAAGGACATCCCATTTCATCCCAGATTCAACTCTTTCTCCTCTGCACGGTGCCAGAGACCTCGGGAGCAGCTCGCTGTCACCGCCATGACGCGTCCTGCAGGTTTCTGTGCAGCCCATAAAGGTTTCATGGGCGGGAGATGAGTTTTCACAGGGAGCAACAACCCCGACAGCAGATTCTGTCTTCTCCATTATTAACGTTTCGTAGCATCGTGTGCAATCAGCATTAATATCTCACATGGCCGCCGCTGTCACAGCTGACGGCTCGAACCTTCAGGACAACCTTCATTTATCTCCACGTCAACAGCGAAAGCCTCAGCGCTGATATTCAGCCAACATCTGATAGACACATCAAATCTTAACCAGGAGCTTCACCAACTGCTCAACTATTCATTAGGCTGCCGGGGGACCCAGGGCGAAATGGAGCTGTGGGCCCCCGCTGACACCCTGGTTCCTCCTGCTCTCTGCATTGTGTGCTGCTGCCTTTAAGCGCTCATTAGGTACTCAGTGGACTGCAGTGCCTGTTTCAATTCTGTCCACAGCCTCCAACCGACCAGCACTTATCTTCAGGAACAGCACCTGGCCTCAAGTCCTCAGTCTGCAGTAATTTGATCAAACACAGTGCAGTGCGACCGCAGCGATGTCTGCTGTGGTGTTTCTAACGTTAGCGCAGCGTGTAGGAGGAAACTCTTCACAATGAAAGTTTCCTCCTCTTCATGGTGCGGCTGTGGAACATCCACGGCTTCATTGATGCTGTGACGCTTCAGCGCTAACGTTCATCTTACAGCTTTTCTAACCAGCTTTAATCTGATGTTGGAGTTTGAGGAGGCGAACGTGATGCAGCTCGACTGGTTACGCTGCAGGAACAGACGAAGTTCATGTTTCCAGACGATGGAAACTAACAAAACATTTAAAAAATGACAAAAATAAATCAAAACTAGCTGAAGGAACTACAGATTCATGCACGGCACATGAACTGAAGCCTGGGTACAGATCCAGGACCCCCATCATTTCAGTTGAATTAAATTTGGAGTTATCAGGTTTCCACAGACAAGCTGCTGCACAGTGACCCTCAGGCTATCGGGGCCCCTCAGGGTCTGGGCCCCTGGAGCAGGTGCCTGTGTTGGATTTTGGCTGGCGTCAGTAGATTTACTGGCTGGTTGTCTTTGTGAAGCTGCCTGTATGAGTTTTCACCTTAATGCTTTCTAACACTGTCACAGGTAACGTGAAGCCCCATTAAGTGATATTTTTATGGCGCCATTAAGTCGGTCTGTTTTCAGGCTGCTGGAGTTTGAAACCCACAGAAACGTCGTCAGCTCTGCAGCTTTCAGCCTCTCGTAGCTCGTAGCTCAGGATCTGATGATGAAGTGATTTCATTGAAGTGTCACTGATGGAAGTGCAGGTGTGAGTTTTCACAGGTTCATCCGGGATGAATTTTGGCAGATTTGAGCAGAAGTTCACGTCATACATTAAAAACAGCGTCTGTAATGAAAACATGAATCAAAAGCAGAAGAAGAATCAAACCCAGAGGATGAAAATCCTTCACACGAAGCCGAACAGGAAGGTTTGAATGGCCTTCACATGTGTGTTTCGGGCTCTTCATCCATTCTCATTTGTTTCAGTCCATGTTTTGTGAGTCCAGGTGTTTCTGCTGTGCTGATACAATGCTCTGCTTTGCATTACTTCATTTGTTTTCATTTGGAGGGAGTTAGAGCCAGAATTTGTCTTTTTTCCCGGCAGCACTTCACAGAAGTGTGCCATATATTTTGGCTCTCAGCAATTCAGAGCGAGCTCTCCTTCCTTTATTATGCCTAATGGAGTTTTAATGACGCTATTGGTGAGGTTGGAGGAGAGCAGAATTAAGTGCACACCTGAGGTGTATTGAGTGCTGGTTTACATAATGTATACCAAGGAGGCTTTAACTTCTTAATGAAGAAACATTCATTCATACTGGTGGCATTGTAAAAGCTCACATTAGAAAGTCAATTTTCTCCGCAGTTCTGAAACATTATCAGGAAACTGAAGGAGTTAACGTACGCCGAGGCTCTTTAATGTTTTCTGCCCCTGCAGGGAAAATAAGAGATCAGCAAAAAGGAAACGTTTTGCTCCAAATCATCACAGCTTCCCTTCAATCATTCAGCTCAGCCTCCGTCTTCACAACTCATTTAGAAAACTGACTCCTGAAATCTTTGTTTTCTCCAAACAAAAAAGCTTCGAGGGGCTTCGAGAGCGGCCACGTCTGGCCTGTCGGGTCATTAAACAAATGGAAAGAAAGTCTTCAAAATGTCTCCCGGCCTCCTTTTCAGTGACTCGGCCACTTCCCTGCGGGGACGGAGCCGTCTTTCTCCAGGTGAATCTATTAATGCACCTTTCTTTCCTTTCACCTTACAGCCCACCTGTCGTGCTTTACAGTCACCACAAGCCTGTGCTTCATTTTACTGACTTCTGTTCAAACCTGCATGTTTTCATGGAACAAACTCAGTGAACTCGAGCGACCACAGCCCGTGTTTAAACACTTACTGGAATGTACCATTAACATCAGCTGCAGGGAAGAGTACATTAAGAAGAGGTCACAGACAGACCGAGCTTCCAGTCACTGCTCCTCTCACTGATTAAGCTTCTTCTAGAAGTGACATCAATGAACGGCAACGACGGGAAGACTGAAAATAAAATCCAAGCAACTTCACAAGCTTTGAATCCAACCCCCCCTCTGCTCCGGCTCACGTGGTGGAGTCCAACGAGCAGCAGCCGCCTCCTGATGCATCGCACCTGACCTCAATCAGGACGCCGAGTTTAAAGAAAAAACAGGTTCAATAAGCAAAAACACACAAGAAAAGTCAGTCAAAAAAACATTAAAATAAGCTGCAGAACAGAAATAAACCTGTTCCCAGTAAAAGACATTGTGTTTCACAGTAAGCCCGTTTACACAAAGACAAACTAACAAAAGCAAACAGCAATGAGAGAAAAGTGTAATTTGCCAAGAAGGAAATCATTTCAGCGTCTCACCAAAAACAAACCTCGAATCCACGCTGGATTTGTGAAATATACGAGCTACGACTACGCAAAGCTGAACAACAAAACTAACAAGAAAAAGAAAAAGAGCTCAACGTCGCTCAAGTTTGTTCCCTTAAAACACAATGTTCAGTATACAGAGAACAGCTCGATGGGTTAATGAGTGACTGAACGCTTCATAGTGAGTCAGAGAACAGGTGACTTCACACACACGCAGGTGCACAGTGTGTGTGCACATGTACACACAGCACACACACTGTGCCTGGATCTGTGTGTGACGACGATGAGACGTACATGTTTAAAAAACTGTTTAGGAGCTAGAAAATATTTCATTCATCAATTTTAAGTGTAAACACTGAATTTTCTACAACGAGTGCGATTTGACGTAATAATATTCATTCAATGCTCACTTAGCATGTTAGCATGCTAACGAGTCACTACCTGGATATTCAGCCTGCATCTTTTTTTTTTCTTCTGTTTGTGTCTCATAAGAATCAGTCGGTCACGTTCGATTGGTCTGTAACTAAAATATATTTTGGTGGTGTGACGACTCTGCAGACGTGTCAGAGAGGAAGTACATCCATTAACAAATCCTTGAACAAAGCTTTAATCAAAGTTTGTTCAGTTTTCACACCTGCGGATGTCACTTTTGCCTCAAAGCGTCGTTCTGATTGGTGGCTTTGTGCCTCCCTGGTGCAGAGCAGCAGGTTGTTGTTCGGTGTATACTATCTGCCAAATTAGTTTTCAGTGAACATTACTGAGCCGTGTGTGTGCTTGAGTGTGTTAAGTGTGTGTAAACTGGGACGCAGCATGTAAATAATGTGCTAAAATGCAGATTTTTGGCAGTGAAGGGCTTGTTTATCACTGGATGAAACTTTGGAAGGACATTTGTTTTGTTGAAAATCTCAGTGTGATTGATGAAACATCAAGGGGATAAATCCGTCACCGTTATCATTACCAGCACGTCAGCTCGACTTTGAACACAACACGGTGCAACCTGCCAAGGAGAAATGCTAATTATACTAATTACAAAACATAGATGTTATCCTCCGTGTGATGTGAACCACAAATGGACGTGGATGGAGGTGCCATTTTGGCATCGATAATTGCATGTTACCATTTTACCGCGGATGAGTGCATTAGATGGAGAACTCTTTGAAGCTTCGTGGCTGTTTTGCAGCGCCGAGGTCTCTTCCATAAAACCCATTAGCTTCTGTGTGATAGTGGACCGAGAGCGGCCGCTAAAATCAGCTGCCGCTCTCTCACGTTGACCCTGAATGCAGCCTGAGAGCGTCCGGGGCTTCAGATGAGGGCTGCTGCTGAGCAGTAATTACATGACAACCTTTAAATAACTGCAGCCTATAGCTGCCATTTGATAATGTGTCTGCGCTGGTTTGTCAGGGAGAATATGGCCACGAGTGTCTGGCTGGAGCAGAGCGGAGCAGCAATTCATCACGCCGCTTTGGCAGCAAGAAATACACCATTAAGGCTGGAGAGAGTACTTTATATCTCTGCTGCTGGGTGGAAACTGTTTTTCCCCTAATTTAGTGATTTTCACAATTTGGAATCAGCTGGAGAAGAACATTGTTCGCTGGAAAAACATCACCCCGATGAAGTCTTGTTGTCTGTAATTGGCATTTACAAGAGAAAGACTTTAAAATGGTCAAAATAGATGCAACAGATTCTGAGATGGCCTCACTTTTAGTTTCTATTTCAGCTCAAACTCCAAAAATGTTGGACCTACACTTCCCATAATGCATCTTGAAACCAAATCCCCATTAATACTTCATGACCAGGGTGGACTGACTGCACAGCACGAGGAAACAAAGTTAGTATTAAATTCTTAAAAATGATCAGTGAAGACAACCGACCGTATGTGTATCACACACAGCAGCCACAGAGGATCCACACGCGTGTGGCTGTGAATGAGTTCATATCTGGTCACATGACTCGTCTGTCCTGCTCCCATTCACTTCTATTGAAGCTCACTTTCAGATTCAAGGATGTTTGTCCCGTTTCGCTGTCGTCTGCGGCACACTCACAGCCCAGAGTTCATCTTTTCTCAGCTCGTGAATGGACGACGTGTGTCAAGGATGAGTGGAGGTCTACGTTCGCTCTTCATCTCGTCAGCACCTCACAGGTCAAACACACGATGATCTAATAGAACATGATGCAGCGCTGTAGATTAAACCAGCCAACAGTATGTAAAGTGTAGAAATGTAAAATGATCATGTGTCAGGATTAATTATTAGTTATTTTCTCCTTCATCACTGTTCATTTTACCAAACACAGGCGTCACATAAGTAAGAGTTTTTGTTTTGAATGTCATTAATGGTGATACTCTTCAAAGTAGAAGACTTCATATTGTGCAGCTTTCACGCTTTAAACTGCCCTGAAGATGTTCAGATGTGAGGCCGTACGTAGACGTAGAACTCCATTACAGAGACACAACCTCCACTGTTTGTCTAATGATGGAGAAAATTCTCCTCATCAAGTCATATTTTGTCTATTATGGAGTCATACTTTCAAAAACAATTAAGACTGGAAGATAATTGACGAGTTTTTTGCTTAAATGTCCAGTGTGGAATGTAGCAGCATCTAGTGGTGAGGGTGCAGATTGCAGCTGAACGCGTTTCGCTTCGCCCTCCTGCAATGACCAAAAACACTGATTCTTATTTTCAGATGACTGCACATTAAATTATTACACCAATGAAAACATAATCATGAATATTATATCACATTTCTGCCAATAGATCGACTCGCTGCACCTTTAAAACCAGCCTGGACTGTTGACAGAACCAGCTGACGAGCTCAGGACGTTAACCCAGAAAACGCTGTGGTCATGTGACCCAGTGGCTCTTTGTTCTGTGTAAACATTAAATCCTGAATAAACCAGGATCAGACACTCTGACATGTCATGGCTGCAGAGTCAAACAGGAACCGTGACCCCACCTGAAGAGACCTCCATCTCTCTGCGTCTTACCTGTGATTGGTGGTCAGACAACGACAATACACACCCGTTGTCATCCTCGCGGCTGATCAATGCTGCAATTCCACGCCGCGCGACCTCAGTGACGGCCGCCGTGTGAGGGCATAAGTCAGTCCATCTTTGTTGAGTCGGCGGTCTAACGCGACTATTTTCACCTCGTCGCCATCACCGCAGCAGCTGCCGCCGCCGCCGCCGCCGCTCTCCTGTGCTTCTGACACGGCTGATTGGTGTGTCATTGAGCTCCCAGCTTTATTTGACTGTCCATCAAAGCTGAAAGCTGAAGGGTCCCTGTCTCCCTGGTTAAACCTGGTCCCCCAGGGGCCCCGAGCGCAAGGTCACCAGGCGAGCGGCGTGCTGGCGACCTTGGTGGGATGGGGTATAATATGAATACAATCATGCTGAGTGGCGAAATAATGGCGCCGTAAATTCAATAAACAACCCGGCGGAACTGACATCACCTTCCTTTCATGACATCTTTTTCTGACAGGACAAAGTAATACAGCGCTCCCCCGAGAGTCCCTGAAAACAGTCAATTCCTCTGTACTAAATGTCAAGGCAGCCATGCGTGGAAGTATGAAAATGGAGGAGCAGAGGAGGAGGAGGAGGAGGAGGAGGAGGAGGCACTTAACGCAGAGGAGAGGACAGCAGCACCTGCTATCAGCACCAATCCCACTGTCTACCTGTGTGAGACACAAACAGCCAACCAGCTGCTGCAGGCTCAGAGGAAACTAAACAAGCCGGCAGCCATGTTTGACTCTGAGCTGCAGGAGGGGAGAGATTCATTAATGCTTCTGTCACTTACGAAATATCTCAGAAGAAGAACCTCCATGTGGTCCTTTACCTCCAGACCTGTTTTAAGACATCTCCTCCACTGGACTCTTCGGAGGTTCGGCCATGTTGGATGAATTATGGTACAGTTCGTCCACCTCCTTCCAGTCTCTTTACTCCTCCGCGTTCATCTGACAGCTGCAGTTACGAGGTGTCGCAAACAAAATGTTGGCGGAGGCGCGTTGTTTCACGTACTTTCCTCGAACTCACCTGGATGCTCTGTGTTCTCGAGGCTCTTTGCAAACTGTGAGATCTGAATGTTCTTATTACCGACAGGAGCGACGGGCAGAGCAACACGGATGTTGTTGAGTAAAAACGTCTTGTTTCAGCTTAATGACATTTGGACAAATCACGTGACGTTGAGCCAAACGTGTGATCCTTCAAGTGATCTGAAGACGTGGAAGCTCTTAAAATGTGAGACAGAGGTCTTTTCAGCTGTTAACATCAGACTTTCTCTCATTAATCCAACTCATCTGTTTGTTGTCATGCGCTCTAACTCTGTGTTAATGACATTATGATGCAGTTGAGCTCTGTTAGTGTCCATTGGAAAGGCAGGCTGCTGCTCTCTGTCTGCGCTGTGTTGTCGTCGTTCATGCGTTCAGCCTCCGCTCGTCCTCCTGCAGGTGAGCGGGGTCTTCAGCTCAGTCGTAAACCTCTCAGCAGCCTCACGGAAAGCCATTCAGCTTTGATGGACGTCACCTCTGATGAAGGTAAAGCTGCGCTGACGCCTTTAAAGGACACTTCCATCATGATTACATTTACATTTAAAGGGTCAGTCCACGCAAATCACACATCTTTTTTAACACGCAGCCACGGTGGAGTTCCAGCTTTATGAGCCGAGGTGTTTAAATATCGGCTTCTGCAGAACAATGGAGGTGAATGGGTTAAAGGAATGTTGCAGGGAAGCAGTGAAAAATGACATCTGGAGCAGTTAACTGTCCCAGTTACAAAGGACACTTTTCATGCGTCGTACCTCCAGAAAAATACACATGTTTTGGCACCGGTCTTAAATAGTTTGGGTCATCTTTGCAGTGAAATTGTTATCTGTCTCACATCACTAATCTACGCCACGTCCACACGTTAAAAAACCAAAACCATCCCCGTGTAGAAAAGCATGTTATGCAGCACCACATCAGTAACATTCCACTGACGTACGCTGGCGTTGGCCTCCTGTGCATGCAGGCAGCAGCGTGATAACATGCAGAGTTTATCTGCACAGCAGCTGCGAGTGCAGACAACAAGGTCAGAAACGCCTGGAATTCTTTATCTATGTAGAACGAGCCGCTGGTCACGACTGATGAGGCCCAGTCAGGACGCAAACATGACTGTTTGTTTAAGGATGTTACTGATGCATTTTCATCGTGCACCCACAAAGACCACGAGAATTACGATTGATACGATATCGTTCATGATCCCAGACTCAACTGTGACAGCCTGCACGTCATGTCTCATGAATCACCTGCTTTAACTTTAGTCTCCGTCATCGCAGGTGACCACAGCGCGTCTCCGCTGCGGTCTGTTTTTTTTGGATAATGAGTCTGCGAGATGAGCCGTAGGCCCCGCAAACAAACACATAGCAGCTCCGCTTTCAGAAGGAAAGGCTGCATGATGTTTTAATAAGGGTGCATAATGAAAATTTTACTCCTGGATGAAGTGGATGTTGTGATGGATGGAAAGTGAAAATCTATTTCGCAGCATTAACTGAAGCCATGAGAAAGATGCTCCTGTCTGACTTTGGAACAACCTTCATCAAAGCCTCCTCGCAACCAGATTAGGTAAAAAATTTAAAACGGGCTTGTGTTCATTATCATTTTCCTAACATAACGATCTCATATGTGAGTCTGCTCTGACTGTTACAGGCTCTCCTCACAGTGATGGAGAGCACAGCAGACTCCGAGGAGCAGCTGACCTTGTAAAGCTCGATGAGCTCAGCTGGCGTCTCGCTGTATGTTTTGACATATCTGCTGTATGTTTGCATGTATCTATGACTCGGGGAGATTTTTTATGGGCTTTCTCTGTTATCTCTGCTGCATTAATCCTCCTGTTTTCTCCTGTAGCGCCGCAGGCCGGCTCTCTGCAGCCCCTCTGCCCTCCCACCCTCCCCCGGGAGAGGCCTCCTCCTCTGCGTCCAGACTTGTCAGAGCAGATTCTCATCAAATTACCGATGTCCTGCATCGGGGTAATTGCTTGCCAAACCCACTCCACTGATGCAAATTTAAGGGGTCGCCCGTGATGGAGATAATGCCAAATTGGTTTGGAGATTTTGAGATGTCTACTCAGCATGGATAGATAGATATGTGGGGCCTTAAATGAAAAAAAGAAGAAATGAAATAAGGTTCTGTGTGGAGAATGCTGATTTGGCATTACTCATCATGGGAGAAGACGGATGGATTTCTCCTCCCTGCAGCTCGCTTCTCACCCAACAAATAATTGTAAAGTATATCTGGAAGGCTCGTAGTGCTATATAACAGACTCATACACCGCAGCCATAACACCTCCTTTTTCGTCCCGTAATGTTCAATTGCTCCAGCTAAGTAGCCATTAATCGCGGCCGGGCTAATGGCCGGAGTCCAGCTCGGCCGCCGTGTGACCTGACTGTTAATGAGGCTGAGGAAGCGGCTCAAACCGGCGTCTCGGGCTCGGCGGCGGGCGGGCTGCTGCGGGCCTCTCTGATGCTGATGTCACCTGATGTGAGAGGCTGGCCAGCGCTGTACAAAGCGCTCGATTGGCTCACCCGAGGGGAGATATCAGAGCTCGCAGCTCATTTCATGAGGATTAAACTGTGGAGGCTTTAAGAGTTAAGCTGAGAGTCCTCCGGGGAGGAACCCTCTGTCTCTGGTGGCGGAGGGGTTTTAATTTCAGTGGCTAAGTTGGTGGTAGTGGTGGATTTGGTAATGATGGTGGGGGTGGGGGGTGTTCATGGGTAAATTGGCAATGACAATTAGAGAGTGGTAATTAACGGGGTTAGGAGGAGAGTGCCCTCCAGGGAGGAGGAGGAGGAGGAGGAGGAGCAGGCTCAAGAGGAAACGCAGAACATCATCAAGTCCGAGCGACGTCAACAAGCCTGAACGCAACGACCTGCAGAGTTTAGAGTCTGCTGTCGCGTCAGCTGAAGGACCTGGAGAAGAAGAGTGTGCTGATGGAAGTTTGTGATGATGAGGATGATGATGATGATGATGATGATGATGATGATGATG